>JANBXA010000180.1:18410000-18930000 GCA_030556225.1 Cricetiscus sungorus | reverse complement strand
AATATTTCCTATAATTGGTTGAATCCATGTATTACAGAAGTCATAGATACACAGGGCTAATCATACATGATCAGGTAGGTGTGTCAACAGATACACTGTATACACACATATAGACAATCTATGCTATAATGATACAATACATATACATATACATATACATATACATATACATATACATATACATATACATATACATATACATATACATATACAGAGAATCTAAGAGTATTTGTAATAGCATAGTTATATAGACCACAGGAATATAAGGAAAACATTTCAACTTTGTCATTTAGTCAAAATATTCTGAAAGGGTTGTATGGCTCTAAAGTCCCTGAACAAGGTCATTAAATCTCAGCTGTTTCTTCTTCTTCTTCTTCTTCTTCTTCTTCTTCTTCTTCTTCTTCTTCTTCTTCTTCTTCTTCTTCTTCTTCTTCTCCTCCTTCTCCTTCTCCTTCTCCTTCTCCTCCTTCTTCTTCTTCTTCTTTTTCTCTGTCTCCCTCTCTTTTACACACACATACACACACACACACACACACACACACACACACACACACACACTTTTAGGAGTAACATATATGAACAGATGTCAGATTGCAGTTTCTGTAACTCTGTGTAGTTCTGACCTCTTTGATATTTTATAAAATATACATGAGATGTATTCTAGCTGTGAACAGACTCAACAACACACACTCCGCTTTTGAGCTCTCTCTTCCTGTCACATGTACATCAAGGCCCTCATATTGTGTTGACGGCATTACATTATAAAATCTATAAATAAACAAGGTTGTTTTTGACTCTTGGCTTATTTTCCACATTATAGTGGATAACATATAACACAGAAAACTGGGTGTATATATGATATAAAGTCAAATTTGTTAATGTTCACAATAGTTGTGACATCAATTATAAAATAAATACTTATCCTAGTGAAGTATCTGAGAACAAAGACATTGGAACTGGCTTTCAGTAAGAGATTCCTGGACAGTTCAAGAATTGATTTCTCTGTGCCTTGCAACCAAAGCACAGGGCATCCTCAGCAATAAGGTCTTACTATCTAGTGATGGTGGGTTTGGGGTAACTCTCATGTCTCCTCTTCATAGGGAGGTATCACTAGCATGGCACTGAGATTTTCATCAAATAACTCATATCTTTGGGGGAAAGCACTGTCCACCCATGCAGGAAAAAGAATCTTTCCCTTTGTAAGTTATATTTTTAATTATCTTACATGCTAGCAGATTTTCATTATTACTCATTCATACATCCTAAGTATTGGTTATCCACACTCTGTCAACCATTCCCTTGTTCCCATCACCACTTAAACTTTCTGACCCCAGTATTCCTTACTGGCTACCATTATTCCATATCATGTGTATTCTGCTATCTCCTCTTACATTTTTTACTTGAGTTGTAAGATCATAACTTTTCATACAGTTTTGGTACAGCTTTCCCCTACTCCCTCCTGTGGTTTACCTTTCTGACTCCAGATTTTTTCAATTCATTCTCATTTCGTCTATGCTGTAATGATCTCATTCCTTTAATGCACCTCTCCCAGTGTTCCTCTTACAGCTTCTTGGTGTCTACATGTACTCAATGTTAAAAATCCAGGTCAAATATTAGAAGCTAGGCTGGGCAGTGGTGGCACATGTCTTTAACCCCAGCACTTGGGAGGCAAAGACAGGCGGATCTTTGTGAGTTCAAGGCCAACCTGGGCTATAGACTGAATGCCAGGATAGGCTCCAAAGCTACACAGAGAAACCCTGCTTAAAAAAAAAAAACCAAAAAATAAACTAACAACAACAAAAAAAAATGAAAAAGAAAAAGGAGTTTTCACCAAATATATATATATACATATATAATATTATATATGGAATATATATATATATATATATATAGAAGCTAGTACCCATGTATGAAAGGGAATATATGGTGTTTGTTTTTAGATGTAGATGACCTCGTTTAGTATTGTCCTTTAAGTTCCAATCATTATCTACAAGTTACAACACTTCATTTTTCTTTACAGCAGAGTAAAATTTCACATTTTTATTATCCATTTATTGATTGATGGACATCTATGTTGATTTTATTTTCAAGTTATTGTGAATAAAATGATAACAAATATGGATATGCAAGTATCTCTGTAGAAAGATATTAAGTCCTTTTGGGCCTCATGAGCTTTCACCCTTCCCTAGTCAAAGGACTGCAGGGAGCTAAGAAATGCTGAGAGATATAAGAAATAGTCTTCCTTAGAGAAGAGCACAACATTTGATTATATAATACCAATTGTTCCACCTTAAAAACATACATACAAGTAACATTATACAGGTTGAACAGGTTGTACTTAAATATTTAGGAATATAAATATATACTACATGCAAACATATATTATATATATATATATGTGTGTGTGTGTGTGTGTGTGTGTGTGTGTGTGTGTGTGTGTGTGTTGTTGTTGTTGTTGTTAAATATATAGAACAAGGGACCTTGAATTTCAAAAAGAGGAAACTGGAGATACATGGGAGAAGGAAATGGAAAATTATTCAATTACATTATAATCTCAAAAGTATTTTTCAAGGCCTCTGGGCATATGCCCAAAAAAACTCTTTCTCTGGGTTATACACTAGTCTTGGGTACAATGCAGGCTGCTGGAACAGGAAAAGCACCAAAGGTCTTATCTACTGCTAGAGATTTCAAGTAATAATACCAACCTAACAGGCAAAGTATTCACATTAGTGAAATAGTGGCAAAACTACTTATGGGGTAACCAACTACTCATTTGATTGCACTTGAGGTGCTTAATAGGAGAAAATTCATGCCTATTAGTGCAAATATGGAGGGGGGTTGGACATGGCTAGGGATGCCATAGACCCTAGGGGGAACATGTAGCTTTTCTAAATATTCATGTTGTCGAGCTGCCTTGTCAATATTTCCATTCATAGATTTGTGCTGCTGTCAACCTCCATTAGAGAAATATTTTCTTTAATTGAAATAGATAGCGACTGATACAAAGACTCAAGACTGTTCAAAATGCTGAGAATACACAACCGTGAATATTTATCGGTAGAAGATTGTATCTAACGGGGGTAGAAATCGTATAAGATCTCAGGAATGGAGAGGAGTGTTGGAAAATTCTGTCTTCTGATTCTGAGATGACTGTTACATGCAGGATTTCCCAGCAACTGTGCTCACTCTCACAAGCCCCTCACAAAATCCAGCCAATTAAAAATTCTAATATGGATGAGGGAGGGACTACAGAGCTCCACCATTAACTGAGAACTTAGGGGCAATGGATGGCTATGGGATGTGGCAGGGAGGCAGAGTCACTTTTCCTTGGGGAGTTGGCAGTTGGTAGGCTGTCTAATCCCCAGTGGATGACCCCAATCTATGCACATGGGGGTAGCACTAATTAGACTTAGGGGATTAATTTTTTAATTAAAAATTAAAAAGAAGATATGGACCTGGAGGGATAGGTGATTGGGGAAGTCCTGGAAAGAGTTGGAGGGGATAGTATAGAGTGTTTATTTATGATCAGAACACACTGTTTCAAATGATAAAAAAAAAATACTAAATAACTTTTAGAAAATACTGGAACTAGTTTGCTTTGTTTTGAATCACAGTTCTCAAATTTTCTGGCTTTGTGATCTTAGACAGTTGGCACTGTTTCTATGTGTATCTTGTCCATTGTAGTTTTGGGGACAGTCACTGAAATTGGCACAAAATTGCATATATGAGGTGCCTTCTGCTACTCTGTTAAGAGCATATATTATAAAATGATTGAGTTGGGTTAGTTAGAAGGCACATCACCTAGGGCAAGCACATAGTAGCTCTCTGAGGGGACCCTCTTAAATCTCTGGTATCTTACTGCCCCACTTAAAAGGAGCAAAAACTATAAGCTGTGGTCCCTATATTATATAAGAGGACATTAGATCTTATTCTTCCTTTCTAATTTTATCTACTGACTAATCTCTCCTCACCTTTCCTTTCCTCCTACTCTCTTTAGTCTTTGCTAAGTAACCACTCTTCTGGTAACTATTCTAAGAGAACACTTTTTTTTGTTGTTTTGATTTTTTTTTTGTTTGTTTGTTTTTTTTTATTTGTTTTTTAGCTCACTGGTTTTTAAATAGCAAGATACTAATATTAGTTTACTGTTGGAATTTAAATTAAAACAAAATTATTATTATAAGATCTTTATAAGTGTTAACTATGATTACCTGAAACCAGAAGATGATTGATGCCAACAAGAAGCTGACTTCCTGAGTAGATTTAGAAATGAATCTCTTTTTACTTGCCAACTCATTCCTAGATTGATTTGGTTTTTCTTCTTTTAATGATATAACATTTAACACAAAACCTGAATCATTTTTCAAACCACACAATGACTTCTATGAATATAAACAAAAGGTACAATACTCACAGAGCAAATTTACATGTGACGTTCTATTTCCTATTAAAGCAGTCACTTGCAGGCTTGGAATGTCATAGTATATTTAAACAAATACTTCAGAGTTACATAAACACACTGGGCTCCAAGTTGCTTCAAAGGAAATTCGGCATTCACATCTTCAGATAAATGCAGAGCTCAGCAATGAGACTTGAGCATGATCTTACTCTTGAAAATCCATAAGGATTGATGTATTCGAGCACACACTTTAATGTGAGAAATGAGAGTTTTGAGGGAGTAAAACATGAAATTTCCATAGAAGATACCTTTTCAAGTTAGGATAAAATGGTACAAACTAATAAATGTCACTCTAAAATATTTTTAAAACATCTCAGAGAGATACACCAATACAGGAATATTTCAGATCTCCTAGGCAAAATGATTTCAAAGGAAAACACAGAACAATTAAATCAAATACTTGGCTGGATCATTTTTATCATCTAAAAGTGTTGCTTTCCTCTTTTGACAGCATTTTTAGGTAACTAATTCTATAAATACATAGAGCACTTCAGACTCTACCTGAAACTTCTATGTGTGTTTTTGCCTGTGATATATGCAATATGGGAGATACTGAAAGGATCTAAGGCCAAAAACCATTCGTAGTAAAAATAACCCAGCTCTATTCACAAGTTATAATTGACCTGAAGCCCTGGAGCCCAAGATTTGCTGTACACATTGTAATGGTGAAGCTCCATAAATATAAAAATGGACACCTAAAACATTTCCTTAAGATAGGCAAGAATGGTGGGGAAAATTGAGGCACATGCCTTCAAGGTCATGCATCTGCTTAGGTCCATGGGACGCTGAGAAGCAGTTTAAGTGTGTGTCTCTTTGATGAGCTGATTGCTGATGCTCTCATAGATGCAGCACAAATGGTAGCTCCAGTGAGTACTTTCTGGATTTCTGGACCTTCTTTTAGAACAGTGCTGTATCACATATAACATTGAATGTACAGACTCATTGAAAGTGGTGGAATAATTATGTTGACAACCTATGATATTTTATTTTTATTAACAAATTCGCTCAAAATACTTTATCTGTTCCCCTAACCTAGTAACTTCCAGATCCTTCCCACGTTGCTACCTACCCGTGCTGTCTCTTATATTTTTTTCTCAGGTACACACACACACACACACACACACACACACACACACGCACACGCACACGCACACGCATACACGCACACACACACTCTTCCTTTCTCTCTCTGTCCTCAAACAAAAACAAAACAAATAAAAATAAAAAATAAGCAAACAAAATACTATTAAGAGCAAATGGTAGACGTAAGGTTACCCTCAGATTCAACTCTCATAGCAGCCCCTAGAATCTAAAGAAGAGGGCAGGGTCCATCTCACCTCCACTGTGACATTTTGTAATAAGTCATCCTAAAAAGTTAAAATGCAATTAGGAATTGGTACAGGAAACAGATTGCTGAACATAACACCAGTAGCACAGACACTGATCCACAATTAATAAATGGAATCTCCTGAAACTGAGAAGCATCTGTAAGGCAAAGGCACAGTCAACAAGACAAAAAGGAAGCCCACAGAATGGGAAAAGGCCTTTACCAACCCCACATTTGAAAAGGGCTGAACTCCAAAATATACAAAGAACTCAAGAAGCTAGTCACCAAAACACCAAATAATCCAATTAAAAAGTGGGGTACAAAACCAAAAAGAGAATTGTCAATAGAGGAATCTAAACAGACTGAAAGACACTTAAGAAAGTGCTCAACATCCTTAGCCATGAGGGAAATGCAAATCCCAACAACTCTGAGATACCATCTTCTGTCAGAATGACTAAAATAAAAAACACCAGTGACAGTTTATGTTGAAGAGGATATGGAGAAAGCAGAACACTCCTCCACTGCTGGTGGAGTGAAAACTTGTACAGCCACTTTGGAAATCAGTATGGCAGCTCTTCAGGACAAATGGGAATCAGTCTACCACAAGATCCAGCAATTCAACTCTTAGGCATATACCCAAAAGATGCACATTCTTGCAACAAAGATATCTGTTCAACCATGTTCATAACAGCATTATTTGTAATAGCTAGAACCTAGAAGCAACTTAAACTGAAGAATGGATAAAGAAAATGTGGTACATTTACACAATGGAGTACTACTTAGTGGGAAAACAAAACAAAGCAAAAAAAAATCAATGGAATCTTGAAATTCATAAGCGAATGGATGGAACTAGAAGAAACCATCATGAGTGAGGTAACCCAGTCACAAAAAGATGAACATGGTATGTACTCATGCATATATGGATTTTAAACATAAAGCAAAGTATTGGCAGCCAATAATCCATACCACCAGAGAAGCTAGGAAACAAGAAGGACCCTAAGAGAGATATACGTGGTTCCTCACAGAAGGGGAAAGGGATAATGACGGGAGATGTCATTCTGTAAATATGTTTCTCTCATTGGTTAATGAATATGGCACTGTTGGCCAGTAGGAAAGCAAGAAAGGCAGGACTAGGAGGAGAGAGGAAGAAGTAGGGAGGAGTTTTCAAGATGTAGGACCAAGAGGGTAGTATGGCTGTGCCCTCTCTCCATAAGATGACACCATGTGGAAATACTTAGATTATTAGAAATGGGTTAATATGTAAGACAGAACTAGCCAAAAAGAAACTAGTATCAGCTTTGTAACTGATACAGCGTCTCTGTGTGTTATTTGGGGCTGATACTGCTGAGGGACCAGACCAGTGAGAAACTTACTCTTACAGGACAAGATCTGAGAAAATTGGGGGTGGGGGAGGGGAGAGGGAGTTAGAAAGATAAGGGGAGAAGAGGAGGGGAGAGGAGAACATGAGGAAGCAGGAAGATTGAGTTGGCGGAAGAATTGAGAACAAGAAAAGAGATACCGTAATAGAGGGAGCCATTATATATAGGTATAAGGAGAAATCAGGCACCAGGGAAATGTCCAGAGACCTACAAGGATGACTCCAACTAACAATCTAAGCAATAGTTCAGAGGCTACCTTAAATGCCTTTCCCTGATAATGAGATTGATGACCACCTTGTATGTCATTCTAGAGCCTTCATCCAGTTGTTGATGGAAGCAGAAGCAGACACCCACAGCTAAACACTGAGCGGAACTCCTGGAATCCAGTTGCAGAGAGGGAGAAGTGATGAGCAAAAGGGTCAAGACAAGGTTACAGAAACCCTCAGAGACTGCTGACCTGAACAAGGGGAGCACATGGACCCCCTGAGTGCTAGCTGGAAAACCAGTGTAGGACTGACTCAGACCCCCCTGAACATCTCTCTCAGCTAGAAGGCCTGGGCAGTCTAAGGGACCTCTGACAGTGGAACCAGGATGTGTCCCTACTGCAGCAATGAACTTCGGGAGCACATTCCCTATGGAAGGATACTCCCTTTGCCTAGAGACAAGTGGGGAGGGCCTAGACCCTACCCCAAATGACTTGACAGACTTTAATGGTCCCTCATGGAAGGCCTCACCCTCCTTGGGCAGTGGATTCAGAATGGCATGAGAAGATGGGAGGGATAGGTAACTGGGATCAATTTGTAAAATAAGAAAAAATATTAAATTTAAAAAGGACAAAAAAAAATAAAAAGGAATTTTGCCAGTTAAGTAGTGAGTGGTAGTAAATCCATGACCACACTAGCCCCAGGTACTTGGCTCAATTTCCAATGCTAGGCATGATTTTCCCACTTGTTACATCAACCTTAAGTCTAATTACAGAGCTACTGGTTACCACCCAAATATGCATACAATTATTATGGCCTCATATACATACAAGTAACATTACACATAAGGAACAGACTGCATTTATGTGTTAAGGAGTGTGTGTGTGTGTGTGTGTGTGTGTGTGTGTGTGTGTGTGTGTGTAAATATGTGAAAGAGCAAATGGTTGAACTGGGAAGTGTTGGATGGAGGAAAAAGAAGGGAAATGACACAATTATAATTTAATTTCAAAATATAATGTAGTGTTTTAAATAAAGCAGCACAAACCTTACACATATAAGAGCTTTCATCTTCTACAAGGAGGTCACAGTATTATATCCTGTCTTTATTTTTTCAGATGATATTCACTAAATATATGTTTCAGATAACAGGCTAAGTACCTTGGGAGATGTGCCAGTTTTTTGGATTTTTCACAAGTAACAAAGCATTTTTCTGCTACACTGATAATACTAATCAGACTAATTTTATAAGTTAGGATGCTGACACTCTTTCCTGAGGTCACATGGACAGTGTTCAACTGAAGCTCAGATCATGATCTATCTGCCATTAAAGCATACAGATCCACATGTTTTATAGACCAAACCTAACAAAACAAAACAAAACCACCTTAGGAGTAAGTAAGTAAGTAGTGGGTGAAGTCACTCTTCCTTTTATAAGATCCCTCCAGAAGCAAAGCATATGGAAACAATCATTCATTCAGAAAAAACCACCACTTCCCCTTTGACCTAAGGTTTAGGGAAAAGGTCAGTACCCTCAATATATTAAGAGAGAGAGAGAGAGAATAAACAATGGCACCCTCACTCTACCAAAGCAAGAAGAGAAGCTAACTGTTTCTCCATTCTTAAGGGAAGGACCAAATGAGCAAATGAACAAAAGTCCTTTGGAAATATCATCTATCTGAACAGAATCCAAACTCTAAAACGTAGAACATTTATAAAAGCTTTACCTAAGTCAGAGAGATAATAGAAATCCCGAGGAACATAGGGAAGGATCAACCATCAAATTCACCAGAAGGAAACATGAGCCTGTAACATCTGGAGAAGCAATCTAATATTCAGATAGGGCACCCAAAGCAGAACAGCATTTGGGAAAGCACAATTGCCACAAATGACTTTTGTTTCATGTTTAAATTCTATAAAATTATCCAGAAAGACATTCCAGGGGGGGGGGAAGCCACAGTGTCCCTTCTATTGTCTTAAGAAAACAAACATTTTAGAAAAGTTGAAGTAATTATAAGAGTTCACACCAAAAGCTGGCCTCAAATAGATTACCATTTCCTAAATTGTTCTGCTTTAAAATGTCAAAAATGATCTTATCTCCTTAACTAACATCCACTATTTCCAGATGCTAAGGCTTTCGAAAAGAAGGCTGTTTGCAACTTGATGGTAAAGCTGTTTAGAGAAAGACAGCAAAACAACTACTAAGGGTAGTTAATCAATGTTGAAAAGGGAGAAAGCATGTAAACTGCTTTGCCAAATGAACACACTGCATCTGGGATTCTAGTTAATGTCAAATTATCTACCAGGTTCTATAAAGGCAACACTTGCTGTTTGCTGGGCCCCTTTATGGTACATAGGTATTAAAGTCAAATGAGTTTTTCGAATGCCAGCTTAAAAGACCTTTGAAACTTTCCCTCCACCAGTGAAGTTCTCCTTTTTCTTGGTTTCCCATCCATTCACAACTTAACTGTAGCCACTTCCTTGTGTGCAGAAATAACATGCTTTTATTGTTATATTAGCTAGGAACTTCACATCACAAGCCGTATTCAAAAGAGCCTTCATCATAGGCACCAAATGGTTAGAAACCTCCATTTGAACTCGGGAGACAATTTCTGAGTCTGCATATTCATCTTAGTGACTTGGAGAGCAATCAGTCCATTCACTACAGAATGTTGAAGCCATCCTGACTGTAGAACTAGAGAAGAGCTGATCCTGGGGGTGGGGGGAACTTTGTAGGGATGATGTAAACAATGGAATATTTATAGTCGGGTCTAAAGAGATGTGCATCTTAGCAGATGACTATTTTACAAGACTTGTCAAGCCTATAATAAGATTAACAAGGGCAGGGGGATGGTGAAGGAATGATGAACGTTTAAGAAGATGCACGTCCACTAGACTTTAGAACTGAAAGAAAGGGATGAAATATATTTAAAGGAAATAAGTGCTGTATCAAAGTCAGTGATGAGGTAAATGTCATCACCTAGCAATTTGTAACAATTTTCATTGAAAATGTTTTCTTCTCAGAATGTTATTTAAAATTCAAAATAAATCTAACAATATGACAACAGTTAAATAAACACTTCAGATAACAAGCACCATTGAAAAAAATGTATAAATATAATATGTACTGTAATATAGTTTATGTTTTATATATACTATGAAAATCATGATGACAATAATAGGAAAAATATATATGTACTTTAGATAAAACATTTTTGAACCATATATTTTAAAGATATGTGGACAAGTCTGGCCATATAGAAAATATATGAAGGACAAAACAAATTTAGAAATTTCCTAGCCACTTATTTACAGATGAAACCATGGTTTATTTCCTAGGTTTTCTATTAGGTATATCCTGTATAAGTGTTATTGTATTAGAATGGATAAGAACTTCTCAATAGAAAAGGAAGCCCACAAAAATAAGAAAGTCTTAGTTCTGTCTTGACTAAGGAATACAGTAGACTGGTGAGTGGCTTCTGCTCATCTTTATCTTCCAAGAACATTAGCTATCTACAGTATGCCAACCTTTTCTTATCTCAGATGGAGAACCAAATTTAAATGTTTACATTAGTCATCAGTACTCTAAAGTAGAATTGTAGCAATTGCTACAAATAGCTTCCTATACAGGCAACTTTCTTTGTGAAACCCTAAATGCAATTGTTTTTTTCCTTGAATACAATTAAATTCTATTAAATCTTTAAATGCACATCCTTAACACAGTTACTTAAGTAGGATTCTTTTTTATTTTATTTTTAGCTCTTCATTAACAAGCACCACATCTATATCACTTCTGACCTCTTCCCCATTCTACCTTCTCCTGTGTCTCCTCTACCGCTCCCAAATTCAAGACCTGTTCTTTAATTACTACACACACGTGCACACACACACACACACACACACACACACACACATACACACACACACACACACACCACTAAGTAGGAACTTTTATCATTTAGAGATGACTTGCTCAATAAAGTAGTAATATTTGATAATCTAGATCTTTGAACCTGTAGGGTAGAAAAGAGCAGGATGTAGGGTGGAACTTAATTCTATAATACTATTATAGATGAAGATATAAAGTGGAATCCAACCCTCAAAGGAGAGAGTATTTTGAACAAAGGGAAAATAAACCTAATTCCTGAATACCAGTCTTGGGAAAGAAATCATGCTTCTAGAAGCAGACCAGAATTAAAATAGAGAAGACACCAGAGATATGAGTTGTCTTACTGGCCATTTTTCTCTAGTTCTAGTATTTTCTAACTTTAAGTGATTAATGCTAAGCATCCAATGGGTTTTTACAACTTGAAATAGTAATATGACATACTGTTAATACTCTCATGAGTTTCAGAATATTGAAGATGAATAGACCTTAGAGAACATTTTCTCCCTCAATCTTTCATTGTGCAGATGAGGATATTGATGTCCAGGGAAATCTTTCTAAAATGCAAATCAGATCATATCATTACAATGTTTAATATCCTTTAGTGACAGGATTTCTGCTTCCAGCTATAACAAAGTAGCTTATTCTGCATTAATACAAGAACAACAACTATAAATGCAGAAAAAAATGTTGTCTGAACACATCAGAGAATGATTGAAGCAGCAGCAACGTGACAGATCACATCAACATCCAGAGAGAAGAAACATCTCACTTGAGGCAGTTACCTACTCAGAAGTAGTGCAGGGCAGAAAGCCTTAAAAGAAAACAGTGGCTCAGAGCTGTCAGCCATGTTGTATAGCTGAGAGAGAGAGAGAAGAGAGAGAGAGAGAGAGAGAGAGAGAGAGAGAGAGAGAGAGAGAGAGAGAGAGAGAGAGAGAGAGAAAGTTTGGGTTCTTTACAGTTACTTTTCTATTGCTGTGATAGATAAAACACCACCATCAAGGCAACTTACAAAATGAAGTGTTTCCTTGAGCTTCAGGTCAAGAGGGCTGAGAAACTATTATGGGAGGGAATCATCACAGCAAGATGTAGACACAAAGCGGGAGCAGGATTCAGAAAGCTCACATCCTTTTCGTCATCAGAAAGTAGAAAGAACAAACTGGATGAAGGGCGACACTTTAAGCTTTCTAAGCCCACCCCTCAGGACATGCTTCCTCTAAGTCAAACAGGGTCACCAACTGGGGATCAAGTTCCAAATGCCATAGCCTGTGGGGAAACTTTCTCATCTAAAGCAAAAGAGGTATCCATTAAAAGAAAGGGACTGTCCTTTCTGTTGAGACCTGTGAGAAGAGATGCAGGGGGCAAGGGCAGGGGTAGACAAAAAGAGGAAGCTCTCATGAAGATTGACGTGAAACTGAACTACATCAGTTCCTTGTTGAACCAAGCTGACCTAGCCCTACTTCAATTTTTTTTTCTCCAAGAGAAAAGGCAATCCTCTCACAGGCCAGACATCGTGACATCCTGTCAAATTTTCATATGCGATGTCTGATGACAAATTCAAAATGATCAAGCACATACAAAGCACAGGTGAGCAAATGATCAGAACCCAGAAGAGAAAATGGTAGAAATGGACCTGCTGGATGGTTTAGCCATAGCCACTGATAAAGATTTTAGAATAAACATGTGCCATTAACTTGCATAAGAAAAGAGATGACAAGGTTTTAAGAAATGAGTATTTTAATACAAAAGTTAAGACAACTAAATTTAAAACTTAGCAGAATCAACACACAAAAAAAGACAGTGAACAAGGTAATACATCAAAAGGAAGTACCTATATAGATATTCTTGTAGAAAACATAAAAAGAAACAAAAAACACCATAAAGATAATGATCCATACACATATGATTGCATTTCCCAAAAGCCAGTAAAAGAAATGTCATACACACCTGTAGTTTATCAGATTTAGAATGGAGCAAATAGCATAGTTTTAAAAGTTAAGTTTTGCTATAGTAATAGCAAACTGTACTTGAACACAATTCAAGAAAAACAAGAAAAATTAATAATAATAAGAGGGCCATGCAATCAGAAAAAAATGTGTTCAATGTATATATATCTTCAACAGAACTGTTTTGTAAAGTAGACTTAAATTCATAGTCAGTGTTAGAGATTTTAAGGTATCTTTCCCAATGGCTGACATATTAAGGACAAAACAAAATCAGTAAGGATGTAAAGTATTTATTTAGCATATTTGATAAGCCTGCTTAATTAGCATTCATAAGGTGCTGCATTTTAAAATGCAAAATATGTCCTACTTAAAAGTGCTAATTAAAGGTTTATCAGAGTTGTACCACATAATAAATAATAAAGCAATTCTAATTCTTAAAGTACCACAATCCTACAATATATGCACTGGATCATCTTGCAATTAAGCTATAACTCAAAAACAGAAAAGTAACTAGATACTTTATACTCATCACATCTGATAAAAATAATCAAATTTTTTTGGTGAGTTCAAAGTTTTATTTATGTATTTATTTTTCTTATTTTACATATCGATCCCAGTTTCCTCTCCCTCCCTCCATCTCTTCCTCCCTCCCATGCCCCCAACCACCCTCACTGAGAAAAATCACAACCATCTAAGTGTCTGACTTAAAAGTTATAGGATGTAACTGACTGGGAAGAATCAATTGAAATAGAGGGGCGTGGGTATTGCTTTTTAAAACTGTGTTTCAATCCAAATAACCAGAGATTAGGTAGCTAGTAAGGCAGCAGGGGAGGGGGCATATGGGGTCTTCCCAAAAAAGAGAAATACATATAATATTGTAAAGAGATAAAGGAGAAACAAAGATAGGATTAAATGGAGTAGGGGGACAGGACAAAAGAATGAATGTGGGGAGGGGCAGCTAACACTAATGTTCTTTTCGGAAGCCATATAGAAATTTACTACTATAGAAACTTCCCCGCTTATATACATATATGAGAGGAATTTAGATGAAGTCACCATATAAATGGGTAAGCAATATCTCAACTAGACATCTATCTATTGCTACCCAAGTAACACTTCCAGTGCCCACAATTTGCTCTTGAAAACAATAATTGCAAACACTAATACAAGAAGAGAAGTCAGATTATGAAAAAGATGTTATGTCTCACATTCTGACTGTCAGTTGGCAACTCAAAAGCAACATTGGCAGACACCCTGAAGATGTCAAGTAGATAAGAAATGGAATGTTAAGTAAATAAATTTATAGAAGTGGCCAAACAATTCTTAAAAGACCATAACTTAAAAGTAACAGGAATTGGGTGTAAAAATCCAAAGAATCCTAATTCTATTCACAATTAAGACCAACAATGGAGGCCACATTCAGCATGGAAATTCAGCCGAAGACGAATTCTCTATGAACTCTTTTAAAGAATTAGTTTTTCTCATTAATGTAATATCAAAAAGTACACACAAACATTTATGTAACTATGTGCACATGTTTTTAAAGTATCATGTTTAGGCTGCCATGTTGGTAAGGATACATGGGTAGAGTTTCTGATATTTCTATGAGATAATCTCACAGCAAAATCTCTGTTCCTCTGGTTTTTAGATTCTTATTACCCTGTGGTAGGTTGAATGTAATTGGCCCTCATAATCTCATAGTGAGTGGAACTATTAGGAGGTGTGGACTTGTTGGAGGACATATGTCGCTGTGTGGGTGAGCTTTGAAGTTTCCTATGCGCAAGATACTACCCAGTGTATCAATCTCCTTCCTGTTGCATGCAAGATGTAGGTAGGACTCTCAGCTAGTACTCCAGGACCGTATCTGCCTGCATGCTGCCCTGTTCTCTGTCATGATGGTAATGGACTGAATCTCTGAAACTGTAAGCCGCAACCACAATTAAATGTTTTCCTTATAAGAGTTGTCATGGTCCCGGTGTCTTTTCACAGCAATAGAGGCCCTAAGGGAACACCTCTTCTGCAATGACCCCTGACCTTTAGAGCAGGGTTTTTGTTTTCCTTCTTTCCTTTCCATTTTAAGGTATAAATCTTGCTGCTGCCCTCCTTATACATTACCCAGGTTCTTTCATGCTTCCTGCAGCCATCACAACTCACCCTATTGCCTCTTCTCACTGACTACCATAGCCACAGCAATAATAAGATAATAACAAACTACAGATAATAATTGTGGAGATAAATGCATTGTCTTTATTTTACCAAAGTTAAGAAGTCATTACAACATTTTCACAAAATAATATTGAACTTCTGGGTCCAGCAAATCAGTAGAAATATCCCAAAAATAGATGGCTATTTGAGTAACTTAAGAACTGGTAAATGATACCAATTTAAATTCAGTGCAAAAGAAACTAAAAGATAAATTTAATTTCCTTCATACAATAAAATAATCGAAAAAAAAAACAAGAAAATTAACAAAGTCTCATAGAGAGGGAATGTGTCTATTAGAGACCAGTTTATTTCTAAGTGTTTAGATGAGATGGGACCTGAACTGTCAACATCTCCATAATTGCAAGTAATGCCATGAAATAAAATCCTGAATGTTCACCAATCATATTTTAATGCTGTACATTTCATGCCAGCAGCTGTTGATGATGCCAAATATAGTTTCCACAGCATGTAAAATAAACTAATGGACAATGCCAAATTTTAGATTTCAAGGAGGTTCTTTTCATTGGTACAGTTTCATCTACATTCTGCAGAGATCAGTCACATGACCCAAACAGAGGTCACAGGAAATAACTGGATATGATGCCAGAGACTTACCTGGCATTCTCTCCTGTTGCTGAAAGTAAAGCAATCAGGAGGAGGATGAGGGGTGTGTGTGTGTGTGTGTGTGTGTGTGTGTGTGTGTGTACGTGAATATATGCGAACAATTGCTATCCCTTGAGGTTTTAAGCACATTCCTGTGTTTTATCATGGTAAAACTCTTTGGGGGTCCTGTAGGCTGGCTTTAAGTCAGCTGGAATACTTCAATGAACTGGCACAAATCACTGAGACAGTGGAGTGGAGAGCACAGCTGCTCATGGTGTTGTTCTGTTGACAGGCATTGTAAGCCGGATAGATTTGATTTGTTATCCATTATATCCTTATCACTTTCAGGAAATATGAGAGTCACACTTAAATTAGGTGTATCTCCAGATTTTTACAACTGATATATTTCTATCATTTCATAAATGATAGAAATCTAGTACTTAGTAATGGGTAGTTAGGAGACATTATTGTATACCTCAGTGGGCAAGTACTACACATTATACTTTTGTACCAGAAAATTCGACATCATTGGATTTCCTACTAATTATGTAGAAATTATCCATTATAGTTAGTAAGACCAATATGTCACCTGTCATTACCATATAAAAGAAACTGAGAGATTTTGGAATACAATGAGGATAGTTTTCAGAATATGTTTTTAACACATGTCCAGGTAGATCATTTGAAGTGTCCAGCTATTGATTTGCAGCTCATCTGTTATTATCAGATAATATCTTCATAAATGAGATACATAATATATGGTTCATAATTCTGCAGATTAGAAACCAGCAATAAAAGCTGCTCAAGGTCACAAATACAATGAGTAGTAGAGCCTGGATTTGAACCCAGGATTCTTTCTCTGACTATGAGATCCGAGTCCTTTCCATGGTAACATAAGGCTTCAAGGAGGCAGGTGGATCCTGGGCCAGTCTTAAAAATCATCTGAGGTTACTCAGATGATTATACTGGTTATAACAAATTCATTTCTCAATTCTGTCAGATAATGCCATATGTTTGGGGTCTGAACACCATTGATTAAGATAATACAGTGCATTAATAATGAATATTTATAGTTATAAAATAGCCATCATATTTGTTTATAATTAAAGCATTTAAATATAAATAATTTTCATCATGAAAAGAACAATACAATTACAATCAGTGACAATCAAAAATATTATCGCTGTAAACATGAAAATTCTAATCTATGCTAACCAAAATAAAAATAAAATAGTATACCAAGTTGGATTTATTTGTGATGTTGAAAGTCAGAATCACTTTTTTTTTTGGGGGGGGGTGAAAATATCCATCACATATTTATCATAATTTCTTTATTCATTCCTCAGTGGTTGGACACATTGTTTGGTGTCAATAACTTCTGCTTTGTAAATAGTGATACGATAAATACTGGTATGCAATCATCTCTGTGATGTGTTGTCTTGGTGTCCTTTGGGTAGGTATGTCCTTAATTGTTAAGTTCCATACTGTCTCCTTTGTTGATTGTTAGTATTATTTCCCCAATGACCAGAGTACTATTCAAAAAGTCCTTGCCTATGTCTATATTTTGAAGTTTGTTCCCTATACTTCCCTCTAATAGTTAGTATTCCATTTGGTCTATTTGGAGTTCTTCTTTGTGCAAGGAGAGAGATAAGGATCTATTTTCAGTCTTCTACATGTGATATACAGATATTGAGTTTTCCTGGCACCATTTGTTAGCGAAACTTTCTTTATTCCATTGATTATTGTTGATATCTTTGTAAACAAAACAGGTAAGTGTAATGTCAGGTGATTATATATGTCTTATACTCCATTGATCCATTGTCTGTTTTGAGCCAGTACCATGCTGTTTTGTTATTATGGATCTGTAGTATAATTTGATATCAAAGATGCTGGGGGTCCAGCAGAATTCTTTTTTAAAATGTTTATTTACTATGTGTACAGTGTTCTACCTGCATGCATGCCTGCAGGCCAAAAGAAGGCACCAGTTCTCATTACAGATGGTTGTGAGCCATCATATGGTTTCTAGGAATTGAACCTAGGACCTCTGGAAGAGCAGCCAGTGCTCTTAACTGCTGAACCATCTCTCCAGCACGCATAATTCTTTTTTGTTCAAGGCTGTTTTGTCTATCCTTGATCCTTTTGATTCCATATGAATTTCAAAGTTCAATGTTCTTTTTCTTGAAATAATGGCTATGAAATTTTAAAAGGAGTTTCATTCAATCTGTAACATACCCATCTTCACATTAATTATTCTAAAAAAAAAGCACATTCAGTTTTCATTGTTCTAAACAATTTGTTTAGTATTCCAACTTTTTATTGTAGAGACATTTTACTTCCTTGGTTAGGTTTATTCCAATATTTTTGTTTGTTTGTTTTAGTGACTATTATTTCCCTGGTTTCATTCTCAGTATGTCCATTGTTTATATAAAGAAAGGCTACTGATTGTTGCATATTAATATTGTAAACTGCCACTTTGCTTAAGGAATTCATCACAACCAGGTTTTCTGGTGGAGTCCTTAAGGTCACTTACAGACAGAACCATACCAGATGTAAATGAGGATACTTTGCTTCCTTTCCTATTTCATCACATTTATGCCCTTCTTCTGTCTTACTGTTTTAAGTAAGATGACAAGCAACAATGACTCAGAATGAAAGGAGTGGACACCCAGTCTTGTTCGTTATCTTAGCAGAAATGCTTTTAGTTTTCCTCCATCTACCATAACATTGGCTGTACATTTGTCATATTTAGTATTTGTTATTATGTTTAGATGCTTTTTCCATTCCCAGTCTCTTTGGGGTTTTTATTATAAAAGGATATTGTATTTTTCAAAGGTTTTATGTCCATCTATTGAGTTGATCATGAGAGTTCTGTCTCAGACTCCATTTACGTGCTGTATTAATATTTACCAATTTGTATATGTTGAGATAATCTAGCATAACTGGAATAAAGTGAATTTGATCATAGTGAATGATTATTTTCAGTGTGTTCTTGAAATCAGTTTATAGTTTATGTGACTTTTTGTATCTATGCTCAATGGGACATTAGTCTAAATTTTTGATTTAGCTTTATTTATCTTTGCGGTGAGTTAAAAAAAGTTGATAGTAATCCTTCCTTTTCTACTTTATGGAATAGAGAAGAATTATATCACTGGCACTCAGAAAGATCTCATTAACTCAAATGAAAAATGATATGCATTTCTTCAGATTTATTTATATATATGAGTGCTTTTTCTGCATATATCCCTTTAAGACAGAAGAGGACATCATATCCCACTATAGATGGTTGTGAGCCACCATGTGGTTGCTGGAAATTGAACTCAGGGCATCCGGAAGAGCAACCAGTGCTCCTTAACCACTGAGCCATTTCTTTAACTCTCAAATGAAAAATAAATAGTCACAAAAATGGTTTTGTGACTAGAACTGTGGCACGTAGAATTTTAGTGATAGTACATGAGTTTTTTTACATTGCTCTTATGGAAAAATATGTAACAAAGTATGCTCTTACTGCGGGTCTCATAAAATGCCACAAAACAATGGTTTTTCAAAATAAATTTGATGCTTTATTATCTGTAGTCTGTGGTTCATACAATGCTGCCTATAGAACTACACCATATTTTCCCTTATATTTCATGGATTCCATTTACCTAGTTTCTACTACATGTTCCATGTTCTTTGAGAGTCTGATACTCTTACTTATTTACCTTATCTGGAAGTAAGGAGCAGAGTGCTCACGCTGTGGGGTGTTCACCATTGTACATACAGCCCTGTGAGCACAAGAAATGGGTCCAGTTACCTCCAATTTATCCTCGCCTCATTTGAAACAATTTGCTACTAATAATTGGATAAGTTTTGTAACATGTCATACTTAAAGCTGCTTCCTTAAAAATCTATTTGGAATAAGAGTTGCTATAAATCAATATATAAATTATAACTATTATAAAGCATGCAACTAGCCACACTTAAAGATCTCATCTTAAAGAAAATTAAAGTCTTTTTTTCTGATATATCAATACATTGAAAATAGATATGAATGAGAATTTTTTCTTTATTTTGTTGAAGAGTACAAGAGAAGGGGAACAAAGAAATTGTGATCAAAGTGCTTTGTCCCTGAAAATACAAAACAAATATTGAGGTAAAAATACAAACCAACTAAAATGAACTAGATCCTTTATGTAATTTTCAATAAAAACATCATTTGAAATGATACAGCTGAGGTATTTTACAATATCCTATCTCCTGGTCCATTGTCTCCTTGTGGGATAACACAACTAGTATAAAGCAGAGTCAATATATTCCTGTCTCCTTGATCACTTCCATTTCCTATGAAGTGTTCTGGGAGTGAGGGAAAAAAAGGGAGCTTGGTAGTGAGACCATCTATTTAAGAGATGTTTACTGGAAGCCTTTACTATGTAATGCTCCTGAAGATAACTATTATTTTGCAAAAGAAATGGTTACTGAGGCAAGGTAGCCTGTAGTCTTAGAAGCAATGTGCATAGCGTATTTAGAAAACATGAAAACTGGAAAAATCTGTGTTTGCCAATAACATGCTCAGCAGCAAAAGTTTCTCTATTGATCATTTCTAATACTGATGGCCTTTGTAGATTGTGAATCTATAAGGGTATAAAGCATATAAAGTGAGTATGTATTTATAGATGAGTCCTGCATGCATTTTATATCTACCCTGCAATTGTTCAATTGTAAAATCGTGAACTATTCACTTTAAGATAGATCAGCTCATGGCTATTAAATACTTTGGTTTTCTGAAGTTATGCTGGCACTGCCTATCTAAGTACAGCTCACATGTAACTCTGTTTCTTTCTATTATTTATTTTGGAGCAAGAAATGAGCTGCCAGAGCTCAGGGTGATAGGGATGTTTTTAAAACCACAACGTATACAAGTCTCCCCAGTGAGTTACAGTAGAGATGAGTGAATCAGAACTGACATGAGGATAGAAGCAACATTTTATATTATAGATTTGTCAGAGAAACATGTGTCTGCCATTATTATTTATGGTCATAGCTCTTTTGCCCTTAGTAAAAAAATGTATTCAATGTTAACAATTATCTGGCATTAAGTAGAAATGTTTTTAATTAAAATAAACTGAAAACAGAGTAAGAGAGTTCCTGAATGACTAGCCCCAAGATGAATGGCAGATATTACAATGATTTAAAGTATGTAATAGTTCCAATTTCTGAGTGAGTTTATGATACTTTATAAAAAGAACATTTGGCATAAAACTAATGACTTGGGAATTTAAAAATTTATTAAAATAATCTATGATTAGTACATAAGTAATTATGAATCATGGCAAATTTTAATAATGCCTTCTGATGACTTTTGAAAGGGATAAAATAACACCAAGAAAAAAATATTAGTCATGTAACTGAATACATTTAATTATGCTAACATTCTAACCACATGAATCCTTTCAGGTTTTAGGCAAACAATTAAACTGTAAAAGGAAGTAAACTCTTAAATTATGGTCCTATACTGGAAACATACTATTAAGTCATTTTAAGATTCGATAACATAAAAAAAATCAAGATCCTGAAAAATCACACTGAGTGAAAAGAGTAAACTATATTTTTTAACCTCCAAATAGGCCATTTTATTTACTGCTTCTAATTTCTTGAAAGGACTCTCCAACTGTATATGGCTTCACTCCCAATAAAACCAAACCCTATTATCTCAAATTCTCCTGGATTTTCAGTGCTAAGTGAAGATCCCTGAAAACATACATACAAGTAATATTACACAGGCTGAACAGGTTATATTTAGGAATATATTTCATACAATAACAATTAATGAATAAAGAGGCCACAAATTTGAAGAAAAGCAGGGAGAAGTATATGGGAAGTTTTGGGAAGAGGAAAATAAGGGAAAAATGTTGTAATTATAGTATATTATCAAAAAATTTTTTAAATGACTTTCATATGAAAAAAGCCACTGTAGGTGGAAAGACCACACAAACAAAGAAATGAACAAACAAGGTGCCTCAGGAACATAAAAAGTAAAATTTGAAAAGCATGGTACATGTGTGTGTATGTGTGTGCCTGTGTAATACTAGGATTGAACCCAGAGCTCAATGGTAGAGCCAGTGAGCTACACAATTTCTGATATCCTTTCATCACTCTTGGACTATCCCAGAAACCCCCAATCTGGTCTTGCCTGCCTTGCTTCATGTCTGATTCTTTGTTTTATTTCTGAAATGTTGTCACATTACATTCTGGTTCAGACACATTATAGCAACTCAGTGTGATCTGGATCTTGCCTGTTTCCACAGCAAGGGAAGGAAGAGGAAGATGATGTCTCTGGATTGGAAGGAATTAGAGAACCCTTTTCTGCTCAGAATTTTGGCTCTGTTTGCTTCATAGTGTCTAATAGTCCTTTGGTCTTAATTTAAACACTTATATATTCTGGGGTACACCTTTTTAGACATCCTATTGAAATAAGCCAGTCTCCTTCATTTTTATCATGACCTGTTTCTTGTTGCTATCACTATCTGCAATTAATTAGATAATTGATTTTGGGGTCGCCTTTGAACTGCACATTTTCTTCTGAAGCCTCACAGCTGCAACCTCTGCTATCTAATCCCAGCACAGAGAACAGTGACTGCGTGAATTAAGTAGAAGAGATGAACAAGAGAAGCACCAAAAAGTGTTTGTGAGACAAGTGCTAAGGGTGTTCCAAGAGGAGCAGTATGCCTACAGGGCGTCTCTAGCACACATGGAATGCAGTGCTGGGCAGAAGAATTTTCTTGAAAACGTCACCAAGGATTTTAAAAAGCAATGGCCACACCCCAGTCATTTGTCTCAGTCACAGGTCTATTCCAATATTTACAGAAACAGTCACCCTCTGCCATTTTCTCTGTCTGTAGATCTATACGAGGAAGAAATAATATATCATTTGAATATGCAACCAAGAACATTACCAAAACAGATCCAGTTCTGACTCAGAGGGATAACATTGAACAAACAACTTCTAAGTTCTTACCTACACAAGAGCTAACTAAATAGACAGATCATGTTGGGAATTTATTTTCAAGAATATTAAATCATTAAACTGTGTCCTGGCAATGCTAATGCATTATTGAAGAAGGACTTGAAAGGTCAGTCCAATGGTTTGGACAGGGCCTGTACCACATGCCAGTTGGCAGGCAATGACTATCCCTCAGATTCAATCTACTCAGTTCTACAGGGACCAGCTCCATCTCAAGGACACACTGTACTTTCTTCAGTTACCTCTTACCTACTTAAGCGCTAGAACCTCCCAGGTTAGCACCACTAACTGGGAACCAATCCTATGCAATAGGAGACTTTAGGAGAGCATTTCAGATTTAAACAATAATAATCAGTTATTGTTGCTAAACACCCTTAAGGACTATCAAGTGTCCTTCAGTGATGAGGCGATATTACAGCTTTATTTCTCTCAAGAACTTATTTTCAAGATCAGAACATATTTTTTGATTAGTTAAATGTATAGGTACATTTTTTTAATTCTCCTGATAATTGTCATTAAAAAGTCAGATATAATCCCTGTTTGTGGCACTGGAAACAAGTCATTATTACATACGCTACACAGAAAGACTTTCACCTCCAAGGCCAAGCAGCTATTTCAGATGAGGTCACTTACAGTAGAAGATCAGGGTGGAACTTAACCATTGGTATATCTTGTTTACAGGGCTGAGCATTTCTCTGAGATGAGGGCCAAACTTGTTTGCTAATACATTGGGATTAAACAGATGACTTTGCCTTTTGTGCATGAGGACCCAAGTTCAAGCCCCAGAGCCTCCTTAAAAGTATCTGGATGTGGTGGTATGCAACTGTAATTCCAGGGTGGGGAACCATCCAGCCTGGAACACTTTGTGAGCTCTATGCTGGTGATAAATGCTGTTTTGTTGGTTTTGTCTTGTTTGTTTTTGTTTTTTGAGGCAAGGTGGACAGTAAAACAGGAACTTTGCCCATGCTAGGCAAGTACTCTTATCACAGAGCTAAATTTTCAAACATTGCTATTAATTGTTGCTATCAGTTAATTGGCACATGACCACACACAGCTAAAAGCCCGTGGTGCCATTAAAGTTATGTCACCCTAGTGTCCCAGTCATATGTAAAAGAGCTGAACATTTCCAAAATGTGCTCACTAGTAACAAGTCCAGACAATCAAATATGCTTTGATTTAAGAATTCAGATTTGCATTTTCCATTTTAACTTTTTCCATCTCCATACTCAGATATGTGTGCTAATGAGCAGAGGAAGCGATCACAGAGTCTCAACAAGTTACAAAATTAAAAAGTAAAATAACTTAGAAGCCTGTTAATGGCTTAATTAGGTCATTGAAGACTTTTTATAAGATACCAGGATCCAAGTAAGCATGAGTATGCTAACACTGATGTATATTTAGGCCATTAGGAAGGAAAATGTGGTGTGTGTTCTATAACTACACGCTAACAACACCCTCCATGTTCATTAGTTTAAATTAAGAGGCATTCACTAAGTACTTCTTGTGTCTAAACCACTGTACAAGGAAAAAGAAAAGAAAAAAAAGAAACCTGTAGATAAAGTAATGAATAACAGTTCCTGTTTCACATCATTCACAGTTCAAATTTTTACCACATGACAAAAATACATCCATAATTAAGAAGCTAATGAGACATCAAGATGTAATCAATGCAAGCCAGACATGGTGGCACATGCCTGTACTGTTAGTTCTAGGAAGTTTGGGACAAGTTCAGGGATAGCCTAGGTTGCATGGTAAAACCTTGTCTCCAAAACAATAGCAGTAACAGTAATAATGATGACAATGATCAATTTGGAATCTTGTTATAGGAAGATTGAGTTTTACTCTTGTATCATTTTATCTGAACATGACAACATTTCAAAATAGAGTTTTTATTCCCTACAATCAAAATTCTAGAAAAGAGGAACATCAGAGGTTAACTGTTAAATATGCCTACAATTACAAAGGACCTACTATGTATTTATATTTTACAATAAAGTTATGAAGGCTCTACGATGTCAAGTAAAACCTGTTACCATTAGTGAGACTATGAGTCAAAATATGATTTGCTATAATTCCCAAGAACCACATGGTATTACTAAGCATTTTTCAAAAGCCTACAAATTAACACATATGCTTTTAAGGCAGAGGAAATCTGACATTTGTTTGTGCATTTGAAAAAGTACAATCTGCTTTGCCTAAAGGCTTTCTTTGGCTGTTTGGCTTAGTTATCAATTCCCAGTCTTTCCTTAAGGAAATGTAAGAGATAAAAAACATTTGGTTTGATCTTACTGTGGCATCTTCCACCAGAAGTTTGTATTCTCTCCTTGTCAGTTAACTGGAGAACATTTCAGCTCATGAGGCTCCTGAGAGAACACAGTAAGAACTCTCTCTCTCTATGATGCCCAGAAGTCCTGCTTTATTCTTGGTTTGCTTGCAGTTAGCCCCAAAATACTGAAAATATTTTACACAAAAATACTCTGAGACTGGTGTTTTGTGTCACCCCTGAGACTCCCAAGTCTTTGCTCTGGATTTTATGCTGTGGCTCCCAATTTCCTTTCTAAAGAGCAGTTTTCTTTTTCTGATTGTTTTTCCCTGTAGATCTAGTCCAACTTACCTCTTTTAAAGACTAAGACTATAGTTTCTATTTCTTTCTTTCTTCTTCTCTATCATTGAGCATTTTCCTGTCCATTTGAATTGACAAACTTCACAGATAAAGAGTTTTATTTTTGTGGTAAAAGCTTAAGAGTAACTTTTTAAAAGCATGTCCTCCATAGAGAATAGACTATTTCAACAGAAAAGTCGAGTCAAACCCACTGAATGCCATACACTGGGAAGAGATCGTGAATGGTTATTTCGTTTTTATTCACAGGGGAGTCTTCCCTCAAGTTAGAAAGAAAGACAAATTATTTTTAAAAGTATTTCTAAGTATAAAAATTGAGGTATAAAAAGATAATATTGTACAAGTGTGGGAAGCATAAATATGTGTCTTTCCAAATATTTTATTGATAGTTTGAGAATTTGATACATGTAGTTTAATCATACTCACCTCTCAGCTTCTCTCAGACACACCCTGGCATCTTTACCCATCCTACCTTGAATGTTGCCCATATTTCTTGTTTTGAATAACCTGTTGACTCCAATTTGGGTTTTCCATAAATTCCTGCGTGTGGGGCCTTCCATTGGAGTGTGTTCAACTTACCAGCAATCATACATAACCTTAACAAAAACTTATTTTCTCTCGCCCCTAGAAGCATCAACTGCCCATAGCTTCTTAGTTATATGTATAGACTCATGGAATCCACCACACCCATCTACCACTGCTGCTCTTACATTCTTTCTGCACCCTCTTCTGCAGTGACCAGAGGTTATTATTTAAAGTGATATGTTTGGGTATCAAGTCCAGAAATGGTGGTTGTGATAGTTACTCTCAAATGTCAACTTGATGAGATCGAAATAACCTTAAAGATGGGATCCTGGGCATACCTATAGGGAATTATGTTGATAGGTTAATAAACCTAAATATTGTTAGGTCCGATGGGCAGACCTACACAATGTAGGTATCACTATTCCCTGGGCTGGGATCTTAGAGTACATTAAAGGAAAAAATAGAATAAGAAGGGACATTCATTAAATTTTTCTTCAAGGCTACAGATAAAATATAATCACCTAATTCAATTACTACCACCTTGACTCCTTCACCATGATGGACTAGAGTTTGAATTGTGAGCCAGCATAAACACTCCCTGCCTTAGAATGCTTTGTCAGTGGATTTTTTCATAGAACCAGAAAAATAATTACTACAATATGCCCCCTCCAAAGTGACTCCTAATAACTCTGACTTACCCAGATTCTAATCTATACCTTATCTATACCATATGCTGTAATCCTCTACATTATACCAGGACTTGTCAGCTCTAATACTATATTGTAGAAGTAGATATCCCTTCTCATATTTTCTGTTTCTCTCCCCTTGATCTCTCTATCTCTATCTCTCTATCTCTCGCTAATGCACACTCACACACACACACACACACACACACACACACACACACACACCTATCAAGTCATAAGTTTAGAAGTGGGCCGTGACAGCACAATCAAGTCATGAGCTTGAATATCACCTTATAAAAAAAACTTGAATCCACACAAATGGAACAGATTTTGGCTTCCATAGCAGTATAGCAGTAGAAAAGCGAAAGATAATAATTTCCTGCTACTTAAAAATGGCAAATACTGTGATAATTAGTGACAAGGTGATGAGTAGGCCATCAGTTAAAGGGTAAAATGAGATGGAGAGGCACCATCATAGGTAGGGACTTAATGAGATCTCTTACTGGTTTGGACTAAGGGGTAGGTAAGATACAGAAGTATTGCTGCTGATTATGGTAGAGAATATGAAAATAATTCTAATTACAAGTAATGCTAGATACTCTTTTTGCTCACTTCATAGAGGGCCTTGTGCCAAGCTCTTTATCTATGTTAGCTCTTTAATTCTTACCTAAGATATGAAGTAAGAGAAGTAGGAAAAGGAAGGATTAGAATATCATGCTGTTTTAAGTCACAGAGCTGAGTAATAAGCAATAGAAGTGACATTCACAGGCATTTTATCTGAACCAAAAGTTCTAACTCATGCTGATACACATGATATAAATAACTGGCATCAAGAGGCATCAAGAGCAGCAATAAAGACAAGATCAGTACGTGTTAGAGACCAAAGTGTGTGGTGTGGAGATTCTAAAAGGCAGACTGGTTATGCAGTTGGGTTTATCTTTGTTTACATATTTTAGCAGAACCTAAGCCCACTCTTGCACACAAACTAGAATTCACAACCTCTTCACAGAGAATTTCCTATAAGTACTGTCTCATGTATAAGCATGTTAGAAAGGGAGAAGACATGTCTAAATGACAATTGTTGAGAGGCTCACTGCCCGGTGCCTCCCTAGATACTCTGTTAACCACTGCAAATAATTTGTGGTCTGTTTCTGTACTGGGTGCTTCAAAATGAAATCCCACAACTTTAGTCTATGAAGCAGTTTGGAAACAAAATGGGAAAATAATGGAGTTATTTTGTTTTGCAAAGAAATTATTATATATGCCTCTTTTACTTACTACTTTCTTTTTAAAAAAAAAAAAAAACAAAAAAACAAGGTAAGTTAATTCCAGAATCCAGTTTTAAAAGAGGAAATTGCTAAGTAATGTTTTTGGGTAGTGTGACAGTCCTTTGTCTGTGCTATCCATCATTTAAGCCATTTAAAACATGTAGAACAATGAAGGAATTCTATGTTCTCTGAAAACTTTGAAACGTTTATACAACTAATAACAATCTACTGTTGCTGAGAAAAGATACTGTGCTTGACTGATCAATGAATAGAAATTCTGAGTACCTAGTAGGTGGCTAACAATTTTTCTAGTTTGTGCACAATGTTAATACTTTAATGTCACACATTGTAACAACAAAATGCTTGTTCATAACCTATAAAGAATAAAAGAGAGGATTCATTTACATAATACAAATGAGATCCTGGCTCAACAATCAACCTGGTTTGCTCCACATGAGTACATGTTGCAGCCTGCTGAGACTGCCAACTTGATGACAAAGAATAAAAGATGAATATGTTGTCTAGAAATTAGGATTGTAAATTTAAGAAGAACCATTCTGCCTACTTATAATTTATCTGCCCTACATTAAACAATAGTTGCTTACATTGCTCTTCATGAATAAAGTGTTTATAAACTTTAAGGAAAAAACACATTATAAATATGATTTAACTACTAAGTTAACAATACCACACACACACACACACACACACACACACACACACACACTATACACACACACACACATACACATTTTTATATTTCAAAAGGCAAGTTATGTCTTCAGCTTCTCAGAGCTTTTGACATTGAAAACAATAAAGATTTTTCATGTTCCATGACACACATAAAAAAGCAGTCATAACTAACCCCAATGCCTTATTCTTTCAATGTTGAAAAAAGTATGTAAAGTATGTATATATATATATATATATATATATATATATATATATGAAAGTTAGAAAAAATAAAATATTTCAAGATTGTGCTTCTAGTAACTTTTAAATCTATGGGTTTCTATAGGTAGAAAGGATAACTCTTGATAAATATAAATGAATTTTTGTTTTCTAAGGAGAGAGGATGACATTAAAGAAGGTAATTATGCCTTGAGAAAGAAGAGAGATCGGTAAATATACACTTCACAGATACTCTGGCTGAATGCTTGCCCTCTCCAAACTTCATAGTAAAACTTAGTTGTTACAGCAGGTCTCCCCGCCGGCCTCCCGGTCCCGCCGCCACGTCGGCCCACAGCCGCGCCAGCCCCAAATAACACTCAGAGACTCTGTATTTGATACAATCCCGTCGGCCAGTTACCATTACTGTTTATGGGCTAGCTCTGTCTTAATTATTAACCCATTTCTACTTATCTAAGTATTTCCACGTGGTTGTCTTATCGGGGAGCCGCAGCTGGCGTCTTCCTTCCTCCCTGGGCTACATGTCGACTCCGCCTTCTACTTCCTCTTTCCTCCTCCTAGTCTCCTAGCCCCGCCTATCTAGTTTTCTATTGGCCACAGTGCTTTATTAACCAGTATGAGAAACATATATACAGAATAACATCTCCCATCACTTAGTCACTATCATGTTGGTACTGGAAGGTGGGACTTGGTATTCAGGTTATGAAAGTTATGTATTCGCAGGCTAGTGTTGTAAACTTGTAATACTGCCTTCTCATATGCATGTTTGTTATTTCTCTCTCCATCATTCTTCCTTACTCTATTGTCCTCTCATTGCATTTCCACCATGTGATGCCTCCTGCCTCAGGATGCCTGAACAAGTGTCTATTGTCTTAACATTAGATATCCTAACCACTAGAAATGTAAGTTGGTGCATTTTTGTACATTTTGAGTTATTCAGTATTGGTTATTTGGTTATTAAACATCATGGAAGAAAGATTATAAGACCTGAAGGGCTGAGATGCCTTCTTAACAGCCTTAGTCATTCTTAGACTTAGACTCAAGACTGAGAAACCAGGGAAACAAAAATTAATTGAAAAAAGGAGCTGCACTCAAAGATTCAATTAGGATTTCAGAAAATAAAACAGCAAGAGTAATAATGAAGGTCATGGTACCTGGAGTCTCTCTCTCTCTCTCTCTCTCTCTCTCTCTCTCTCTCTCTCTGATAATATTGCTTCAATACCACTTCTACAGATGGGTCTCTTTAACTTTCATGAAGCCTACAATAACCAACATCCCCAAGTCTACATGACTTGAGTAGCTTCTGACATGGCTGTGCCTCTAAGAAGAAAGTTCTAACTTTAGTATAAGTAGATATGAACAGATGGCCTGAGGCAGTTATTCAGCATTCAGTTGAGGTACAGACAAGACTCAAGGGACAAGGAGTTTCAGTGCAGTTTTTTTTAATGCTGTCTACCTTATTGAACACTTAACACAATCAAGGAAATGATATCACACTTAGGGGACACAGGTGAAATTTAAAAAAATGGCAGGTTTTCTAGCCTGCTGTTTTAAAATTGAGTTCTCATTGTTTTAAAGGTAAGATTACTTATAAATTACAGATTCATTCTTAAATGTATACCAAGAACTACATGTAGATATAACAACTTGAATAGTCTTTTCTGGCTACTTTAGTTATATAACCAACGATTCAAAAATTTCATGCTATAATGCTAGTAGTTGTGCTGGTTGAGAATTCATAATTGTGGGCATTGTCCTTTTCTGATTTTGGGGGCCTCAGATGGAAGACTCTACATTCATTACTCTAGGTTGGATGCATCTGAAGTCTCTTCTGCTCATACATATAGTAATGGCATTAAAGGTCAGCTAGTTTCCCATTTCCTACCTTTGCAGATGTCCATGTAAGCTTTCTATGTGTGATGGTTTACAACTTTTTACACCACTGTGAATTGGTTCCAAAATCAAGAAAAGAATTGAAAAATCAGCTGTGTTTTACATCCTAGGCTACTGTCCAATTTCTACTGGGTTGAACTCTATCTTTAAGACTGGCCCATATCCAACAAAAGGAAACAAAGATCCCAACTCTCCATGGATGGGTTTCAACACAATTTATAAGAAATTGAAATGGGATAGAATTCACTGATGTTACCATCTTTAGAAAATGTAATCTATATCAACATAAATTAGTTATAAGCACACTTTTGTATTATAAAAATATATCCAGAAAAAGACACAAAGAAATATATTTCTGGAAGATGTCCCAAAAATTACAATGCTTATAATCTAAACTATATAATATATATTATTTTTTTAAATTGATTTCTCTTTTTTTGCATTGTCAAAAGACAAGTTACCTTTTTTCAGGGTAATGTTTCATTTTTAGCATATTTTTCCAGCAATGATCCCCTGGTCAATATTTAACTTTTGACACATTGAGACAAGTGAAGTGTTTGCCAAATGTTTTTATGTATTTAATAGTTGCTTAGCAGCACATACAGTCACCATTCCTGATCATTTCTGCAGTCCAAGTTGAGATATATACAATGACCCAAGAACCAAAAAGGATTCATAGTGATGAACTCATCCATCACTTCTCACTTTTGGAAATGATCTTTCTTCATCTGATTTTTTCACTTTTAAGACCTATTCCCACAGAAGGAATCCCTGACTGGAGAAAAGACTGTAATCTTCCCTGTACAGTTACTATCTAGTACTTCAGCAGCAGAAATCTTATTTATTTCCTCCATATTTCTCCATTTTACTTTAGTTTTTTCTCCTTAAGATAATCCTTAGCATGGTGGTAAATGAACAAGTCCCTTTTACCTTTTATTAAATAAATTTATTTCATTAAAACAAAAAATATGATTTTAACTAGCACATCTTTGAATATAATATAGGTTATCCATAAATAATTGTTCATATCTTCCCTAATTATAGTTGTGTCATGTACGAAGCCCAAACATTGTTGGAAGGGAATTCTGTTTGCTGGAGTATGAACCTGTGAGAAACTGTCAGTGACAAATGCATGGATTAGAAATGCAATCAGGAAGAAACAAACTTCTGATAAATGAATTACAACATCATCTAGAAATCACTACTGGGGAGAAGAAAGACATAGCTACATGGAGCTTCGTTCAACCATATACAACATTTAATTTAAAGAAGTCACTTAGTCTTTTGAAAAGAAAGTCACCCCAGGATCATAGACTCCTTACTAGACAGGTATTTTCTATTAGTTCCTTCATTTTATACCATCTATTTTGTGCAGCTCTGCAGACTATCCAGACTCTAAAAGGACAGATACTGCTTAACATGCTTTTTAAAAGCACCTGTTCAAATGGCTTTGTGGCCTTTGATGTGATTCTATGAACTTGCACAAAGGACAGAGGCTGGCTAAGAAGTCAATGCCTTTCTTTTACTTAACATTTAGAGACTAAGACCAAAGACTTCCGCCATGTTGCCTTTCATTCTTCTTGCTTTGCCATTTACTTTCACTTGAGAGGCCAGTGCAGACGGGTGTGATAAACAATGTAGATGTCTTGAAAAAATGCTTACAAGAGAAAACATTTCATGTCAGCAGTATAAAGGCAAAATCCCTTGTCAAATCGCAGGAACCATGTGACATGCTCATCAGAGTGACATGGGTGTAACATCAATCACTCTTTACTTGGCTCCACTCCTAGCTTATTCACACAAACCCACGAAAGTCTAAAAGTTCTCTATTTTGCAATTAGCAATGTTCTTTCTCATTATAAACACTGAAAAATGGGAGTTTTTCATTAACTGCTAGATTTTTTACATAAAACTCATATCTTTTCTCTAGCAAGAACCCTTCTAAAACCTTTAATTTTTTGAGGAATGATGGGGAGAGTTATATTTTAAATTTGAATCTCACTATGATATTGAATGTCCAAAATCACTGTCAAGGGATTCAGCATCAATGCTTCTGACCTCTGCTTGCATGAAGGGCACTTCCTGCCACTTGCTGTTATCTTCAATCTATTTAGCAAGAAGCAGCACCAGAAGATAAGAGGCAGGGACACTTTCTCTGATTAAAAATACAAAGCTTGGGGAGGGGAGCTTGCTTGTGGAGGGGAAGGAGGTCTGGAGTTGGAACTCCTATCTGGTATGAAGTAGCCAGAATGGAATATGTTCAGGATGTGGTCCACAGAGGACAAAGGCATCTGCTTGTCCTTAGTAAAAAGTCTTGACATGATCTAAGTTGCTATGTGAACCAAGGGATTTATTCAATCTTGGTTGATAAAAAGTTCTGACTTAGGTTCATGATATCTGCAGTGATTTCTGTAGTTTCTTAACTGTGTGTTTTAAATACTTATATAATTGTACAGCTATTTTTTTTTTAGTGCCTTAGTACAATGTAGTGCACTAAGTGAAAATGTGGTGCCCTTACCTTACTATAAAATGCTTTTAATTCTTCTCAAGCTTTCTTGAGTGACCGTATAGTAAATTCTGTTGTATCTTGTGTCCATTTACATATTTATTTACCTTGTTTGGTGGGAGTAGCCAATCTTCTGAATGAATGAAAGAATGAATGAATGAATGAATGAATGGCAACATTAGTAGCTTTAGAATGAGACTCTTACAAGCAAATTTATTTTTATTTTGACATCAAACATTCTCATTGGCTTCCCACTGCATCTAGATTTAAAAGTCACCTATTTGGTATTCCAAATCTGCTTTTAATTCAACACATCTGAAAAAGCCAAATTCTGAAACAATGTATATATACAAACATACATGAAAATCTAGTCTCAACTTGTTTTCCCAAGCCCACTAGGGGGATAGGACCAAGATTTAGAAAAAGCCAAAGGACAGTAAGCAAATAGAGTGTAGACTTGAACTCATGTCATTGCCTTCATATTCTATTTCTTTTTATCGCTTGCCCTTTGGTAATGCTTTTAAAGTAACTGCATTTGTTTTTAGAGTATTAGGTATTAGGTAAAGCTTTGTTGAGGTCTTGTATAAAAATGGTTAATTATACTAAGCCTGGTGGTGCACCCCTCTAATTCCAGCATTTGGGAGGCAGAGGTAGGCAGATGTCTGAGTTCAATGCCAGCCTGATCTACAGAGTGAGTTCTACGATAGCCAGGGCTAAAGAGTGAGACCCTATCTATGAAAACCAACAACAAAAACAAACAAAAATAATCTTTGTTTATATTCTTGTCTTCAACTCGATTCTAAGCTTAGAAATCTTTATGAGTATAGCTAAATATAGACTGACTTGCATGGAAGAAACAGATAAAGTCTAAGAAATAACTAATATCCAATAGTCTCAATTAGCAAACAGGCAAACCACTGATGTGAAGTGCCTGGATAGTTATTTTAATTGCTTGTACTATAGCCATATATTGCTGGTGTTCTCGATAAGATAAGACCATGTGGAAATACATATATAATTATGGGTTAATAATTAAGATAGAGCTAGTCAATAACTAATGCTACTCACTGGCCAACAGTTTCATAATTAACATAGTGTCTGCATACTTCTTTGGGGTAGAGAAGAGTGGCGGGACCCTGCTGGGCCAGAAAACCTCACATAACAGTTGTCTTGTGTCTCAAAAGAATCTACAATCTAAAGCTCTAGCTTGCCCAGTGTGATTTAAAAGTGCTGAACCTAGAGCACTTCACTTCAAGTATGAAAATACCCGACATCCACAAGGAAGAAGCAAACCTACTTGTTATTTTATAAATGCTGAATTATTTCAGGTTTTCATTGTGTGACATGGAATATTAAATTCACATGAGTGAGTTATTAGCAAAGTGAATTGTTGCAAATAGATTCAAACCTGTTCCTTCCTTGAAAGCAAGAATCTACTGTCGTTCCTAAAAAGGTAATAATCTTGAGAAGAGAACTGAAAGAAACTGATGAACTTTCAGATCACAGCCATGACTTCTAAGCTGTGCTGAGTAAAATTCAGCATTCCTGAGAGAATTGGGATTAAAGAAAAGAACAATTTATGGAGAAAGGATTAATGTAATAGGATATATAATACATAAGCACAAAGATTGAAAAATAAACTTTCCATTGTGAGTAATTTTAAAAATAACTTATATTATTTTTCCTCAGCTGTGCACGAAGGTATTTGCCAAAATGCAAAAGATAATGTGGCATTTTTCAAGTATCTTCTTTGTCCTTTCTGTTTGTTTAAAGGAGAAAATAAACCATCGATTGTTCTGACAGACTGGAAAACATTCTGGAAAGGCTGTGCATGTGAAGGCATGGGATCTGTGCCTTTAATAACCTGGAGGGTGCAGTGCAGACTCCATAGGCATAGACAGAAAGTCAGGGATTGAACCTGAATGCAAAGGACACAAAGATAGGAGGGAAGCAGGAGTCATGTCCAGGATGCTAATGCGAAGCTTGCAGTCATTTTATTCACAGATAGATGCTGCTGTCCCATTACCTTGACAGGCCACAGGATAAATGAGAGTGAATTTTAGAGGCAGTGGATCTAGTCAAGTCCCAAGTTAGAAAATTCCGAATTCAGCCCTAAGGTATTTATGAAAGAACACATTGTAACTTCAGATTATGTAACTATACAATGAAGATAATGTAAAATGCCATAAGATTTTATCTTAGTCTTTTTTCCCTCCATATATATATATATACATATATATATACATATCTGTATATATATATTCTTATGTATATACATATTCTTATACATATGCATATGTTCAAGTATTTTATACACATACATATATGTATATAAATATATGTATGTATATACAGTATATATAAATCATGTTTTATACATAAAGAACATATGCAAAATATACAACAAAGAATAAGTATGAAGCTATATATAAATATATACAAATAAAGAAGCAAATAAAGGATTATATGCGTGCATATATATACATAAATACACACACACACGTGTGTGTGTGTGTGTGTGTGTCTGTGTGTGTGTGTGTGTGTGTGTGTATTCTTATACCTACCAAACAGCACTTAACTACTTTTCTCTTCCAGTTCACACACAGATGAACTTACCATGAACACAACCAGTGAAACAAGGAATGCCCCTCATTTATGCAACTTTAACTGAATGAATGCTCCCAGGCATTATTTAGCCATTTAAGTTCCTACTGAGTTCCCATTGTGTTGGCCCATGAACATCTAGACACAGGCATGAGTCTTATCCTTGCAAGGTAGAAAATAAGACACAGTTCCCAAAGAAAGACAAGGAAAGAGGCTTTTTTATAGGAGTTGGCAACATGAAAAACAAGATGAAGGAGCCTTAAATGTGGTGAGGAGAAGGTATTTATCCACGACTTGTAGGGGAGGTGTGGAAGAATAAGTGAAAGATAAGTAAAGTGTTGCTTCGTAAACTGTGGCACCAGAGCCACGGGGAAGTGGAGGTTGGCCCAAGGATCTGTTTTAGTAAACTTTGCAAGAGATTCCAGGAAGCTGAAAGTAGGGGAGCCTTTGAAGTGGGTGTTCAGCAAGAGAACACCAATCCTGGATGCAGGAGTTAGACAGGACAAAGGAGATTGTCCTGCGGGTCCTGCAGAGTGCATGAGAGTCATGGATCATAGAAGAGGGTGGGTCAGGAGCAGGGGCCTCATTGGGAAATCGTCACTCCCCACATTAATATACATACAAAACAAAACAACAACAATAAAAAAACAAAACATGGGTTTAATGTGATAAGATAGGTTGGAGAATTGCAGAGGGCCTGGTGCCTTTGTTTTCCCATGGGCACAGAAAGAGGTGGCAATTTTTATCATAACGCATGAGTAGCAGTTAAAAAGTGCACTCACAAAAGATGTATTCTACTGCAGTCACTTCCATAATGTCCAAACAGCAGTGAGCAAACACAGTATTTATAGGGAGAAGAGTGAAACTTGGATGGGCAGGTGAGGGGGTGGTGCAGTTAACTTCATCAGCTTCGCTTTTTGTTTTCTTTTTAACCTATGGAAAGCAGGCAAAACTGTGTTCCAGTGAGTGTGAGAATAAAATAGAATTGCCAAAATCACCGTGAACTTAAGATGTGTATACATAGAAACATACCTCTGATAATGAGAGAAAACTTCCAGTTCTTTTGTGGAAGCAAGAAGATAAGTGTACTGGAGAGGAATTCTAACTGCTGAAAGAACAAACAGGTAAGAAAAGAGTGACTTTTTCCTTTATGCCAAAGAATGTGTTGATTGTGAGTTTGAACAAGGAAACCAACCAAATGGCAGAGAAGGAGGAAAGGGTCATGTCCTGGGGGGCGGGGGGGGAGAAGATGCTTAGGTCCTGTGGCCTCTGGCTCAGAGTCAGTCATGGAAGGATATAATTAAGGACTATCAGTTAAAGACAGCATAGCAGAACTAGGGATGGCATTGGAGGACCCACACTAATAGTCAAAGTATTAGAGTTTTTCACCTGGATATAAACGAAGGGCAGACCAAATGCAGATCTTCCCACAGATACAGATGGACTTTCAGTGAATCACACCCAGGCTCCAAAACAAAACAAAACAAAACAAACTGTTTTCAGTTTCAGACACATTTTACCCGCAATAAAGCCAAAGGGTGATGTCTGAAAAACCAACAGATAGACTTTTGCCTTCTGATGGCAAAGAGCCAGGTGTGCAGGCCAAAAGTATAGGACTCAAAGTCAGTTCAAAGCAACAAGAGTAATTGCAGACATTCTGTCTCCTGCCAAGTTGTGGGTAACAAACCCTCTGACTTCTTCGTGGATCTGGATTTAAGTAGCAAAACTCGTAGGGGAAAGAAAGAAAGAAAGAAAGAAAGAAAGAAAGAAAGAAAGAAAGAAAGAAAGAAAGAAAGAAAGAAAGAAAGAAAGAAAGAAAGGAAGGAAGGAAGGAAGGAAGGAAGGAAGGAAGGAAGGAAGGAAGAAAGAAGGGAGGCAGGGAGGGAGGGAGGCAGGGAGGGAGGGAGGCAGGGAGGGAGGGAGGCAGGGAGGGAGGGAGGCAGGGAGGGAGGCAACTGAAATGCACATAAGACTTTGAGAAACACCAGGATCTATCACACCCCTTAATACAACAGGAATACAACCACAATCTCCAGAGTTTCTCTTATCATGTATGCACTTACTATCAATTCAGGTCTAAGAGGTAAGTCATGCTAAATTCAGGCAGTGACAAAACACTGCCCAAAAAGACAAAGCTAAGTTTTTTTTTTTTTTTCAGGAGTACCATAGTTTCATTTCCTATTTTAACTACAAGGATGTGATAGTGTTCCTAATGCCATATGTAAGTCTTAGAAAATTTAACTACCAACTACCTTTTTTGTTGTTGTTGTTCTGATTAAAGAGGCTGTATGAAGAAACTTGCCAATTTGCCACATTCAAAGAACAAACAAGAAAATGCCCCAGGAATCTACCAATTAGCTTGAAGCTCCGCTGTCATATTTTCTTGAAGCTTTTTAATGTAAGCTCATTGCTTAATCAATTAGCATTATACTTAAGTGTTTTTTTCCATATTATAAAGCAAAACACCTGAATGGAACTCCCCATGTGGTGATGTAATGTGAACATTCTTTTATTGATCAACTCTTAACTTTACTATCAGTAACAATGCTGCAATTACTTTCTTTTGTGAATAAACCACTGTTTAAACAGAAGGAATTTTCTAAGCAGTAGCTTAAAAATAACAAGGATTTTTAAAGTCTCTTGTGTAAGCCCAACAGATCTTTCCTCTGCTTTGCTTCAACAGAAGTAAAATTATATTACCTTTTTGTCACCCTGTATATTTAATAATATCAATAAGATCCTGTGTAAGTTAGTTTTATGTCAGCTTGACACAAGTTAGGGTCATTAGGAAAGAGGAACCTCAATTGAAAAGGCACCCTCACTAGAATGGCCTGTGGGCCTGCCTGTGCTGAATTTACTTGATTGATGGCTAATTTTGGAGGGCTCCAATCTACTGTGGGCAGTGCCACACCTGGCCAGGTGATCCTGGATGCTTTAACAAAGCAGGCTGAGCAAGCCATGGTAAGCAAGCCAGTAAGCAGCACCCGATGGCCTCTCCTCCACGTCCTGCCTCCAGGGTCCTGCTTTGACTTTCTTCCCTGACTTCCCTGGAAGATGGAGTATAACCTGTAAGATGAAATAGACTTGTAGACAGAAGTTTCTGTCTGCCTGGTCCTGTAGCCATTCAGTCCCAAAGAAACACATAGAGGCTTAAATTAATTATGAACTGTTAGTAATAAGCCTATTGCTCAGGGTTATTACTAACAACTTAAATCAACCCATAATTCTTATCTGTGTTCTGCCATGTGGCCTGGTAGCTTTTCTCAATAAGGCATTCTCATCTTGCTTCGTTTGCATCTGGCTGGCAAATGTATCTCTACCTTTCCTTTTCCCAGAATTCTAAGTCTGGTAGCCCTGCCTATACTGGCTACTGGCCAATCAGTATTTTATTGAACCAATACAAGTGACAAATCTTTACAGTGTACAAGAACATTATCCCCCATCATAGACCCTTTCCCCCCAAGCTGCTAAGAACTAAATCTTTCCCTTAACAAAAGTTTTCAATTTTTCCTAAGCATTAACTCTTTTACTAGAAACGCATTACAGTATTGCAGCTCCACAAATTCCAAATATCTCCACAATGGCATTTCTTTGAGAACATCAGTAACAGAGCAGTGTAGACAGGGGAAACACTGCAATGAGCTTTCACTCAGACTATAATATGTACCTTAATTTGAAAAAAGATAAATGATATTAACAATATGAAGTGTTAATACCTAAACATGTTGTCCAATAATTCTGCTTATTTGCATAAAACATATTAAATAACGCCTGCATTGTCATACTGGTTTTTTGTTCTTTAATGAAAGAAGTTATTTTAGTAATAACTTGAGTACTTGAGTATTTGTACATTTTTTCATTATATTTATATTATAACTTTTGCCTTTTTTCTTACAGTACTCACTTTTCTCATTTATAAAGTATATTATATATTAGAAATAGTAACCCCCTACCAAATGAGATATTATAATATAAATAATCAATTCAATTGTGTGATCATATAAAACAATCACCATTCACACAGAAAATATGTAACTATTTCTTTACATATTTCTACAAATGTAAATAAATAAATACCACCAAATATATATATATAACTTAAATTTCAAAATAAAATTGATGACCTTGGTTGAATTATACTATATGTACATTAATAAAGGAATCTTACATCTTTCACGTATTTATGTTTTCCAAAGAAGTGATGGAGAGCTGAAAAATCTCTTAGAAGTTTGTCTTTTAATACCTCCTATATCTAAATTATAGCCAGGATGCCATTAAATGGCTAACATGTTATATAGCAAAAGAGAAAAAAGAGTGAAGTGTTTTATTTTAATTTTATTATATTCTTTTTGTTTATTTGTTTGTTTTTCCCAAGACAGGGTTTCTTTGTGTAACAGCCCTGACTGTCTTGGAACTCACTCTATAGAGCAGGCTGGCCTCAAACTCAGAGATTCACCTGCCTCTGCTTCCCAAGTTCTGGGATTAAAGATGTGCATCACCAACACTCAGACAATTCTAGTATATTCTTACTCTCAGTTTAGTAAGTAATTCTAGCAAGCAGCTATTTCATGTAGCAAGAACTACCTCTCTGTAAACAACCATATGCTTCTGCAAAGATCTCATACCCCATTTCACACATGAAGGAAACAAAGTAGTATTGGACATTTGGAGTTACTCAAAAGTAGGGAAGTAAGCCTAGATCTATGTACTTTTTTTTTGAAGTCAGAAAACAGACCCCAAAGAAGAACTGAAAAGGAAAAAAACCTGAAAAATTGGGATTTTATAGGATAATAGGTTCTCTAAATTATGCTAAAATTCTTCTTTAAATAAAGTGAAATATTTCAATATTTATTTATAATTATTCATGAATTATCTAAGTATAGATTTTTCCTTTCTCTTAAAGTATTTTCTTTTCTTATGTATGAATGTCTAATATATATTATATATATGAATTACCTACCACATGTAAATCACAAATATGAATATTTAATGGGTAAATATGTAATGTAAATTTTTAACTAAGCTGTATTTTGAGAGAACCATAGGTACATCTAGGCAGTTATAAGCAATAACATGGATCCCATGGACCTCTTGCCCAGCTGTCCCAATGGAAACCTAAATATGTGGATGCCTGAGACAGACATCCACAGAGTCAGGTGTGGACAATTCCAACAGCACAACCTTTCCTCCCGCTTCCTATTTATAGTCACAGCCACTTCCTTCCCCTACCACCCATTACCTCATCTAGCAACCACTGTGTTTGCCATTTCTCTGCTTTTGCTATTTCAGAAATGTTCTATTTATAAAATGATGCATTAAGTAAGTTTTAGGGACTGAGCTTTCATACTTTCTCACTTGGCACAATTCTCCTTACAAAGATCAATTAATTCTGGCTGCTGCATATACCAGTCGTCTGTCCCTTTTTATTGCTAAATACTATTCCATGCCACAAATAAATCATTATGCATTTAAACATTCATCCAGGGGATAACATTTGAGCTGATTCCACTTTTTAGCTATTGCAAATGAACGTTTATTATGATTATGCTCATTAGTCACTAGGTTTTGTGTAAACACACTTTCTTTTACTAGACTGATCATTACTCAGTTAGTTATGGGGTCATAATTGCATTAGGGCATTTTTTAAAACAAAATGCCCAAAATATTTTCTACAATAGCAATCGCATTTTAAATTCCCATAATACTACCAGATTGATGCACTGTCTCAGAACTTTGAGAAGGATTTTGTTTTGTCAATAATCTTTTTATTTTAGCTACCTGATTGGGATTATTATGGTATATAATTTTAATTTCTATTTCCCTAAAACATAATAATTTTGCACAACATTTTGGTAAACTTTTTTTGCTATCTATAGATATCCTTCTGGTAAATTAATTCATATCACTCAATTTTGTTACATTTATTGGAGTCAAATCACAGATAGAGATAAGGACAGTCAGTTCTCTGCTTCCATTATGAGGTACTCAGGATCAAGTGCTGGTCATTAGGCTTGGAGAAAAGTATCCTTCCCTGCTGCATCATTTCAACAATCCCATCACATTCTATCATTTGCTCATTTTCTAAACAGGCTGCTATGGAAAATGTGCTTCTTAGACACAATGGAATTTTATGCATGTGGAAAGAATAATGAAATCATGACATTTTCAGGGAAATAGTTAGATTGAAGATGATTATGGTAAAAGAAATGAACCATACTCAAAAGAAAACATATCAACATTTTATCTCATATGCATAATATAAGTTTATATACTACATGAGTCTGTACATATATACATACATACATATATATATGACAGATAAAGTAAAAATGCCACTATGAATGGTTGGGGGAGAACCCTTAAGGGACTGGGGGAAAGGGGGTTATAGAATAATATACATGACAGGAAAGCAGAAGACCATATGTGTGATGGAAGGTGATGAGCAAGAGTGGGACAGGTTAATGGGAGAGGACAATAGAAAAAGATGAGTAAAAACAATTGATAATCTCATATAGATATAAAATGCTATAATAAAACCCATTACTTTTAATGGTATATTGTTTTTAAAAAGACTTCATACTTCAACCATCAAACATCTGATTGCATCATTTAGTGACAGCTATTTAGTAAGTCATGAGGCTTGATGGTAATGGGACTAGAAAACAGCCAAATGCTTTACTCCCATTAGACCACATTCTGAATCTTCTTTGTTTAAATTTGGAATTGCCTTATATGCCCTAGCCTCATGTTGATGGTTTTCATCAAAAGGAGGTAGGGGCATGTAAAATTGAAAGAATTATCAGCAGATGAATAAATGCATTATGCTGACAACAGATTTATTAATGATGTGGGTAAATAAAATCTGCTACAAGAAGGTCCCAGAGCATCTAATAACTGTATCCAAAGCATCTTTTATAGATCACTGCTGCTTATTATTTTTCTTTTTGTGGAGAAAAAAATAGACTGGAAGGCTTATCTATTTGCATGTAATAAACATTTTAAAGTAGTTAGTCTCTCTTTTTTTGCAGTTTAAGTAGAAAAGATGAAGGAAACTGCCCTGGCCTATTCAAGAGAAGACAATTCATAAGTCTGGAAGCCTCAAAAAGACAACTGGACACTTGTCAATGCTGTGAAATGCATCACTGCTCTCAGAGAAATGCATAACCTGCTTGATGTGCTTTTCCATAAACAAAGGAAAGAAAATGTAAATTGTGAATGTCAAACTGTCTTGGTTCAGAATGTAGACAGAGAATACTCACACTGTGATATCTTTCCTCAGATAAGCTGCATCACTTCGTTGTTGCCATAGTGTAAGGCTTGTGACTAAGGTACTCCTTAGTTCTCCTGGCTTCCAAGTACTGTCTATAATCTTAAGCCTTCTAACAGTATCTGAAGACACCTAATAGTGGGTCCCATGGTGATGCAATCTTAGAGTTAATAGGGCTGCTGTACTCAATAGTCTAAACTGACAGTGAGCATATGTTTGTACATGTACCAATATTTTATATACACAATATATGTTTGCATATTTCCTTAAATATCTATATACAAATGACTAGCCTAATTTTAACAGAATGATTTGGTATTACTTATGAAACTTTCTAACATTTAATTCTAATGGCCAGAACATATCTTCTCTTTCTAATATCCCAAGTATAGCTTTAGAACAGCTGGTCAGTATTCTCCATCTGACAATTGTTCATGTTTGACTCATTGAAGACCTTCACATCCATTTTTCCTCAATGAAATTAATACCAAATCTCTAATTTCTCAGATACCACATTTTCTATGACTTAAATCACTTTGAAAATCCTTCTGAAATTTCCATGTTCTATGTGCCTCCTTTTGTTTCCTCTCATAAACTACCACCCACACAAGTGACCTTTTCTGTTCTTAGTTATGGGGCAAGCTACACACTGACTTCGCTTCAATTTAAAATCGGGATGACTTACTTAAAACTATTCACACTATCCCCAAATCTGTGCCACATAGATAGGGAATAAATCTCAAATAATTATAACCAACACTTAAAATTATCACAATTGGAGCTGGAGGGAAGTCTTGGGGTATATGAGCTTACCTGCTCTTTTAGGAGAACTGAAATTGAGACACAGCACCCACACAGTGGCTCACAACCATCTGAATCAATACCAGAGTGTATGTTACCCTCTTCTGACCATCTGGCATGCCTGTGGTGCACAAACATATATGCAGGCAAAACTCCCACATACATTAAAATTATAATTGGTTGATATATTGTATATTCACATTATAGCCTTCCCCCATCTCATTCTAGAAGGACCAACATTTTAAAACATTTTACAATGAGTCTGTTTTTCTCTTATATATGGTTGTCATTATTAATCTTATCTCATGAATTGTTAGGCTGCATCACAGGAAAACCATCTGCTATCTCATTCTTTTGGGTACTTATTTCCAGGCTTTTCTGGAAGAGGAAACCAAATAAAAGTAATAAACAGACTCCCAGTACTATGTGGGAAATACTAAAAGGATCTATTTATTGATCACACTTGCCAAACTAAACCTGAGAAAAGTGATGCTTATATCTTGAGCAATTACCATGATGGGAAGACGAGGAAGCCATTCTGCAGAAGAACATTCCAGAGGACAGGAAAGCCAAGAGGAGGGTATGCAATTCACTTAACCCACATAATTTCTCCATGGAATGAATCTACATGAGAAAGAAAATCATCTGAAGCTGGAGTTACTGTCCCTCACTCCCAAAGGATCAGGCAAAGCCAGAGGAAATATCTCTCTAGATCTCAACCCTGTGGTCAAAAGGCATGCATCCAAATCCTCTATGCCTAGGATGCCTGCTTCCAACAGATATTCATGCTGCATCAGCACCACTCACACATCCAGGGCTTTCCTTTACAAAGTGACTTCAGCTAGGGAAAACTACAGAAAATGCATTCAAAGTAGGCCAGTGAAATTTTGGTTGCAATTGGGACTCCTCTTTTTTACCAAGCTTGATTATCTACCTTGACATAAATAGTTGCTGCCTGTTTTCCAGAAACCTAAAATAATCTTTCTATCATTTTGACAATTCACTATTTTTCTACAGAATTGAACTTGAATTTATTTTGTAATCACACAAAAAATTGACTATTTTGATACATTACATTAAAATAATTAAATAAAATTACCAAAGCAATTAAGCCAGAAGGAATTATGCCAAAGCATTAACACTAATCATCTCTACAGAATGCACTGTAAGTGGTCACTTGCTTTCATTAAATTGTCTATATTTTCCATATTTTTAATAATGAAAGTATGTTTTTCTTATGAGAAAAACACCATAATCTTCTACACTATTATTTTTTAAGCCACCACATGATTAGAAAATGAGTTTGAAAAAGCTGTTCCATTAACACCAGATATGGAAAACAGATAGAAGGATACATTTTAGTACTCTTTATTGAGGAATGCACTATAATATTACACCCACCTTGTAATTCATCTAGTCCCTTACCAGTTTTTACTCTTTTCCCAAGCAAAAATAAAAACATTTTTTAATAACAAAACAATGTTATGTATATAGTTTCTTACTTCCAATTAATTTACTTTATTTCTTGGTATATATGAACAATTTGCATTAAACTACACTATGTGCTTAGTGTATTTTTCCTCATTAAAATCAATACATAACCCAATTTTCAAGAAAAATAAGCAATTATGTAGTACAGTGGTATGATGAAAACATGTATTATATAATGTGGGTGTCATAGACTGTATGTATCCTTATAACCCTAACCACTTAAAGAGCTGAGGTAATAGCATTTTTTGACCCTGGGATTTTACAATCATCTTGGGAGACTTAAGTAACAAGGGAGAATGAAAAGAAATAGGGATGTAAGTGGGGGCTTGGGGGACAAAAATGAAGGAAAAAGAGAAAGAAATGGTTCATATATTTATTTAATCATTTAAATTACAAAACAAGTGTGTAATGTTTCATTTCCCAGGCTACTTCCTGGGTTTTCAGCTGATGGTACAGAATGTCTTCTGCATCTTGTACCTACATACACATTTACCTAGTCAAAAACTACCATTGTCATTGTAGGAGCAGAATACATGCATGGCATCTATTCTCTTATAATGAATTATAGATATTTTATTTGGATAGACAAATAGAATTCTTAGCAGGAGTTGATTAACCAAATATGTCAATAACAAAAGCAATCCAAACAGAGGCTAAAATTAGGCAGTGAGCATTTTCTCCCAGCAGTAGCTTTCCATACCACAACATCCTCTGTATCTAAATATGTTTTATAAACAGGATCTTATCCCTCTACACTTTGGTTTTTATTATGTTCTTTAACTATTAATATACTGAACTATTAGCCCCTAACCATCCCTTTTGAGATATCAGGAAGAAAACTAAAAGCTAATTACCTAAAAGTTATTTATTTAGAAATCATAATTTCTGAGCATGAAATATTCATTTCTGATTTGACACTTACTTGGACCTTATCAAAATCATACTGAGCAGTGTGACTGCGCATCCACTGGCAGAATTAAATTCACTAGCTGACAATACATTCCAGAAAACAATACATAACTACTTTTGGTTTGTCCTTTATTTCACTTGCATTAGATCACTGAAAATCTCCATATCCTCCAAGCACTAAATTATTAAATTGAGAAGAAGCATTGTAATATCCTAGTTACTCTGAAATGACTTTACAAAGCCTTTTGCTTCCTTTATGTTCTAGTCCCTCTCTTATGTTAATCTACACATACTTTAAGCTGTTGTTTCTTCTTTCTATTTTCTTCAATGGTATCATTGACTATCATAGAAAAAGTGAGAAAAATACATGAATTACCATATGCCAAAAACACACAATACAGGATCAATGTAATAGTCAGTCTACATAGTTTATAAACAACTGAAATGATCAATTTACTAAGCCATAAATCACAAAATTGTAGAATAAATATGTGGCTATTTGCATATGCTCTGACTTTCAATATGAACTCAGAGCTGTGCTCTTTCCTTTCTTACATGTGTACTTACATTTTACAGATAACTGCTCAAATATCATTTGGGCAGAAGGTGAAGATGAAAATAAGAGAATGGTCACAATATGTGGAGGCAGAGAAAAGACAAATTCACCAAGGTGCCTTATGGGATCAGTGACTGAAAATAATGTAGGAGGAAAGGAATCCTGGCTCTGGGTCAGCTTCCTGGCAATAGGTACCTTCTTTCTGGCATCAGTTTTGCTTATCAGGGATTAAGCAGCCATGGGCTCTTTTTTTTTAGAGTAATGGAAGAACTATGCCTACCACATTTTTTCCTAAAATGATTTTTCATGGTTTCTTTGAGTTAGGGTTTTTATTATATATTACTACCTCCAGGGTCCAAAGAATATTAAAATACTGGAGTGTATTTTACATAAGATTTCAAAGTATTAATCACTAGTGCCAAACATAATGTTTTTAAAACTTGTAAGAAAGCATTCCTAATAATGTCTCAAAGGATTAGAAGCCAGGACCAGACAGATAGCAGTTAAGAGTGTTTATTGCTCTTGCTGAGTTCTGTTCCCAGCACCCATCAGGCACCTCACAGCCTGAAACTCCAGCTCCAGAGCAGATTTACACACATACATGTAATTTAAAATAATTTTAAGGTCTCAAAAAGAAACAGAAACCAAGAACATACATTATAACCATAAAATTTTATCAGCTACTAATAGAAAAATGGATAGGGACCTGTTTATTTTCAAAATCTAAATAATAACCACCAAAATATTTTAAAATATATTTTAGTTAAAATATAATTATTTCACTTTCCCACTTTCCTTCCCTCCCTTCAGCTCCCCATATATTTCCCCCTCCAATACCTCCCATGTCCCCTCACTCTCAAATTGATAGCCTCTTTTGCTTTATTTTTGTTATATATGTATGCACACACGCACACACACACACACATACACACACACACTGCTTAGTCCATTTTAATTGTTTGTGTGTATACAGTTTCAAGGCTGTCTTGCATTGTATTGGAGAACAAGGCAGGGCATTAATCCTTAGGAGAAACTAATTCTCTCTTTAATAGTCATTAGTTGCCTCTTATTGTTTGCTTAGGAGTAGGACCCCATGAGACTGTCCCCACTTCCAGGTTAGAATGTCTATTGATACTGTCATTGTTCAGGTCTTGTTTATGCAGCCATATGGAAAAAAGGAAGTCTCATAGCAGCCTTGAGGGACTCACTCCTGGTAGGAGGAACCTACTCAACCACCTAGGGATAATAAAGTCATGGACCTTAGAAGAGAATCTACTACTACTACTTTGTAGATGAGCATACTTCCTTACCTATATTCTAAATCTTATCATATACCCACAGATAAATGTAGCTATAACCCCTCCCCAAACAAAGAAAACACTGCTCTCTACAGCAATTACAGAAATCATAACTGGACACAAAGTTGAGATCAATGGGTTGTGGGGAGCTAATCACAGTCAATCTGTGTGCAGCATACCTCATGCATCCATGGCTCAGGAAACACTGTGAAAGAGGGAGTGGAAAGACTGTTAAAGCCACCCAAAGTTTTGTGACTAACTGCTACATATAGAGACCACCACCAGCAAGAAGGTATAAGCTAACAAATGAGTCATGCAGACAAATTAAATGCACCTGCATATTTATTCTAAGTGCCAAACAAAAGGGCTAAATAATTACAGATACAATAAACTTCAAAATTTTATTAAGTCTACTTAGTCAAAGATTGTAAGTATATGAATCAATTAACAGACTTTCCTTTGTAAAGACTAGAATTCATTTATACCACAGAATTGATATGAATTCAACACAACAGGTACAGTAAATGGCAACAGTCCAAGATACCTCACAACAAACTGAACAGCAGAATATAAGAATGCTCTGCTATGTGGCAACCCTCTTTCCTACTTCCTATTGCACACACACATACACACACACACACACACACACACACACACACACAACAAACAAACAAACTGTACTTGTGAGTTCCTAATCAAGAATGTTGGGTTATTCTGCTTGTTCTGCAGATAAACGTCCTCCAAATAAACCTACTGTCTAGACTGCCAAACATTATATGCATAATACTCAATTATTTTTCAATACTCAGAGCCTGAAACAGAAACTTTAAAGCATTTATTAGTTACTTGAATGAAAGAATTTTCTAAATTATTATATGGTTGAGAGGCTCTACTCCTTATTCCCCATCATTCCATCAGCATAAAGTGTGACCAGAAACACCAGGTAAGTTCAAAATAGATAAGAATATATGTTCCAGCCAATTGACTTTTATTTCTATGCACACATTTTCAAAGAGAATATTATTTGTGCTGTCAACTAAGAATTTCTTCTTTGAATCACATAAGTCTTTTGTGTAATTGGGTAATTAGGATGTACATGCCATAGTAAAATAATAAACAGGAAGCTCTAAGGATGATTGAGAGACCTTATAATGGCAATAATAAAAATGAACTGCACATAACCAAAAAGACTTTGTCCAGAGCGATTAGTTAAATATTTGGTATTTATAAATTTTGCATAACATTATGGCTTGGGTTAAATATTAAAGCCTCCCTTGATGGCCAATTTATAACTGTCAGTTTGACAAAAGAGTGAGACATTTAACATTGATCACCCAGAGGCACTGATGCTTCTAATATCATGAGATAAATTCTTCAAGGACAATAATCACATGCACAACTATTCAGTTGAAGAAATAAAAGATGGAACAGAATAACAACTGTAAGCTAAGATGATCTCACAATAGATATATACTTTCAACAACCCTGTTATTTCCAGATCTGTGTTTCTCATACATCACTTCCTCTATACATTGTACTAGAAGACCTCGTGGCTTCCACCACACTGACATCAACTATGTGCTTCTCAGGCATGGGATCACTGTCCTTCACTTTTAAACAATCGCCAGGGGTCTAAGAGATATCACAGTAGTTGAAAGTGATTGCCATACAAGACGGATGATGTGCATCACATGAGAAACTGAATGTTGTGGTACATGTGTGTTCCTGGGAAGGTGAGAGGCAAAGACAAGAAAACTGCCAGAAAATTTTGAATATCAGCGACAAGCAAAAGAGAGTGCCGGCCTCAAAATCTATATGAAAGAAGACAAGCTACTACTGAAAGATTTTCTCTGACTTCCATATGCAAATTTTGGCACATATGTCTGCATTCATACTGACTTTCATACACACACAAAGCCATCAATTAACTAATAAATTTAAACAATATCTAATACATGACAGGTTCTTTATAAACATTTATACTATACATATGGCATTTAAGTCTTAAACTGTTCCCTCTTTCCCTCTTTTATTTTCGTTTTTTAACAAATTGAATTCATTAAAATTGAAACATAATTATATATTTTCCATTCTCTTTACTCCCTCCATCCTTCTTGTATATACCCCTCTGAAATTTTAGTCATTTATATCCCCCCCCTCTCTCTCTCTCTCTCTCTCACACACACACACACACACACACACACACACACTCTCCTCTCTCTCTCTCTCTCTCTCTCTCTCTCTCATATCCTGCTGAGTCTGTTTAGTGTCAGGTTGGTTTTGAATAACCAGTTAAGGAGCTTATCTCTGGGGAAGACTATTTCTCCTATTCTCAACAGTCCTTATTTGGCTATAGTTCTTTATCTATGGGTGGGGCCCTGTGATACTTCCCCTCTTCCGTGTTAATAAGTCTATTGATTGCTGTTGTGCTTCTTCAGGTTTTGTTTAGGTAGCTGTATAGTTGATCTCTACATGTATTTCTTTGGTTCTAATTTTAAATAATATGGGAACCCACTGGTAATCTGCATAAGAGTACATAACGTGAGGATGACCCACCCCTTCATCACTTTACCCCAACACTACAGAAAACACCATTAGATTAAATACATATGAAATAAATAAGGATTTTGCAGCCTAAAAAGACTTTGCTAGCTACCTAGTTTGCCTTCCTCTCTGAGTTCAATAGGCTTCAAAATTAGGGATACTATTAAGTGACCACTGAAACAGTTTTAGCTATCATCTAGAACAGAAGACTTCAGCCTCTCCATCTAATACTGCCATTAAAGCTGATTGCACTAGACTGACAGTCCCCTACTATCTTTGCATGCTAGTCACCTTGCTTTGTTTGACAATCCTTTTACCTTGATTAAGATTGGAATCTGTAACTTGTCATTAGGAATAGAATAAAGAAGACTGTCAAATTCATGATAATGTTACATAAGACTGCAAATGCCTATCTTGCTTACAGACTGGCAATGAAGGAGAAGTAATCACAGGAGGGGTTTACTTACCAGAGCCTGCCACCTATGCTAAACCTTCTCAAACTTACTTGTAAATACTGTATTAATTTTTATTTCATTATCACAAGCTATAGTATTTTATCATCTATGCATTTTAGTAATTTAAATATCAATAATGATACCTGAAGTGACAAAAGGATGCCACTTTGGAATAAAACAGGGGTTCTAACACAAGAAGAATTGGTCGGACACATTAGAATACATAACGAAGTACTTGATGCTTGTAGCCATGATTTTTGTGAGTAATGCAAAACACGGCTTACATGTAACTGATGGGCTTTTTGGAATTTTTAATTTAAGCACCACTGGCAGGGTTGCCTTTGGCTACGCCATCCTCTGAAAACTGGGCATCTCTGAGAACTTATCAACAAACTGAAGTGAAATGTGATCAGTTTTATGAATATCTTTCTAGAAAGCTCAGAGAATACTAAAATTGTGAAAAAAGCACTTGGGGTTTATAACTAAGAAGAAATTAAATCTCAGCTCAGGCAATTATGAACAGGTTGTTCACTTACATGCAAATCCAGAGAGTCACTGAAACGTTTTATGAGAAGTAGGGTAATTCCTTTTCGAGCAAGATTTTTCCAGTATATTGACAGGGCAGCTGGCATTCCTTCCCTTACCAATCATTGAGGCAATAAAATTCCTATCCATAAGTAAACGCCCTCAGATGGAGACTGCTCTTGTTAAGAGCCACACCTCTAATTGATAACATTTATTGCATAGCATAAAATATATGAAAAAGCACAAATTATAAAACAAGGTACAAGTACATGATTCTAGAATGGCATATAGAAGTAAAATTTTCTAGCAAGCCTAATTAATATATTAGGCATAGATACAATACTCATAGTAGTAGTGTCCCTAATGCCAGGTATCTCTAATACTATGTGTACTCATCATAGTACCTATATATGAAGTATATAATACTAGTAATCTAGCTCTAGTAGCAATATTATATGAATATTATTTATTATACATACATACATCCCTAATCAATAACGAAGAGGGTTTGGGGTATTCCCTACATTTATTTCAACAATCTTATAATGTTTCCTATTTTAGTCATCTTACTTGTATTTACGTGTAAAATACAATCATAGTACTATAGATACTATGTGTTTATGCTATCGATAGACACAATTGATATAGTGTTCAATATTATGAGCAAATGAAGTGTTAATGTATTAAAACAGATGACTTCTAAGTTACCCCTACCCCTGAAGCATCTATAACTTCATTTCTGTACCAGATCAAAAAGTATCATAAAACGTGTTGTTTGTTACAATGATTAACAATTATGTCAACGGAAGGCTCTGCTGGTGTGATTAGAGTTTAAGTGGGCTTCCACACATGACAAGAACATCCAGGCTTTCACAGACATTTTCTCTTTCCTCAATATATATTCCCTAGGTAGATAATTAAAGACAGTAGTACACATTTTAAGAGTATATTCCTATTGGTAGTTTGTATCATCAGGAACATTATTGGAGTTAAGGTTTGTTTCTTTGTGGTCTTAATGCTAATTGCAGTCTTTCTCTCTTTGTTTTTCCCTCCCTTCATCCTTCCCCTCCCTCCCTCACTCTTTTCTCTTTAGACAGAGTCTCACTTTATAGCCAAAGATGACCTGAAGCTCACAGTGTGACCCAAACTGGCCTCAACTCACAAACCTAATCCTTCAGCCTCCTAAGTACTGAGACAGGAGCATGCCACCACATCTGGTATATGGAGAGTCTCCCAAGTAAGCTTCAGCCCTTCTTTAGTTCAGTCTTGATCTTCCCCAAGCTATTCTAAATGCAACAGTGACAATGTCTGAAAAGGCGTTTAAAACGGTCAGTTTCAGCTGGTTCACAAACAAGCCACATAATCTTTGACCAGCATTCTGTCCTGTCTATGGGATGTGCTGTGGTAAGGGTGGCCTGGAGATAGGGGGAGTGACCAACCAAGGACTGGTACAGCCTAAAACCCTTCCAGGAAAGTAAGCCTACCCATGCCACTACCGGGAGCACCAGGACCTGCAGGCTGGATAATTCAAAGACCTAGGACAGAACCAAACATGACTGGAGGAAAAAACTGGCAATTTAATGATGTCTAACAATATTCTGCTATACAAATAGATTTGTGACTGGTCTAATCATCATCAGAGAGTCTTCATCCAACAACTGATGGAAACAGCATTAGGCAGAGCTTAGGAAATCCTGCAAGAAAGATGGATAAAGGAGTGTAGGAGCCAGAGGGAACAAGGACACCACAAGAAAACTCACAGAATCAACTAACCTGGGCTAATGGGCTCAGAGAGACTGAACTGACAACCAGGGAGCCCAAATTGGACTAACCTAGGTACTTTGTATACATGTTACAGTTGTGTAGATTGGTACTCTGGTGGGACTCCTAACAATGGGAACAGGGCTCTCTATGACTCTTTTACTGGCTTTTGGTACTCACTCCCCATACTTGGTCACCTTGCCTAGCCTTAATACATGAAGAGATGCTTAGTCTTATGACAATTTGATATGGCATGTTTTGTTGCTATCCACAGGAGACCAGCCCTTTCCTAAACAGAAATGGAGTAGGAGTGGATTGGGGTTGGGGATAGAAGAGGGGGTAGGGGAGGGAAGTAAAGCTTTGGCTGAGATGTAGAATAAATAAGTTTATTTATTTAAAACAATAAATAGAGAAGAGAAGGGAAGGAAGAAAGAGAGGGAGAGAGAAAGAAGGAAGAGAGAGAGAGAGAGAGAGAGAGAGAGAGAGAGAGAGAGAAAGAAACTGTGTGTAGACAAGTTTGTAGGAGGCAGATGATGAAGGAGTCAGCTCTGAGAGTGTTTCTCCTAGTAACATCAGCAGAAGCTATGGCATAAACTCACCAACATGACTGCCCAAATGTGTACTGAACAAGGACACCAAAAACATATTGAACTGCATGGGGTGGGGGAAGCTGGAAATGGTAGAGATGCTCCTCCCCAGGAAAGAGCACACCAATTAGTTGTCCAATATCAAATTCTCAGCCCTGAAAACACACATGGACAGAGTATTTTAACGTATATTTCAGAATACATATGCTTATACAAATACATATATGTAAAGAATAACATAGAAAATTTGAGGCCATAAATTTGAGGGAGAGCAGAACTGTGTTTGGATGGAGAAAAGAGAATGGAGAAGTGTTGTGATTAGAATATAATCTTGAAAAAAATTACTACAACAAAAAAGGGTGGGGCTACACAGGCAGAAGTGAATTACAGAGTAGATATGCTGAAAGGAAAAGAACTGCTTTTATAATTGAAATAGTAGTACCAAACAATATGAAAAGTTTCTTAAAATGACTAGCTCTTGAGTACTTTTAAAAACTCGCTCCAATTCACTATTTTAATCGATAACTATGAGGGTTTGTCATATCACCTATATTTATTACACCAGTCACATAGATTTTCTCGATTTTACCCAGTGAATTTATAATCATTATTTTACACATATACTGATTGGTCTAAATAAAGTAATCAGAGATACAAAAGTGCATAAACTATCAAATCAAAATATGTTGCTTGTTCCTTAATTGAACAATGGCTTTGGGATCAGTTTCTAACTGCCAACAAAAATTGTCATTTCCTTTGATACTCAGAACCAGGTAGGTAACTATTATTATCACTTTGATATGTTTATATGAACAGAAATGCTGTTTAACGTAAGTGATCTTAGTCAGTTATAGGGAGGCACATTCTAGCTTAGGCTCATTTTCCTATAATCTCTTGGCCCTTAAAAAAGTAGGTCTAGATCATAAAGAAATTATTCAACAGATTATATGAAGAAACTAATTTTTAATTGGTATAAGTTCTAGATGTTTCTATCACCAATTATTCTTTTCCTCCAAGGTTGAGTTTGGATGGCTTTATTTAGGACAGAGTGACTGAAAAGTCTACCTCTATTTCTGCAACGACTGATCCATTTCCTCAGTCCACTAGTAATAAACAAACAGAACACAAACCAAAGTAAGTTTCTACTTTACTGGAACGTCCCAGTTTTTCCTAAAATCCTGAAAATTTCTTCTAAGAAATTTGTATTGAGAAATACATAGCTATCTCTAGTTCTTCAAGGAGTGTCCTTGTAGACATATATTATATATCCTTGCATTATAACTCTAGAAAAGGGGAATGACTAAAGCAGATGTTTTCCAGATGTCTCAAGAAGAACCAGAATTTCTCCCAGAAACACAGTCCTGAAATCTTTTCATGTCAGTCCTGACACTGTTGTAAAATCCATCCTTTAGGTGTCTGGAGTCTACTGTGAGATCCTCAAACCAGCAAGGGAAGAGAACCTGAAGGAGACATTTCTACACCACCCCTATATGCTCTCAGAGCCAAAGATGAATTCTATTCATTTGTTTCAGTCACAATAATTAATCAAGGAGAGTTTTTATCTCTCAAGTGCCTTCTTTATTCTGGAGAAAGAAATTCTCAAGAAGAAAATGTGAATGAACTTGGTTCTAGAAGTCTAGGCATCTAAATTCCCTCAGTGTATGTTGAGAGGTAGCACAAGCCTCCCCAAATCTATACTCCTGAATATAAGAGTTATCCCCTCACTCTAGGCTGTGGAAAGAGGTGAAAGAAACTGATGCCATGTCAACGCTACCCAAGGGCATCACATATGTGGCTGCAGGCCAAGTTCTTTGAATCGCTGGGGAAAAAATTCCAGGGAACCATGAAAATGAAAATTCTGGGGCATGCTCTCACTTTCTGTGCATGATTTCTTTTGGTTGTTATTTACTTAGCAATGATCTAGAAGGGCAATACTGAGTTGAAAGAAAAAAAAATATGTAAGACCTATATTTCTGAGTGGCACCAGGTCTTCACAAATGGCTCCACAATTTTGCTCTAACCAATGAGCCACTTGTATGTTGAAACCTGAGAGACACTTTAATAAAACAATAAAAGGAATTGTGGTCTCAAAAGCCAGCATACAAATATAATTCATAGATTACCTTACATTTCAGCATCACATACAAAAGAACATGACTGTCCACTGTTAGGACTCCTTTACCACATGTCATTGTTAAACAAGTGCCTAAGTCCTATCCCTGAAGTACACCCTGAGGACATATTTTTTCACCTACCTTTGTAGAAATGCAAAACATCACAGGAAGTTTTGCCTTTCATTCATAAAATTCAAACTCTGCCAAAAACCTGGGCATGATTCAATTAAACTGGATGACCAGCCAAGGGCCCTTTTAGCTTCCTCATGTAATGAAAACAGCTGTGCATATTGATCAAGGACTCCAGTAGGAAATCACATATTAAGTGATAGATCAACGAGCATGGGGCCAAACAAAGGGACAGGAAAAGGATGTACCTTAAAATGAGGTAATTTATACATATCAAAGTTCAGAAGGAGGCAACCATTTCCCAAACAGAGACCACAGATCCATTCCATTATCTGTCACAGTCTCTCACTATGGGTGTGTTTCAAAATACAGCAATCCCTGAGCCAACCTCCTATAACAGCTTCACATAAATCATGCTGTTTTCTGGATTCTCTTCTCCAACCCCTGGGGTGACAGGATGTGTGAGGACATGATGGTCTCCTGTGGATGTTTAGAACCAACTGTCTCAAAAAAGGAAGCCTAGCTCCAGGATAATCAGCCTACAATCCACAGCCACAGAGAAGCTAGGAAGCAAGGAGGACCCTAAGAGATACATACAGGATCGCCTGAGTAATTGGGAGCTGGGAGGATGGGGGAAGAAGGAAGAGAGGTAGGAGAGAGAAGATGGCTCACTCATGCTGCTAAACATAGACTCTGCCACTGATCTTCACCAAATTTTGACACTTTTGTGTTTTTGTTTTTAATTTGGAAGACAGTCTCAATATAGCACTCAGGAAGAGCTTGATTTGCAATCCTATTTGGAGCTCCAATATAAAGAAAGCCATTGCTTGACTATTTGGGAGAAGAAACTTTGGGGGTGTTGACTACTTGTTAATGTGGGTCTAGGGAAAGAACTAACTTTCCTTTGCTCTTAACTCGCAGGGTTCACAGTATGGTTTTCAAAGGGCTCTGGTTTAATTAATTCTTACCATGAGAAAACAGTGTGCCTTTGTTTCAATGTCTCAGCCTTATATTATCCCAAAAGGCTGAATGGAAATGAGCTACCTGTTCTGATTCCTCATACCTTCAGCCTCTCTTACTGACTGGTTTTTAATGGCTGAGTTTCCAAGTACAGATAAAACATAGCTTCTAGAGAACACTCTAGGCTTTTGACTTTATGTCTCATGGTTGTTACCAAATAGAAGAGGAGGAAACAGTTTACTTTCTCTCATTTTTCTCTGAGCAATGCTGAAAACATACAGCTGTCAAAGGAAAACATCTAAACCACAAAGAAAGACTCTCATTTATTCTAAACCTGGTTTTGAAACAAGAGGGCTGTAAAAAAGTAAGTGCTAAACTTCCACAAGGCTTAAGTTTCATGAATGTGTCTGATGTAGCTGAAATAAGAAGGAAGGCATTTCAGTCTGCAAGAGAAAGTGGAATAAGGACAATAGTGGAAGGGATGTAAGAAACTGGCCCCTTTTACATAGAAATGTATAATGACCCTTGTGAATGAATTTCCCATTCATTTAGTTCCTGGCAATGGAAAGCAAAGGATATGCAATTAACAGGTTCTTTCCCCATATCACTGTATCCATGTATTTTCAGATGTAAGTGTATTTTCTATGTATTTTCTGTGTAAGTGCTCAGAGATATTGAATGAGCACTTACAGTGTTGGACATTGTCCCACAACAGATGCACATTGAAGATGTTTCAATCATGACTTGAAACCTAGGGGCATTTGCTCAGTGCCCATACATCCTAATGACCTTCTATCCAGTACACTGACTGAGCAATGCTACCTGGGGTACTACAGTACCACACAGAACCACACCAACAAAGCAACACTGTTGTTGGAATTCATAGATCTCCATTTTTCTAAAAACTTTGTCAAATTGCTGACAAATTCATTTTCATCCAAAAGTATAGGAATCACCGTATTTATTAGTCAATAAAGTCAAGTTAATTTGACTTTGAGTTTTAAGGAGAAAATCTATGTGGAAAGAAAATTATTTTCTTTCGTTCTTTTTTGATAAGTGCTGTGGAACAATCCTTTTCTGCACTATGAATGTTACTCTTATTTTCTAATAAAAGGACAATTGGCTGATAGTTGAACAGGAAGAAATTGAGCATGAGAGCCAGACTAAGAGAATTCTGGGAAGAGGAAGGGTGGAGTCAGAGAGTCACCAGAAGAGGGGGCAGGAGATCAATGGATGTGGCATGCTAATAAAGGCACTGCTATGTGACAGAGCATAAGTAGGAAATGTGGGTTAACTTAAAATGTAAGAGCTAGCAATAAGCTATTTGTCAAGCATTTATAAATAATATTAAGTCTCTATGTGGTAGTTTGGAAAGAGCTGCAGCCGGGGAGCAGCCAGACCAGACAGGAAACATCAAATTACAGATAAGTTATTGGTTATTTCCTTTTTTTGATTTCTAAGTAAGAGCCACACTTTTTGAAAAAAAATCTTAGGATCAGATGAAATATGATATACTGAGAATCTCTGGACACCCCTCTTGCCCACTGGGGAAGATGTCCCATGCTGGAATGACATCTTCTCTGGTAATGAAAATCTTGAGCTTCTGAGAGCTATTGGGTCGAGCTCTGCTTATCAGAGGTGTTTCATCTGAGGGTGGCAGGACACTGGCCTTTTGGACAAACCAACCATTAGCTGGGGTTGAGTCCAACTCCTCTCTCTCTCCTGTCATACAGCATTCTGAAAAACATGCATATACCCACCTTTCTTAAATAAAAACGGAATATGAATTTTGGAACACGGGAAGAAGATAGAACAATCTTCAGTGACAATTGAACAAATACTCCCTCATATCAGTCTTTGTCAAGCCATCAGTCAGAGGGAACTGTTGTCCCTTGTTTTCAGGATTCCTATCAACATTTTACAACACACAGGACTCAAGGGAATAACCAGCGAGACAGGCATAATTCTGAAGCATCAGGCCTAAGAGAGTTTGCATTCACAGCTATAATTCTTGATGAAATCAGGACCATGGTGAACTCATCCCCCAACCCCAACTACCTCTGTAAAACTATCTAACTCTTAATCATTACTTTCAAATGACTCTGAGAATTATTCTTTATGGAATGATTTGACCACTACAGTGTGATTAATTTTATTTTGGCTTCATTTTGATAAACTTCTCCTTAAATAATTATTACCCTATAACCCAGAAACATTTATAAAGTAGTGAACATGAGAGAAGGAAGCTGGTGTGTCTCCATTCATTATATAAAATGCATCTTTCACTTTCTTTTGAAACCAATCTACCTCATTAATTCCATTTTTATATGTTTCCATCTAAGAGTTATCTGAAATACTCATTCTAAACTGCTCTGAAATTTATATAAAGCATTCTATTTTTATCTTCCTATTTTTTTGTACTTTATTGGGCCATCAGTGTTATTGAGCCTATTTCATAACTCGGTTCTTTCCCTTCTGATTACTTTAACCTGTCCCTGAGTATAATTAGACCCCATTTGCCATCTGACTAAATTCTATTTTCATTTCAGTATGGTCTTCCTGGACCAGTATCCTCATATCTTACCTCTACCCCCACAGAAACCCAGGGAAAGCAACTACTATAACATAATCCCATGCTTCTTCCTAAAATCTTAGAAAAATCTGAAATTTCTATTCCTCTCAACTCTGGGGAGAAGATTCCATAAGACTTTAAGCTACCTTGCTATCTTTCTTACTTATTATAGCTCCCTTATTATTTTTGTGGATTGTATGATGGCTTATAAGAAATATTCAAACAATGACTTTACCTTAGAGGTTTTATTCGGTACAGTGAATCCAAGTCCAGGCATTCAGAAAGACACTTAGAATTCATCATTGCCCTGATGGGATTAGATGTCACTCTTTAACAACTCAATAATTCTACATTTTATGAAACACTTTAGCTTTTAGATAAATGCTTTAAATTTAGGGAGCACCATAAGTGATTCCACTATATAACCCCTATGTACTAAACTAAAGTTCAAATTTAACAGAGCATAAATTATCTCTGAAAACTTTATGTGGTGATATCTTGCTTGTACAAGTAAAGCCTGCCTGAAAGTCAGCGAATGGAACTCAACACTAGCTAACTATAGAGGTCTGGAGGTCTGTACAGAGGGACAGGAAGCAAGCTAGCTGGTGCAAACAGGAGATAAGCAGGGAGAAACAGGAACTCATTCACTTGTCTGTGGAGACACAGAGGAGGAAAGGTATGGTGGTGACTTGCTCCTTCTTCTCTCTATCTCTTAGCATTTTTCTCTATATCTAACTCCGGTCTATTCAGTGAGTCTAAAGTAGGAACAACGTTCTTCAGGAGTTCATCCAGAAAGGATGCATTGACTTGGGCAGAGAAGGATGTCTGTGTCTGATATAAAGAGGCTATAGTTCCAGATGCAGAGCAATATACAATTACTCATTATAATAAGGTCAAGAATCTAAGACAGACAAGAAAGTAATGGAGCATTAACTCCTACCCCAACCTGATCATCAGAGATGTGAGTCTAATTCTGTCATTTTAAGATCATTCAACTAAATTTTATAACCACTTCACTACAACTAAACATAATATTGAAAAAGAAAGTTATTTTATATTAGAGAAGACTCTATAACCCCCTGGGGAGACAGAATTCCTGTGAAGTGGTACTTATGTGAGAGGTAAGCATTTTAGATAGTCTATATACAAGCACACACATCATGATAGTATTAAGACATGAAATGATTCAACATTACTAGCTATGATACCTTGAATAACTAAAGCAGGCCTTATAAACTTTTCTTCTCTATGCATAAAATAGTAATGATAATGTCTCTCATGGGATTACTGTGAAGATTCAATGAGAAGCTACATCTTGTATTTTAAGAGATGATTAAGGGTGACCTGCACTGATGGGAAAGATGTATGTCCTCAGAATGATGGAGATGACTATATACGAAAGATCAAAAAAGGGTGACACGATAGGGGTTAGATGAAACCTGGCCTTGTCAGGCATTTTTATAGGGTAAATTAGTCCATCACTTCACTGAGTAACAGGGTTCTTGAGTAAAGCATGGGTTCAGTAAAATACAGATAATGATCAGCAAATTGTTACACAATAAAAGGTGGTCAAATGGGTGCTTGATCAGGTTCATGAAAAACATACATTGAAGGTGGTTGAATTGTTCATGTAGCTACCTAAAGACAGTTCTCTAAAATTGTTTACTACATAATTTCTTACTAATGGTTGATAACCCACTGTCCTAAAAACTCTGTTTCTAACCCCAGACCTCACACTATCAAACTCTAGTAGTTCACTTGAAAGTTCTTTGAATCACACACACACACACACACACACACACACACACACACACACACACACGTTGTTTCCGGAATGGTAGTATACTCAAGACTGTACAATATTTGTTGGCTGACATAATAGATCAATCATTCCTAACACATTGCCACTTTGACCATGAGAGATATAATGTCAATAAAATATGTGATGTGACAGACTTTGATGATTCCCCCATGAAAGGCCTCACCCTTCCAATGGAGCACAAGAGGGATGGAATGGGGGCTGGTGGGGAGCACAGGAAAATGGAAAGGAGAGGGAACTGGAGTTGATATATAAAATAAGATTATTTCTAATAAAATAAATAAATAAATAAATTTAAAAATCATGTAAATAAAATAATCATGTTTGGCACTATACTAAAGCAGTTATATTTAGAAAGTTCAAAGGCAGTTTTTGTTGGTCAGATTCTTTTATGATATATCTTTAGTGACATTTCTACCTTATTAATAATATAAGACATATAGTATAGAATCCATATGCTAGTTAACTTCTCTTCTGTCCTGGATTAAAATTGAACATTTTGTATTTCATTTTGGTTAATATAATTCTGAAGTCAGAATTTAAAACCTTAGTCATTTCCCAAAGAAATTAAATATTAAAGTTTGCCAATTTCAGCACCTAAGTTGCAATACATATTCTTCTGACATTCTAATATTTGGAGGTACCTAAACATTTCACTTCAAATTGAGAGATCTAAATTGGCACCTTTAGTTTTTATTTCCCCCAAAATATGAAAAGTGCAAGGGGCCATCCTGTATCATAAGGTTTATTTTAATAGATTTTTTTGAGCCTGATAATAGGCTTCTCCACCAGCACAGTAAGCCATATCAGACCAAATTGGAAAGGGAAAAGAACAGGTTTATTTGAGCAAAGCAACTCCAGGGTGGGTTCTCCAGTCCCAGAGATCAGGACACATGCCCAAACTAAAGCAGGGAAATTATATAGTCTACAGGCAAGGACTGATGTCTGCCACAAGCTGGATTTGTGGTCAAGATTGGTCAAAAGCTGGAGTACTCAGGCAGGGGCTTGGATTGCTGGCAGCAACAGGGAAGGAAGTTACAATGGTCACCAGGAATACAAAACTCAGAATTTTGAGGCCTTTTCTTTGTTGGAGATTCTCTGAGAGGGCAGGGTTGAGAGAGAGAGAGAGAGAGAGAGAGAGAGAGAGCAGGAGGAATAGACACACACATACACACACACACACAGAGAGAGAGAGAGAGAGAGAGAGAGAGAGAGAGAGAGAGAGAGAGAGAGAGAGAGAGAGAGAGAGAGAGAGAGAGAGAGAGAGAGAGAGAGAGAGAGAGAGATAGGGGAATGGAGCTTTCAAGATCATGCAGAGGCAAGCTGAAGGTTCAAACTGAACAGAGATACCAATATATATGAGTGTAAATATGCAAATTAGATAACATATACAGAAATAACTAGGATTGAAACTAGGGTGACATAAATCCATCCAAGGATTCCAAAAGAACAAATTGAAATATATAAATCAAGGAAGCTTATTGTCAGGCAAAGCCCTTAAACCTATTTTCTGTCACCTGTCCCAATGTTAATAGGAGAGAGATACACAGATGCTCTGTAGTATGTTATGTGGCTTCCCACAGTTGGAAAGGCAGCAATCTCCCTTGCCCCAGGCATTCTCAATTGACTACAAAGAAACAAAGCAGGAAAAGTCTCTCTGGTTAAGTGAAGGAGTTTTCTATACTTGTTCCCAAAGAAGAAGGGAAAGGAAGAGGATGAAAGGCAGAATTTAAATGTCAGCTTACCCAAACAAGTTAAACCAGCCAAGATTTGACATTCCAAACTGTTACACTTAAAATAATAATAGTAATAGTAATCTCAAAGTGGCTGTGAGATTGAAGGATTTTTTTTAGCTTCCAGGAGGAATGAGATCCTCCTGAAATACATTTTTTAGTCAATTCAATAACTAAAAATGAAACATAAAAATTGACTTATCCTATAATTTTTAAAAAAATCACTTGACTTTACAAAAGGAAAAGGGAACATTTTCAAAGATACTTTTCCATGCATGTGCAAAGTATTGCAATTTATGAAGTCTCTTCCCATCTAGAGAAAAGAGCAATGCTACCTTTTTAACTCTTGCTGAAAATAACAACCAAGAAATGTATTAACACCCTTCAAGAAATTACCTATGTACACACAGTACATAGAGACTAGCCAACTGGCACTTGCAGCATATTATGTGAGAACTGTATTGTTTTGCTGCAATATAAAGAAATAAAGAACCCCAAGGATTCTAATTACTAGTCCTTAGTAATATTTACAAAATATTACTGTAAAAACCCACAAGTTGTGTTCCTCACATCTTCCAACATAATACAGAGAAAAAGATTATTCCTTGAAACTATTTACTACTTTTAGTCTATGTGTGTTTGTATGTTTGCTGACTTATCTGCATGTTTGCCAACATTTGTTAGTGCCCACAAACGCCAAAAGAGGGCATAAGATCCCATGGAACCAGAGTTACAGTCTACCAGATGTGAGTTCTGGGAACCAAACTCGAATGCTCTGCAACTCTGCAACATCAGTAAATGCTCTGAACAGCTGAGTCATTACTCTAGCACTTCCTCTCTCTGCCACTCAACACTCCCCACCCACTGGGGTGGGGGAAAATTCTTAAGTCTTATTTTCTGTTCCTGGTACTGCCAGTCTCTTGCCACCCAAATATAAACACACAACTTCCTTAGTGCTCAATTCTAATTAACACTAAGATTTCATAGTTCCCAAGTAGGAAATGCTTTTACACACACACACACACACACACACACACACACACACACACACACACACTTACTTCCACCTGTTTGACAGTATTGTAAAGGAGAAAATAGGCTCGTGGTTTCTGTGGAAATACAAACCTTAGGATGAGTCACTTATAACAGCTCCTGGGTGGCCCCCAAATGAGCCTAAAAGGAGAAAGCTCTTGGGGAAAAAAAAAAACCACAGTCCACAGATGTCCTTTTCTGATCAACATGGGAACCAAATAGAAAATTTAGCTCTTCCATGTGGGACATCAGAATATAAAAGTTTATCATTGTGAGTTTCTTCCCCTGAAATGTGTATCTATCTAATAATATTGTTTAGTGGCTACTCAGTTCAATAAGTCCCAGTTTCATAATGATTAAAACTCTGTCCCTCACAGGTGAGTTTGTTCTGACCTAATGAATCTTCATCCTTTGGATGACTTTTCATGGGAGGCATCCTCTAGAACAGTGGTTCTCAACCTTTGGTTAAGACCACTTGATGGGGGGTTGAAAGACCTTTTCATGGGAGTCACAAATTAGATACTCTGCATCAAATATTTACATTATGATTTGTAACAGTAGCAAAATTACAGCTATGAAGTCAAAACACAATAATTATACAGTTGTGGGTCATCACAACTTGGGGAGCTGTATGTATGAAAGGGTTGCAACATCAGTGAGATTGAGAACCACTGCTTTAGAGCAGATGAGATGAGAAACACTTGCTTCTCATCACTTCTGCCTAGAAAGAACATACTTCACTTTCTGTTCAAGAATCCAGTTGCTCAAGTGCTATAGTCACTGGGTCTCAGGGTCAACAATAGCTCCTGTTCATTTGTCCACAGCACCTCTATGGTCTCCTGATGTGCATTAAAGTAATGGCAACTATCTGCACGGTGACTGAATCTACAAAGGACTAAGTAATGGTCTTTTGAAGATCAGAAAGAAAAGTCAAAGCAACTGGGGTCTTAAAAACTGAACAGTTGTTAATTAGAGGAAAACAACACCATCAATCAGTCTATTCTGCTGTTGACTGGGAATTAGAAAATCTAAGATAAAGTATACAAGAATTTAAGTAGAGCAAAGCTGTCTTGACTAGAACATGCTAAACATAACACTGAAAAGAACGAGGTATTTTTAGTGTTTTCCTCTCTCGAGGATACCAAGATCTTTTTTCAGGCATCTCAGAAAGTACTTCCCAGTTAGTTTGTCCTTCCTTGATACTTCTCAGGTCATCTATTTGCCAAAGTCCAATGGATAAATCTACAACATAACTCTTACACATAAGAAAACATCAGGAAACATCAAGGAAGAGGAGTTGGAAAGATTGGAAGAGCCTGAGCACCAGGAAGTCTGCTGTGGGATTGTGTCTCCTGGAAATGAGATGAAAGCTACACCATGATATCACAACAATATGGATGTCTAAATAAGACTTGAATAGGGGCAATACCAATAGAAATGCTAATATAGAAAAGGAAATGTCATAGGATCTCATCTATAGGAAAAGAACAATAGCTGACTAAAGACTGCTGACAGAGTAGTATTTCCAGGGATTAACCCCTAACTGGTTTTCCAATACCAAGTAGTCAGCCCTGAAGTGATATACACACAAATGACACTAAACCAACTCGGTATGCTGTCTTTTTATACTTATGTACATATGTGTATACACACATATATATCATTAACGAAGAATAAAAGGACATGAATTTAAGAGAGAGGGAGGGGCTGAGAGGAGACTTGTTGGATGAAAAATTGGGGAATGACGGATTTATATTTTAATTCAAAATATTTTTTGAAAGATTGGAAATAAAATGTTAAAACAAAACATGAAAACATAAATGCCAGAATACAGTCCATGAACTAAGCTGTGTGTTCCAAGAACTTGAGAGAAAACTCCACATCAACAAGACAATACGCCTGCAACCTCTGTTCCTCCATTACATGGTTTGTTCTTGGAATGTGCTTCCATGCCCGTTAGGTGCAGTAAATAGGAGTGGGTTTACTTCAGATTACCCATCAACTACTATTCAGATGATGTTTCAAAGCCTAAACTCATGTGACCTCTGCTTGATGTCCCTAAACCCTCAGAATACCCTCAGGCTATAAATTGTCTGATGCCCTGAATAAAGTTGGCTACTTCATGGGACTTTAGTCCACCTCATTTTTAGGCTCCATTCTCCCACACCCATCCGACCAACTAGATTAATAACACATAAAAATATTGCATTCCAGATATTGAGATTCCAGTTACAAATTGAGAGATGTTTGTTCTGATGCTGCTCCTCTGGCATGTGCACAGACACATCCATGAACCAAGTAAGTGGGCCAGCTTAATACCTACATTGGCCTGAAGGAGAAGAATAGAGAGAAGACTGTCTAGGGGGCTTCTAGAAGATCTGAAGTCAGATTTGAAAGTTGGGTTAATCATATAAAAAGTGAAGGAAGAGACAGAGCTTTCTGGCACTGGTTTGGAGAAAGACAGTAAAATAAGAAAGCATTTCTCAAGTAAGGCCAGGCATCATACATCTCTAGACACAACTGCGTCACCATACAGGATATAATAGCTCCGCTTAGCTCTCAACTTTCTAATCACCCTTATGAATGTGAGACACACATGAAGATAGGAAACTTGTTACCTTAAGACCAGAACACTGATATTTCATGTTTGAAGGTCAGGACTAATACAAGCCATAGTGCCCTATCAGATAACTATGTTGGGTCAAGCGACATTAAACAAAGCTATTTTCATATGATTGTAATAATTCTTCCTCATACCCCAATAAATTCAGAGAAACTTTATGGAACGTTGATCCCATCTTTAGATAAATATTTGAGGCTGAGACAATTATTTTCAATGTATCAACATTAGTACTAAAGAGTGTAGGCATTCAGTGCTTAAAGTATCCCCCAAAAGAGAATGGGAAGCCAGTAAATATATCTACTTCCATGTATTAACTGGGCATCTATTTCAGGATCATTGCTGTTGCTTTACATTCTGGCAACACTGAGTGCTATGTTGAGCCTTTTCCATCTCCTCTTATAGTGGTTCTTATGTGTCAGCACCACTGAGCACCGTGTTAAGTTTATCATCACAACATAAGAACCAGATGCAATGAGAAGATGCAAGTAGCCAACCTCCTCTGGACACCTATTTGGAATCCCTGAAAATCCTGTCCTTAGCCATGACTGGAACTGATACTCATTGCCTGAGAACAGAGAAGCAGGGCCAAGTATTTCAGAAGAAGAAACAACTGAGCGGACACAGAAGACATGTCTATAGTCTGCATGCCTTGGGAGGCTGGCCATGACCAAAGACGGTCCCCAGTTCCTCACAGAGCCTCCAAATCAAAGTGACAACACTGGTATTTAGTGGTTTCTTTGGGCTCAGCCTCTTCCCCAAGCCACATTCATATTCCTGTTGTTTAGGTTCTCATTTCTAAGCAACAAACAGCAGTGCTTGCATTTTATAAAAGTTGCATGTTTGAAGGCATTCTCCAGAGAAGATGTGGGTATGACAGAAACAAAAGGCAAGTGAAATTCCTTCAAATGCTGACATTATTTTTAAAGGGCAGATCAATTTCCAAAACCAAATTATATGATAAAGTCATTAAAAATAAGTCACGGTTGGGCTAAAACATGTGTTTAGGTATACCATCTAGTTGCCTAAATCAATTTGAGTTCAAAACCAATCATGTTTTGTCTCACAGCAAATGGTTTGCAATAAAAAGTACAAATATCAAAAGACAAAAGCTGAATGTTAGATATTCTGCCACAATATAGTGTTAGTTGAACAGAACATGACTGTCTATAAGTCTATCAGACTGGATCATCTCACATCTTCCCTTTATGTCATAATTATCAAAACTAAGTTTTAGAAATACATTGAATTATAAAGAAATTATAGGATATTTTATTTGTTTCAATAAAAAATATTTATTCAAATAAATTAAAAACCATTTCCTTACCCTGTCCTCCAAGGGTACTCTTTACAAACACAAGTGAGACACACCTCTCTCTACCTGTTGCAATTACATTAGCCTTTAAAAATTGTATTTTAAGAAATTAACATTTCTTAGACTTTTTCTTAGTCTAAGCACATCTTGCAGGCTGTTTACATCCCAAACCCAAGAAGGCTACATTGGGACATACAAATGGTGATCATGTTTTCTACTTAGCTTGAATTTGCCAAACCTGATAAAGTTGTGCCAACCCTCCCCCACATCCTGATAGAACAATAAAGGTGCCCGACTCTCCACATTCAGATGGAAACGTGAACTTGTCAAACTGTTCTTCAAAAATACTTTGAAGATAAATCTGTCACTTGAAATGACCAAAGATCAACAGCAGATGAAGATGAAGACCTGATTATAGTAAGACAGAGGACACTGTAGGTCTGCATCTATTGAAAAAGATGATTTAGGAGGGAAGATTTTTGTCTGTGATGTGAAGAACAGGTTCTCTATGCCTCCAACCTGCTACCCTCCCATTGTTTCCATGCAAGGAAGACAGCACTTCATCAGGCAAGAGGAATCCTAGGAATATGCAATGTAACTTGGTGGGGGATGTGCTTTTGTATGCGGTGATTATGTTTTTCTCTTATTGGTGATGAATAAATGCTGATTGGCCAGTAGCCAGGTGAGAAGTATAGGCAGGGCTAAAAGACAAGGAGAATTCTGGGAAGAGGAATGGAGAATGAGTCTCCAGAGAGATGACATTTAACTACTGGGAAGACAAGACACTGGACATTCCCCTATAAGCCAAGAGCACGTGGAGATACTTAGATGAATAGAAATGGGTTAATTAATAAGATAGAGCTAGCCAATAAGAAGCCTTTGCCATTGGCCAAACAGTTTATAATTAATATAGCTTCTGTGTGTTTATTTGGGACTAAACAGCTGTGGGACCAGGCAGGAACAGAAACTTCTGTCTACAATAACTTTCCCTGAAAGAACTGGAGGAAACTTTTCTTTTTCTTTTGTTTCACTCTTCTCATCGTTGTCCTCCTCTGTTCTTTCTCCTCTACTCTCCCTCTCATAACTCTCCATGGCCTCCTTCTCCTTCCCCATCCCATCTCTGGCCTTATCCCTTTATGGTTTAAGTCCCATCTAGGACATTACATTTTAATAGTTTAATTAAGCTACCAATTAATTCTGAAAAGCTGCTTCACAAGCCATGTGATGTCATCCTATCACCTTATAGAGAGAATTTGACACTAATTACATAAATTGCTATGCCATGCCAACATGACACTTTACCTGAATGAGGTTAACATCCATCTCCTTCAAAAAGGACACCATCCACAGGATATACCAGGCTAATGATGAAGGAACCATGTGCCAGAACAAAAGTAGTCCCAGCTTTCACTGTTCTTTCTACAGCATAGTCATTATTTTCTCAATCTGTGCCTTCCTCTCCTGGCCCATGACCTCTGGATACAATATATTTTCCAAAAGAATAATATTGACAGTGATACATTCATAACACACTATTAGTAAGGTCATTTTACTACCACTAAGGCTCAGCTTTACTAGAGAAAAATTCAACAACTTTCTATTTTTTTTTTCCTGGAAGAGAAACAGTCACTGAGGCCCATCCCAATCTCAGATATCAAAAGGAAAACAAATAATAATGACTCTTTCCCACTTTTCAGCACAGAGCATTATAATCCAAACTGTTCTTGAAAAGATTTTGAGGACAACCATCTACATAAGTTGAAATCTGAAAAATGGAACTCTGAGATAATTGTCTGAATGATGAAATAAACAAAGTATAACCTTAACTGTTGAAATTGATCTTTGCTATAAATTATCTAGACTAGCTACTTACAAAATTCAAATATCCAATAATCATTGTCACCCCCTTCACCCTTTATTATAGAAAGGGAGTTGAAGCTGAAGATACTACTGTCATCATTATTATTATGCAAAAGCACACCTGTTAGTTACAACTCCATAACCATTGAACATATGGTAATTGCTTTTCATGCTAAAAAATAATGGGCATATGTTGTCTGGTTAAATGGCACATGTAATAGATTGCAAAGCTGGTTCACAGCCATCATTAGGTACAGATTTATATTTCCATGACTAAATGCCCACCATACAACCTTCTCTTGATCAAATTCTGTTTCACAGAACTATTTTGTTGCACAAACGTGATTTTGTATTGTAATATATTGTTACTGTTTCTTAAACATGCTAATAATTTCCAGTTACAAATATCACAACAGGTGTCATTGACTTTTCCCTGGCCCTTAAAATTGCTACAGCAGCAGTAGAGACCTGAGAGTTGATTGTTCATAATCATGCCTACTTAGAGCTCAGATGACAAGGGAATGGCTTAAGCTTTGTCATCTCCTCTTTGTAACCTTGTATACCTGAGTATTCTCTTATCTAATGTGTTCACAACATAAATAAAAGGGATGAAGCCTGCTGCATATATTCCCTATAATGATATATACCCATGGAGGACTTTTAGATACTCTTTAATGATGTTTCCTTAGGCCTGGTTTTACCAGAGTGAATTACTTAAGCTTTGAAGTGAGAAAAAACTAATTCAGAAAATTGGGTGCACCTCAGAATCTGCTAGACTGGAAGAATGATAGTGTGAGGGAACCTAGAGTTATGGCAGTGTGGTGTACTTTTTCTGTTTCCATAGTTCCATGATGTTTGACACAGGAAATACAAAACTAATACATTTGTGAGATATCATCATTAATAATTAAAGGTGTTTTTTTTCTTTTGCTTTTCACAATTTGGTTGAAAATTAAGGAATATAAAGAATGGTAAAGCATTTGTCTTTGGATGGTATAAGTTTTATACTTTTGATTAAAAGTGATCTAAAATATTTGATTTCTAAACTTTCAACTATTCCAGGACATGCTGTCTTTGCACCAACCAGGTCTTGAAGAGTATCCAGATTATCTTTAAAAGAACAGAATCCAATTTTTAGACTGACAGTAACCACAAGAAATTGAAAGGCATTTTCTTAGAGAAACTCTTAAGTGTTTTCCCCACTACCAAAGATATTCTCTAGACACCATCAAATATTTAGTAATAGCCCTTGGCAGTCTAAGAAGGAAAAGATGTCTTTTGATAAGCATGTGGACTGAAAGTTTTGCCTTTTCCTTTTTCCTCTCCATCTACACAGTGCATGGCAAAAGTACAAAACTTTCCTGTAACATGAAAAATAAATGACCAAGAGACTGATATTGGGGTTCAAGCTTCAAGCTGAAGATCAAAAAAGCAAAACTGTCAGCCACTAGCTATTGCCTCTACCTGTACTCAGACCAAAGGGTGATCCTCAGATTCACTCAGACTGCCATGCTTTCCACTGTGTGGCTGAAGATTCATTCTCAGAATGCAGTCTGAGACACTGGGCTCCTGTCTTTTATATACCTCTCTAGGGCTGGGATTAAGGACATGAGCTCTGATAATCTTTATTCTTGTGTGTGCCATGGTGGCCTTGAATCCTTCTGCCTCTTAATCCTGAGTCCTGGGATTAAAGTTTATATGCCACCACCTCCTAGCTCTATGGCTGCTGGGATTAAAGTTATGTATTACCACTGCCTGATTTCTATAGCTGTGGCTGACTTTTATTTCTGAGTCCTCAGGCAAGCTTTAAGAAATCATAAATAACATATTACTACACTTTCCAGTTTTAAGAGTGCATCTTCAGTCTATGTAGACTCTTTGCAAGACTGACTGGGTCACTTTTCAGACACTAAGTTTTTCTCACACAGCGTTCACAGAACACACAACTACAACAGCTCTGGCAATGCTCCAGAGCTAAGAGAGAAGGAGACAGAGCAACAGAATATACTACAGAAAGTAAGTATTTATCAGCTTTACTAACAGGAGTTGTGGATGGTCCCTGAGAAAACCATTGCAGTGGAGTACAAAGGACTAATATAAGGTTCCATTCAGTCAAATGGAGAGATCTTTAAGATGGCTGGCAAGAAAGCATATGTAGTCTATAAAGAGGCTGTGTAACCAGGAGGAAATGATTTGCTGATGAGCAGAGTGGTGTCCGCCAATGAGGATAAGCGTAGCAACAACAGAGAAGCAGAAATGCTAAGCTAGATCCTGATAGGGTCCTGGTTAGGAATGCCAGTCAGCCAGAAACCAAGTGAGCAGGCAGGGAGGGCTGGAAATAAAAGACTCTATAGGGAAAGCAAGGAAAAGGGCTTCACAAAAACATTTATCTGGAGATGGTGGCAACTTGAGTTATTGTGATTAGACTCAGTATCAGATTTCAACTACGAATGCTATTGTGAAAGCTTGTTTTTACTATATTGCTTTCCTCACCTTTCACAAAAGGCAACATTTCCCCTACTAAAATCCACAGAGACAGTAAATCCAAAACACAAACACACTGTGAAGAGGTTTATCACCAACACAGACTTTTAGACATTACAACACACATATTTCATTGCAGGGAGACACAAGAATTCATCATATCCATATCCCTTTCAGTAATACACTTATAAAAGTTCAAGTTCCCACAATGACATGCCAGCATTAGTTGGGAAGGTAGGAAGTGTAGGAGCAGATAGCTCTCAACTCCTCCAATGATGATAGTACAACATATCCTAACATTCAGAGACAACGCTAAGAAGAAAAGGAATTCCACTGTGGCTTTCTCATAACAAGAGAAAGGGATAAAATGGCATTTGGTATTTTCCTACGGGACAGGTGATTTTCCACATGGCAACCAAGAATAAGCCAGCCATATCAGGGTAACCTCAGGTTGAAGTTCATGTAAAAGTCTCAAATGAGGTCATTATTCTCTCCTAAAGACAGAAGTGTCTGTACATTCTCTTCATGGTACTTTGACATTTCACAGGTGTATTTACACAGATATAGTTCACAGATAGGCACTCAGATGAGGGGCTTTGTGGTATAGGAGAGGAAACAACATTTGAACTCCACAGTTTAAGTCTCTAGTTCCACCTTACTAGCTGTTTGATCAAGAGCAAGCAGTCTAACTATGTCTTCCTGGCTAATTTCTTTGGTTATAACATAAAGGCCTGTTGATAATGTATGTAGGACAAACTATGCCTAGCCTGAAAGAGGGATTCACTTGTCAATCACTGCTTTCCTTCCCTTATCCCTGTGGAGTCTGTCGGGAAAGCAAAAGTCTGTGCATCTGTAACATTATATTCCTGAATCTCTTAAATGGAATGTTTTTAATTTTTTAGTTTTTATTTTTTTTCCGCCATAGGAGTGGCACCACACTTGATCTGGACCAGTGTGAGCCTGGGAGTTACTGTCATAACTCCATGACTCCTCAGCAAATGAAAACATTGGCGAACTAGATGACTGTCCCCTCAAAACAACAACAAAAAAAATAAGCAGAAGGTGGCATCCTCATGTTACCCAAACACTGTCAGCTTTTAAGAGCAGTCACCTAGTCATGAATTTCTGGGCTATGAAATATTACTCACCACAATGCTAGAAATTGTGGTGTATAAACAGAAGAGAAACATGTTCTTTATGCAGCTCTGGAATAGCATGAGCCCACAATCTCACCTACTATCATGAGAGAACACTTCTCTGTGCTCTACAATGTACAGCATTTTCAGTGGTGTGTGAGCTGCAGTGGTGTTCTAGAGCAGTTGTCCTCAATCTGTGGTTTGTGGGCCCTTTAGGGTGGAAGGACCCTTTCACAGGGTCACCTAAGATTATCTGCACATCAGACTTTTACATTACAATTCCCAACAGTAACAAAAGGACAGTTATGAAGTAGCAACACAAATAGATTTATGGTTGGGGGACTGTAAAGGGTTGCAGCATTAGGAAGGTTGAGAACCACTCTTCTAGAGGGATTCTTGCTTGAGAATTATCAAAATCCTTAGGAGATCATGTGACAATCTCAGATCTTCCTTATTCTAAGCAGTTCCTGGGGAAGATGGCAGTGTGTGTGTGTGTGTGTGTGTGTGTGTGTGTGTGTGTGTGTGTGTGTGTGTGTGACAATCCCCTGTTTTAGTTGATTGTGAGGAGGTACAGAGCAAAGGGGACAGGCATGTTCATGTACCAGAAGTTATTAAGCAAGTATTACAAAAGTAACAATAGCCAAATGCCACCTGGAGAGTCTAAGGATCTGCTAGTTACTGAACCCTTGAGGCTTGGTGCCCTAACAGTCAGAGTAGTCTGGGATACTTATCACTCACTGAGGAGGAGGATGTAAGCAATCAGCAGTTACTCAGTCCACAAGGCAGGATACCTCTAGTAAATATTCTCAAATTGTCTTTGCCTCACCAGCCCCCAAATAATGACACAGAAACTTACTATTAATTATGAAAGCTTGGCCATTAGCTTAGGCTTGTCCCACTGTCTCTTATAACTTGAATTAACCTGTTTTTATTAATATACATTCTTCCATGTAGCTCAGATACCTCTACTCTGTATTGTATGTTCAACCTATTCAGTGACTTGCTGACATCCCTGTAGAATAATACACATGCCTAGAATCCTTCTTTCCCCTCTCTCCCCGGAAATCCCACCTATCCTCTCCTGCCTAGCTATTGGCAGTTCAGCTTTTTACTTATAATAATCACAGCAAATACATCTTCACACAGTATACAAATATCCCACAACAGATACCTCAGTAGTCTTAAGTTAGTTCCAGAAGCCTGGAAGACTTCCTGAGAGTCACTGGTACAGCGACAAGTTGAAAAATCTGGTTCTGCTATGAGTGAAGGAATCAGCAGCAGCAGCAGCGGTAACCACAAGACAAATCAACTGGGCAGCAAGAGGGAAAGCTGGACCAGCAAAGGAGAGGCAGACTTCCTTCTCAAATTCTGGAGTTTTTAAATCCAGACTGCTACCAGAGGCTTTCAAACACAATCATGGTGAATCTTCCCACATCAATGAAGGCAATGAGGACAATTCTTCTAATGAGGTTCTCTGCCCAGGTGATTCTAATTTGTGGTAAGTCAACATTAAAGCCAAACAAAAACATCCTTTATCCAAGCTTCTTCATTATGCTAGAAAGGAAAACTGTCTATGGTGGATGCCCTCCTCACCCCACAACACTGGTCCAGGACTAATATAGCAATGGACAAGTTGGCATTAGCACTTAACAGAAATGCACAAGCCTATGTGGCAACTAAAGGGACACAGAAATGACAGCAATAATCAGTAAATGATGAACATCTCTGCAGATGCTTGTCACTCACTAATAGATTGTGACCTACACAGTGGAAATGATCTGGTAATATCTAGATTCTCTATTTTGGATGCAGTCACTCTGGACAACCAGAGATGGTGTGAAAAGTTCATTCCTGTTTATAGCAGAAGATTTTTGTCAGCAGATGGAACTATAGTGACATGTCATTGTCCTTTTGAAAGGTTTTGGCGGCTTGAACAAGTACATTCTGTAAGACTGTAGATTGTGTGCTCCATTGTGTTCTATTTATTACTATTTAACTAATATCTCACCTTTGTATCCTTAAGATGATAACAATTATGGTGACCTGCTCAGTAAATACTTGTTGAATGAATGAAGTATGTTGCTTAGCAGAAGAATGGCAACATGATCTAGAGAAACTTCTGCTTCGCTGACTTTTGAGAGCTCAAATAAACTTAGAAAGTGAACCATGCTCATAGTTTCAAAGGTTACTGAGTAAAATACATTTTAAAAACCACCTTATGCTGGGCGTTGTTGGCACATGCCTTTAATCGCACCACTGGGGAGGCAGAGACAGGCAGATCTCTGTGTGTTCCAGGCCAGCCTGGTCTACAAAGCGAGTTCCAGGACAGGCTCCAAAACAAGACAGAGAAATCCTGTCTTGAAAAAAAAATCTTAAACTTCAAGAAATGTTGCTAAAATTGATACAAAGAAACTTGTTGTACCAGTAAAATTCCATATTCAATAAAAGATGAAAAGGGACAGTATCATGTGGCCACCTATGATCTTTAGAAACTTCACACATGCAGCATGATCTTTTCATCCAGCACTCATCCATCATTGACATAAGAGAAAAGAAGGACACAGGATGATCCCCTTACTGTCTGTGTCAGTAGGCATGAAGTGAGATGTATGCCAGGGTCATGGAATGCCTAACTCAAGAAGGTAGTTGATGCTAACCCACAGAACAAGAATATGGAAGGAATTCTAATTGGCTTATTGGTTAAGGGTAAGATGTTTAATGGTCATGACTTCTCTATTTAGAGAAACAACACTTGTATGGAGTTTTAAAGTCTTTATCTTTATGGAAATGCATGATACCTACCTTTTTGCCACATTCTACTCTACCTCACATTTCACTAGGCTTTCAGCTCCTACACTCTGAAATTGCAATCCAAGCCCTCTTGGACCACAAGAAACAGCTATCAGAATGATGTGTGCACATTGCAAATTAACAAATGATAGTTACAAGTTGAAGTCATAAAATGTTCAATATATACAGCATTATGTAAATATCGAGGAAGACTCTGGTAAGGAATCCAAAGATAAACACAAAGAACCATACTTCCAATGAGCTTCCCCGCCTTCCTTGCTTTAAGGTCATTAGGGCTGAGCACAGGGTTAACAGAAATTCACATTTTTGTCAATTAAGCTTCAGAATTTATACCACCCAGAGAACCAAATAGCATCCTCCCAGTCTTCTATACAATGGAATTATCATGTACTAAAACAGGGACATGAACTAACTTTAGAATCTGTACTCAATCACGTCTTGTCTGTAACTAAGCAAAGATAAATGAATATGTGTGTGAGAGTCTCATCAGCAGTTATCCCAAGCTTTTTACTTGAGGTACTGTGAATCAAGCCCAAGGCAACTTACCTGCTAGGCAAGTTTTCTACCACTAGCTACCTGCCCAGCAAGGTGTCTCAATACTTCTAACTAACAGTTTATCCATCCTATTTCTTCTGCCTGGATTCAAAACACATAAAGTCCTGTCATGAAAATGTCTCTGAAACTTTCAGCCACCTGTCTGAAAACTCTGTAGCCATTTCCCAGCATTGACTGGGAGTCCATCCCAAGGCTTCTCATTGATAAACAATCCAGAGAAGCTACCTGCATGTGACCTGTGTAAACCTTCCATCAACTCCAAGTCATCCTTAGTTTATCACACCTAATACAATGTAAACACTATGCAAATAGCTGCTATATTTTATTATTTGGGAAATATTGATAAGTATATGTACAAATTTTACAAGTGGACTTTCCCTACAATTATTTCCCTCAGGATGCAAGACTCACTGACACTGAGGAATGACTATAAGATAAATCCTGTTTGGTACAACAAAGTACAAATACTTCTAAATAATATTCAGGATTGGTTTGTCTTCCTTTCTACTTTGCTGTAACCATAAAAAGAGGTGATAGATACATAATTAATAAATTTCACATTGTTTTGTGTAAAGTCCATTCTAAGAACAGATGCTTCATCTGCAAGTGACAGAATATAGCACATTAAAGTCTATCTATTCTGATTTGTGAATAGCAATGCTAGTGAATAAATGTTCCTCTGAATGTATTAGTCCAAATGCAACATATGGTGACTTGCCCTAATGGGCCCTCCAAAATTTATGGTCAGAATGCTATTAAAGAGATTTTAATTAGGAGCAAAGTAACTTCTTGGAAAAGGGGGTAAGAAAGCAAAACTTCTAATTTTAGTCTTTTTACACATATATTGATTAAGACTAACAAATAAGAGTAGTTTTATCTTCCTTTAAAATTCAAGATGCAAGTATTTTCAACACTCTCCTTAATTCTAGGTTTAACAATCAACGACTGAAATCACAAAGAGTTACAATGAATTGAACCAAGATGACAACTGCTTGATCACTCCTCCCTTAGAAACAACTAAACAGGACTTATGTTAACAACATACAGAGGAAATGAGTTGATGAAGATGAGATTTGAATAAAGAAACATCTCCTTCTGGGAGGATTTCCCCTAATAGTGTTGGAACTCTGGAGACTATTGTAGAATTGCTTCCAACATACTAAGAATTTAGTAAGTCTGCACAACACAGAACAAGTGGCAAATTAAAAAAAAAATACTTCTAAGGGAGGGGGAGTGGGTAAGTTAAGAATCCATAGAAGTCTCAAAATGTTTATTTTTGTATTGAAAAGAAATTTTCATATATTCTGTTCATGCTTTCCCCTCCTCCAATGCCTCTAAAACTTCCCCACCTCCCTACACACTCAACACCACATGCCTCATTTCTCTCTCCTTAGAAAACAAGCAGTCAAACAAAGAAAACCAGAAGAAAAAGAAAAAGAAGGAAAAAATAAATCCACATTCAGACATGGCCATACACCAAAAATGAAACACATAAAAACACAAAATTGGAAACCATAACATATAAGCAAAAGACCAATAAGACAAAAAAAATGCCCAAATAAAGCATTATGAGGCAACATCTACAAAAATAGTAATAGGTTTATTTTGTGTGGGCCATTTACTGCTAGATGTGGGGCTTGCCCTTAAGTGTAGGTAATATATCCAGTAAGATTCTGGGGGGGGGGGAATTCCCATTGTAAGCTGGTGTCAATTACAGATAGTTTCTTTGTTAGGAATGTGAGCACATTTGCATCAACTTCCCGTTTATAGGGTTGGAATCCCATCAGGCTTGAACCTGTGCAAGCCCTGTTCATGCTATTACAATATCTTTGAGTTTATATGTATATCAACCCTATTATGTCTGGAAGAGTAAGTTTCCTTGGTGTTAGCCATTCCCTCTGGCTATATCTTTACACCTCCATTTCCACATAGCTCCCTGAACCCTGAAGGGAGCAGTTTGATGGAGACATCCCATTTAGGACTGAGTGTCCTAAAGTCTCTTGCCCACTGCACATTATCCTGTTGTGAGTCTCTGATTCAGTTTCCATCTAATTCAATATTATTATAAAGTTCTTGAAACTCACTCCCAATTTTTTTTCTGAAACCCATTGAAACAGGAAAATGGCAAAGATATTTACTAAGCCCTTGAGATTTGCCAGAGTTACAGAGGTGCTTTTAGGTTTTGATACCAGTTAATTATTTTAGAGGTAAGCCTCATTATCCCTATAGATGATGAGTAAAGAAGGTCCCAAGGAGTATCAGAATAACATTGATAAAGGAAGTACAGTAAGGCTACCTTGGGTCATGTATTCATGATGTTCTTTCTAGTGTCTCATTTTGGAGTGACCCTTGAGAATCCTGCCTCCATCCCTAGATAAGCATCTACCTACAAAGTCTCTTGAGTATCCCTAGAGGTGAGTGGAAATGGAGAGCATGAAGTGAAGGCAACAGATGGGAGAAAGAACTCAGCCATCATCTGTACACCAATAAGAGATTTTAGGTAATCACCCATGGCAGGAAGAAGTAATTCACAAGGACATGTACACTGAGAAGTCTGCTCACTGAGACTTTCATGTCAGAGATAGGTTGGTTTCAAAACTGAAGCAGACGGCTCAGCACTTAACTCATTCTAGCAGTGGCAATAAGCAGAGCAAAGCCAGAGACTGAAGCCAGCCTGAATAGCTTGGCATCTGGCTTTGTGTTTTCTAACTCTATATAATTGTTGGGAGTATTAAATAACTTAATTTATATGAAGCTTTAAACATTATCTGATAGAAAAGCAATACACACACACACACACACACACACACACACACACACACCCCAATGGATATTGTTGTTCAATTTTAATTAGAAAATGATACTGAAAACAAAGCCAGACTGTGAGACCCTTCAACAGAAATATATAGACACATACTGTCACCCTGACAGTGAATCCTCCCCTCCCCAAAATACCATAATTCTAAAATACTCACCAGTAGCTATTCAAGGCATTCAAAGTAAATATATATATATGTGTACATATATATATGAAATAAAATTAAGATAATGAAATATTATAATAGGTGATGAACAGGCAAAGTAATTGGAAATATGTTATAAAATGTGGACATTTTTCTATCATGAGCATCATATATGCAATCTTGTTTGTAGCCATTTGAATGTGACTCTCACCTGTGAAGATGTAATGTAAGCATGTCCCCAAACACACAAAATACACAGATAAGATTAAGTAGTCATACAATCATAAATGCTGGGCACTGGTGCACCTTTATAAGACAAAGTGAGGCCAACTTGCCCAACTGTAAAACATGCACTTTTGGAGGAAGTAGGCCACCAAGAGAGCAAGAAGATTTCACTAATTTCTCATCAGACTACATGGACACTGGGGAAATGACATTTAGTGACCCTGTGTATTTCTGTGCTCAGCTGAGGCTGAAAGAGCAAGCCACCCACTGCAAAGGTGAATTTTTGGAAAGGGGACTAACAATAGTTAAAAGCACAACCTTGTCCATTCTAGACTCTAAATACACTATTTATAAAACCCACTACCTCTGTCACTGGTGAGTAATCACGCCACATTGTTCCCATATGTGAAAATTAATAGGACAGATGCTAGCTGCAAGGTTCACTGAAATTCAATATGAAAGGTCTGATTTTATTTTTCTTAGCAGGGAGAACAGAGGGGTCCAGCAATGTACCAACTCAAATTATTAGGGAAAAACACATAGCTTGCTTTATCCTTATGTTCATACACATGATTTATAGTAGGTTATTTTAAGATGTGGAGAGTTTTCTATATCTATGTCATTTCTCACTCTCTGGGATAGCCTCTCAGTCCAGTATCTAGTGAGAGAACATTATCAAAAGAAGCACTAATCTGGTAGAAGTCAGAGGGTAAACCTTGCCATACCAGAAAAGCCAAACTCAAAAAGGAAAACTCACCAACACATGTAATTATTCAATTAAGGTACTTTATTACATCTGTGTTGTCCATTGTGTACTGAGCTGGATGCTATGGATAAGCGTATGTTTCCCGACTCAAGGAAGCACTTAGTTCTGTTGCTGTGGACAACAGGATAGCAGTAATATGCTTTATATATATAATATACATGCTATAATCTCTTTTTTACAGTAATATGAATTAGAATAAAAATATCAGAAGGAAATTAAGCTACTTGAAACAAGATGGCCAGATTTTGGGAAAAGGTTATCAACTTATAATACTTAAGTAGCCAGCATCTAACTTAAACTAACTTTTCAACAACTAAAATAATTATGTATGAGGGAAAAAAATGTCTGCATTGGGTAAAATTTGTTTGAATGCACTGAGCCATTTCATTGCATATTTAGTTTCACAAATAAGTAGAGAATAGGCAATCTGTAATTGTAACAGTAAGCAAGCATTCCTATGTTAAAGCAAGTCTCACAAAAGACAATGTACATCAAACAATAAGAACATGTATGCAGACATGTATAAGAGTAGCTGATCCTATTCAGAATGTTTATGAAGTAATAATCTATCAAGAAGCCAGATTATAACCACATAAACTCAAGCTGCTAAGAACAAGTATCCAACATTTGGGAGACCTGGGAATCCTTTGTTTATGATTAATCAACTATTATGATATGCTCTCTTCCTTCTAGCCTGGGACTATGTGTCTTCAATATGAAATAATGTTTGTCATTACTAGGTCTTTAAATTGCAACACTATTGTTGAAATCAAGGGTGTAGTAAAGAGAGGTGAGATATTCCAAGGTTCCACATTGTCTCTTTGTGTCTCATCAGGTTCCTGGAGATGCCTGTGTTAAAGGACTCAGAGAGTGATCTCATATGTAAACATAACTGAAAGAGCAAGTCACTGAAATCCTAGGGACTATATTATCCAGGAACAACTATATTATCCAGTGGAGATGCAGAGTATCTCCACTACCTATTGTGAGTGGTGTAGCAGCAGACATGCCATGCACATGGGTCTGTGGTAGAAAGATGTAGAATCACTGAGGAATATATTGAAGTGTGTTATAGGTAGCTCATATAACTGAAGTGTCTCTATTTGTTGACAACATAAACCTCTATAAAGAACATTTAAAAACCCCACCAAAATTGCTTAAATCTAGCAAAGAAACAGGGTACAAAGTAAGCAGACAAGAATTAATAGCCTCTTATATTTTGATTAGAAACAATTTAGGAACCAATAATCCCATTCATAATATCTTCAAACAAAATGAGGAATAAGCTCCTATAAGTAAAAGTTTAAACACCAAAGAAGATAGTTAGAAGAGGAAAAGACTCCTCATGCTCATGAATTAGTAGAATTAATATTATAAAAATGGCTGTGTCCCCAATAACAACTCACAGACTTAAGAAAACCTCCATTAAAAATTTGAATGAAATTTTTACAGAACTAAAACAATTATTAAATTCATAAGGAAGCTCAAGATACCATAAAGAGCTAAAGTAACCTTAAGTAGAAAGAACAATGCCATATGAATTATAATACCTGATCTCAAATTATACTACAGAGCTATAGGAACAAAATTGTTATGATACTGGTACAAAAACAGACAAGTAGACCAATGTCATTGAGTACATGACCCAGAAATAATCCCTCACAAATACAGTTAATTAACTTTCCACTGAAGTATCCAAACAAGACATATATCCTCTTGAACAAACGGTGTTGAAAAAAGTGGATTCTCACATGCAGAGGAATAAAACTAAATCCATATCTGTCATCCTACACAAAACATGTTTTGTTCACATGTTTCAAAGGCCTTAATATAAGATCTGAGTCTATGAAGCTACTATGGAGAAACAGTGGTGAAACACTTCAGTTTAAAGTATAGACAATGCTTCCTTCTCTGAAAAAGAATCTAATAACACATGACGTGATTTTCCAGTTTCCAATAATTAAAAAAAAATGGGATTTTATGGAATTGGAAAGTTTCTACACTGCAAAATAATACTAACCAGAGTGGAGAGACAGCCTTCACAATTTTAGAGATTTTTTAATATAAACCATTCTATACATCCAAACAGGAAGCTCATATATAGACCATAAAAAGAACTGTAAAAATACCCCCCCCCAAGAACAACCACTTAACAAAAAGAATGACTTAAAAATTGGAATGGAGACAATAAATAAAACACAAATGGAAAATCTGGGAAATGAATAGGAACTACAGATGCAAGCATAACCAGCAAAATGCAAGATATGGAAGAGAGAATCTCAGGCATTGACAGTGTGGTACAGGAAATGGATTCATTGGTCAAAGAAAACATTAAAACCAATAAAGTCATAATACAAAATGTTCAAGAAATCTAGAACACCATGGAAAGACTAAACCTAAGAAAAATAGGGATAGAAGGAGGAAAAGAATGCCAGCTCAAAGCCACAGAAAATTATATATATATATAAAAAAGAAGGATATGAAGATACAAGAAGCTTACAGAACACCAAATAGACCGGACAAAAAAGTCCTCCAGCTATATAATAATCAAAATACAAAATACACAGATTAAAGAAACAATTTAATAGCTGCAAAGGAAAAATGTCAAATAACATATAAAGGCAGAGCCATTAGAATAACAACTGACTTCTCAATGGAGACTCTCAAAGCCAGAATGTCCTGGACAAACATTATGTAGACTCTAAGCCAACAAAACTTCCAATTACCATAGATGGGGAAACAAGATATTTCATGACAAAACTTGATTTAAACAATACCTATTTACAAACCCAGCCCTACAGAAAGCATTAGAAGGAAAACTTCATCCCAAGGAGGTTAGACATAACCAGGAAAGCACAGGCAATAAATAATCCCACACCAGCAAATCTTAAAGAAAGGAAACACACACACACACACACACACACACACACACACACACACACACACACCACCACCACCACCACCACCACCACCACCACCACCACCACCAAAAAATAACAGGAATGATCAATAACTGGTCATTTATATCCCTTAATATCAGTGGACTCAACTGGCCTATAAAAAGACACAGGCTAACAGAATGGACAGGAAAACAAGAAAACAAGATCTATCCTTGCATACGGGAAACCCACATCAATTTCAAAGACAGACATTCCCACAGAGTAAAGTTATTGTAAAAATCTTTCCAATCAAGTGGATCTAAGAAGCAAGCTGGTATATCTAACAAAATAGACTTCAAGCTAAAGGTAATCTAAAGAAATGATGAAGGACATTTCATATTCATCAGAGGAAAACTCCAGCAAGAATTCTCAATCCCGAATAAATATGCTCTAAATACAAGGACACCCACATTTGTAAAAGAAACATTACTAAATATTAAATCCCTCAAAAAGAAAGAAAGAGAGAGAGAGAGAGAGAGAGAGAGAGAGAGAGAGAGAGAGAGAGAGAGAGAGAGAGAGAGAGAGAGAAACAGAGCTGGGTGGTGGTGGCACAGACATTTAATCTTAGCACTCAGGAGGCAGAAGCAAGCAGATCTCTGTGAGTTTGAGGTCAGCCTGCTCTATAAAGCTACACAGAGAAACCCCATCTCGAAAAATTTAAAAATAAAAATAAAAGCTTAAATCACACATCAAATCCCACACACTAATCATGGGAAACTTTAACCCCCAACTCTCACCAATGGACAGATCTGCTAGTCAGAAAATTGTCAGAGAAATAAGGCATCTAACAGATATTATGACTTTTTTTTATATATCTTAACAGCACCAATCAGTACAATACAAACTTTCTAAGTGCCCAACTGACTTTGAATAATAGAAGCTTGGCATGGACAGCAAATCCATAACTCCATCATGAGAACAGGGTATGAGGGTAGGTATGTGTGAATACATTATATATTTACAGTTTAGCTGAAAACTGGGAAAGCCCGTCCTGTATAGACTCACATTAGAAGGTAATGGGTTAACCAGCATACATGACTACATGGTATGAATACTGAGCACAGCTTGACTTCAACATGAACAAAATATTCTAAGGTAAAAGTGAGAGCTCCATTTAGGTCTCAGAAGGATACAATCAGGCTCAGCCACATGAGAAGAGTGTTATTTTACATGTTGATTTTATTTACCTGGGAGGAGTTTTAATGTTTATATTTAATTCCAGTGAAACTTAGGGGAATGAATGTCAGTAAACTTTTCCTTCTTCACAGATGACTTATTTGATAGTCTACACCCAAGTCATCTCCAATGATGTACTGCTGTTTTTCTGACTAGGGTTTAACTGTTTGTTTTTGTCAGCATATTTGCAACATAATCTTTACGAACACTTATTTTGTTCATCACCTTGATAATAAATTTGACACACATTTTCCCCCCTAAAATTGTGAATAACTCCATTTGTACCAAATGGCCCTTTCTACGTCACATGGCATTTCTAATTTACTCTGCTTCAGGCATGCTCAAAACACTTGGTTTAGGAGGGTCCCATTCACAAAGCTACTTTGTCATTCTTGAATGTTCTTCACTCTGCCTTGGGAACTTGATCCCATCTGGTAGTTCCTGGAGCCCAGCTGTCTGGCCCCTTCTCCAAGCACCCTCTGGAGAGGCCCCCAATCTCATCCCTAGTTTCCCAGGAAGTACCCAACCATGCAGGTTTCACTAATGAGAGACCTGGGCACAGTAAATGAGAATGGCCAGCTGTATACAGAGCCAGGCAGGAAGCCGAAAGCTTCCTACCAAGTATTTCCATGTTTTAGACACACTGGCATTATGCCAAACTCAAATACATTTCCTGTTTTTATTTTGTGACTGACTGGAATGTAAAATATAATTTGGGTATAAACAGCTAAAAATAAGTAGTGAGGTACTTTGTGACATAAAGAGCCTTGCTCAAAATTAAGAGAAAGTAAAAAATTTTCTGGAAAAAGTTCTGTGACTCAGATTCCAGTAGATTTGGTCAGTTTATACAGCTCTCCTCCCTTTCTCCATCATAGATAACTTCGCAATTGCACAACTATGTAATGCAGGGAACAGCAACCTATTCCTTTGAGAAACAAAAGAAGCTCCTGTACCCAGACAAAAAAGAAGAAAACAAATTTCATTTGTCATTCAACTGCCAGCTGAAATCATGGCACTTTGTCTAAATAGATACATTTGATTTGAATCAAGGATAAAGAAGAAAGCTTCACTAAATGTATAACAGAGACCTCTGGGTAAAAAGTAGGATGGGATTTGAGATAGAATGGAAAGATAATGAATAAAACAAAATATAACTTGTAAAATTGTGAGGCTAAATAATGCATTTGATTTATGATATCGATAAATTTATGGTGAGTGCAAAGTCATTATCATAGATGTTGATTGCATTTTATTACATTCAAATTCATTCCATAATGAAAGTATATGTAAGTATTGGCATTCTAATTCAATGAAAAAGCTAGACTCTTTTCCAATTTTGATAAAGAACAACAACAAAAAAGTCTAAAACTGTTTATGATAATTTTGATTTAAATTTTTATTTAAAAATTTTCATACAATATAGTTTGATCATGTGTTTTCCTCTCCTACATCCTTCCCACCTCCTCTACCCATCTAAATTCATGTTCTCTATCTCTCTGAAAAACTGAAATAACATAATTTTAAAAAAACTGATCTGGAGTGTGGTTGATATGCCCAGTGACATTCTATTGGGAGAAATGTATTTTTCCTTTTCACTTTCTCATCACGTATCAATTGCCTGTTGGTTAGGGATGAAATTTGGTGTCTGCTTTTCCTTCTCAGTGGTGGAATTTTGTCTTGTTTGAATCTGTACAAGTTCTGTGCATGCTGCTGTCAGAATCTCTGTGAATTTATGTGTGTATCAGTCCTGTAACGTCTAGAAGATTTTGCTTCCTTGGAATCATCTACCACCTCTGGATCCTACTGCCTTCATGTTCACCAAGATCCAGATCTAGGAGCCTTGAGGAGATTGGTTTGATAAAGATGTAATACCAATAGAAGTTGCTTGGAAAATAAATAAGCTTGATCAATATCTTATAATTAAGGAAGTAAGCATGGTGAAATTGTCTGAAAAGTAAATCTAATCATGGTAGAATTGTCCTAAAATATATCAAAATATACTTTAATATAAAGTTATTGAGACAAGTGGCACTACCAATAACAGACAATTCTAGGGAAAACTACAAAGTTAGCTATAAATGCAATGAAAAATTAAAATGTTGCATGTGATAAAGATAAAATTCCAACTTAAGTCTAGAAAAGTAACAAATAAATGATATTGAGTCATATTTAATATCTTTAGTACAACTTCCAATTAAATTAAAATAATTTATTTTATACAATGTAGATATGGGAGGTCTGTTTAAATTTATTTACTGAAAGCTAGAATCCATAAAAAAGAAATTGGCACAACTGCATTTCTCTATGGCATTTACCACTAAATGGAATGTAAAAAAGACAGGCAACATAGAGAAAATGTCTTCATTCTCTCTAGAATGTGTTGATTTTTGCCTCACACATAAAAGATCCTATAAGAAACATAACTGGCTATTACAAAAAAGTTGCTATGAACATAGTTGAACAAGTGTCCTTGTAGCAAGGTGAAATATCTTTTGAGAATATGCCCAGGAGTGATATAGCTAATACTTGAGGTAGATCAATTTCAAATTGGTGAGAAACCTCCATATTGATTTCCAAAGTGACTTACCATTTTGCACTCCTGTCAGCAAAGGAGGAGTGTTCCCCTTACTCCACATTATTGCCAGCATGAGCTGTCATTTGTGTTTCATATCTTAGCCATTTTGACAGGTATAAGATAGAATCTCAGAGTAATTTTGTTTTGTGTTGCCCTGATGTTTAAGAATGTTGAATATTTCTTTTAAGTGCATCTCAGACATTTGAGATTCCTCTATTGAGAATTAGGTTTAGATCTGTACTCCATTTTTTAATTGAACTATTCAGTTTGTTAATGTCTAATGGGTTTAATGGGTTCTTTATATATTTTGGATATCAGCCCTCTGTCTAATGTGGGGTGGGTGAAAATCATTTCCAATATGCTGTTTTGTCCTGTTGACAGTGTTATTTGACTTACAAAAGCTTTCAGGTTCTTGAGATCCCATATATTAGTTGTTGATTTTAGTGTCTGCACTATTGGTGTTCTGTTCAAGAAGTTGTCTCCTGTGCCAATATATTCAAGGATAGTCCCCATTTTCTCTTCTATTAGGTTCTATCTGGTTTTATGTTGATGGCTCTGACCACTTGGACTTGAGTTTTGTGCAGGGCTATGATTTGTATTGTTCTACATACCAATATCTAGTTAAACCATCACCATTTTTTGAAGATGTAAAGAAATGTGCTGGGATCTTGATGGGGACTGCATTGAATCTGTAGACTGCTTGTGGTAAAATGGCCATTTTCTCTTTGTTAGTCCTATCCATCCATGAGCATGGTATTTCTTTGTATCTTGTCGTGAGGGTCACCCTAGCAAAAACATACAAATTATGTATGGGGAATACATAATTTGAAACAGCTATCTTCTGTAACCAGTCCAGGATTACAGTGGAGGGATTGGGTCACCAATTCAGCCAAAAATCCTTCAACCTAAAACTTGTCCTGCTTGAAAGATGTGCCAGGGTAAAGGTAGTGCAGAACTTGTGAAAGTGACCAATTAATGATTGGTCCAACTTGAGACCCATGCTATGAGAGGGAGCCCAAGACTGATACTTCTTCTGGGGCCAGGATCCAGATATCTAGAATATAATCAAACATGATCAGAAAAAAAGTCAAGAAAAGTATTCCTAATGATATTCTACTATACTGGTACACCATCAGAGAGGCTTCATCTAGCAACTGATGGGAGCAGATGCAGAGACCCACAGTCAAACATTAGGCAGAGCTTGGGAAATCCTGGAGATGAGAGGGAAGAAAGATTGTAGGAGCCAAAGGTATCAAGGATCCCACAAGAATACAGCCCACAGAATCAACTAATCATATATCATAGGGTCTCACAAAGATTGAACTGACAATTAGGGAGCCTGTATTGGTCTGACCTAGGTCCTCTACATATATGTCATGGTTTTCTAGGTTAGTGCTGTTTTTAGACTAAATAGTAGGAGCAGGGGCTCTCTCTGACTCTTTTGCCTGATTTGGTGACCCTTTAACTCTTACTTGAGTTGCTTCATTCAGCCTGAATATGAGGAATGAACCTGGTTGTGTTATAACATGCTATGCCATTTTTGATTGCTATCCCTGGGAGATATGTTCTTTTCTGAATGGAAAAGGAGGAGGAATGGATCTGGAATTGAGGTGGATTGGGGGGGCCTGGGAGGAGAGGAAGGGGGAAACTTTGATCTGGATATAATAGGTAGGAGAAAAATAAATACAAAAAACAATGAACAAATAAATAAATAAAAAGAAAGAAAAAACAATGAAAAGAAACATAACTGATAGAAAATTGCCAAAGCAAAGCACAATATATTTCATATAAAACAAAACACAAATGGTGCTTACACATATGAAAAGACCTGAATGCACTCATAGTTTGAAATAGGAAAGTTTAAGTTACAATAAAGTTTTTTCACCTATATGAATTGTAAGGATTTATTAATTTCAACATTGAGTGGGTACAACAGAGAGATTCCAGATTGCTAGCTATAAAAATAATGTGGTCACTATGGGAAACAATTTACAACTTTATTAAAGTGAAAAAGGTTCACATATATCAGTTAATCAGAATTCTTTGATTTCTATAACATGTTCTGCAGTGTATTTATGCACACAGAAATTATACATGAAAAGGGCTTTCCACACCAGCATTGCTTGTTTCTTAGTATGTTTGGGGAGGTATTTTTGTTTATTTGTTAGGACAAAGTTTTCCCCCAGGGTATCCTCAAACTCATGAGCTGATTGCCTCATGTTTTAAAGGCTGGGCTTTCAAATGTGCATCACCACAACCAGATCAGCATCGTTCTTAGGATAAAACACTGGAAAGAACTTAAATATCTCCTACTGGAGAATATAGTAATAAAGTGAGGTTGATGTGTAAGGATTCACAGTACATATTCTTGAATAAAAACATTGTATGAAGAATCATGAATATATGAGGGAGATGTTATTCTGTATATATGTTTCTCATACTGGTTAATAAAGACCTGTGGCCAATGAGATAGCAAGATAGGCGGGGCTAGGAGACAAGGAGGAAAGAGGAAGTAGTAGGGAGGAGTCGACATGTAGCCCAGGGAAGAAGCAGGACGCCTGCCGTGGCTTCCCCGATAAGACGACCACGTGGAAATACTTAGATAAGTAGAAATGGGTTAATAATTAAGACAGAGCTAGCCCATAAACAATAATGGTAATTGGCCAACAGGATTATATCAAATACAGAGTCTCTGAGTGTTATTTGGGGCACACGTGGTTGTGGGACCATGGCGGCAGGACCCGCTGCGGCCGGCAGGAACAACCTGCCGTAACAAATATATGCTATTATTTTTTTAAGGAGAGTGCATTACATACTCAGGTATTCATATCTGTAAAGCTTAGCAATGGAACTACTATCATTTCCTTGGAGAGGGTAACCAATGACAAAGTAATAGAGACAGGGCAAAAATTTTACTCACAGCACTATGTGTAATGATGTCACTACATGACTTATTTAATATTTATAAAATTTCAACTGGGATGATTCAAATCACTTTGTAATTAAACACTTGCTTCCATGATTTGTAAATGTAAGCATATTGCCAATATAATGGTATAGAAATATTTATAAATATTTTTTCAGCTACATTGGGAGAAAGAGTAGAGGTTCCAGGTTTCATTTTCTAGCTCCCACCTGATGGGCCCTAAACCCCCAATTGCAGTGGTTCTCAACCTTCCTAATGCTGCACCTCTTTAATACAGTTACTCATGTTGTGGTGACCCCCAAGCCATAAAATTATTTTCATTGCTACTTCATAACTGTAATTTTGCTACTCTTATGAATCATAATGTAAATATCTGGTATTCAGATGGTCTTAGGTGACACCTGTGAAAGGGTCATTTGACCCTCCCAGGTTGAGAACAATTGCCCAACAGCAAAATGAGTGCTTTACTTGCCTTTCATGATCTTTAGGTCCCATTCTATGCTAAAACTCTAGAATTATGCTGCCCAATAATGTAGCTGAAGTTGTTGTCGATATTTAAATTTGAGTGTCAGTCTAACTTGGCTAAAAGTTATAAGCTTAAAATGTCTGTTCTCAGCTTCACCAACCACTCTCCATTGTGGCCACATAGGATGGTAGATACACATTGGCTAACAGGAACAAAGAACCTTTCATCAAAGGAAATCAAATGCCCAGTGCAGTTCTAACTTTTTAGACTAAGAGGATTTAACATATAGCACTATGTGATCCAAGAGTGTTAACACAGAAGAGTAGGGCATGTGACCTCTTCTTTGTACATGTTTAGATTTATAAATGTGTTTTAAATGCTATCAAGGACAAAGATAATGGGGGAAATGCTATTAAAAGGTAACAGAAAGCCTTAGGGGTTTGTGAAGAGAAGGCCACAAGCTAGGCCTCATGATTTTGATGAATCTGAATCCACTTACACACTCACCTGGGCCTAATAATCCAAGCTGTGAAATCTCATTATTATCCATCATTATTATCTATGATATAGCAAACACCTTCAAGAGTATGACCATTTCCTGTTCCCTTTTAACTCACTAGATGTAATGAAGCTAGACACTAGTCTTGTCTAGGACACAGGTATGAAGACTACAAACCCTCAGACTAGCTAACAAGCGACTTTGTCTTCAAAGGATGTTCTTTTCTAAGTGACTCAGTGCTGCAGGCTGTGTTCTATTTTTATATAAGCAATGAGCATTAGCAGAGATCCCTAGAGCTAGGCAAATGGTCTGATTTCCTATTCTGGTGTTTATTATTGGTGTCAATTCTCAAGTTACATAGCCGCCATAATATTTTACAAAAAAAAAAATGTGTATAATTCCTATTTCACAGCTTGGTGGGAAATATAACCATAAGCAAAGGATTCTGAATATCAGCATCCAGAGAGCATTGATTAAATGTTGCCCCCCAAATCCAACTTCCATTACATATGTTTTTAGAAAGTTCTTCTGGAAGCTAAAGAGATGACTCAGTCAGTGATTACGAGGACTGGCTTCTCTTCCACAAGACCCAAATTTGAGTCCCACCGCCCACATGTCTGCTTAGAATTATTTGTAACTCCAGTTTCAGGGAATCTAACACCCTATTCTGATCTCAGTGAGCATCAGGCAAGTACTTGATGCACAGACATACATGCAGATAAAAGAACATACTCATAAAAATTTTTAAAAAGGTTCATCTGACCTTTGTGAAGTCAATATTTAGTTAACACCAATCCTCTATTATTAATCGACACCAACTTCAGATGTTTTACAATGTGGAAATACTCTATATTAATCAATATTAACCTCAGATGTTTTACAATGTAGAAATCCATGTTGCACTAAACAATGCCATTTTCTAGGGAAAGAAGAAAACAAGCGCTAAGAGGCTCTATACAGGCCTGGTGCACAACACAATCCAGCAATAAGTCTGGCACAAACAGTAGCAGTGAAGAGGCAGACAACAGATATTTAGCCATAGAACACCAGAACTACCATAGACTTGAGCACTTTCTATTGATGGTTTACATGTGTAGAGTTTTCAACAGATCAGTTGTTTGCTTTAGGCTAGAAGGCTGAGTGTGCTCCCACCACCACCCAACACACAAACACATAAAACTTGCCATATTTCATTTAAAAAAAAGCACAGGGAGCATGTGTGCACTCACACATGAGTTATTTGTGTCTCTGTGTATGATAGGGAGAGGGAAGAAAATGAGAGGGAGAAAGGGAAAGGAGGAGAGGGGAAGGGGGAGAGAAAAGGGAGATTGATTTTCTCCTTCTAGCACTTTACATCACTGAATAGCTTTCCCAAGTTAGGTTTACCACATAGACCTTCTATGTGGTTAACTGGCATCCTTCAAAGGGAGGTGGCACACAACAGAGTTGCCGAGAACTCATGACTAACATAATTGACTGGGTGAGTTTAAAAGCCACACTTTCTCATGGCACCTCATATCATGGTACTTACTAAAAAACAGGCAAGAGCTTTGAAATCGGCTCAGATTCAAGAACCCACCTGCAAGGCAGCCCTGAAGAGCTTACTTTGACCTGAGCCAAATTGAATCATGCTGGCTGAAAAACTTCTCCCTTATGACTTGCCAAAATGATCAGCATTCACACTGTTAGGAAACTCTTTGCCTTGAAGCATAATAAACTTCTATTTCAGTAAAGCCAAAGAGTCACCCTTCTATCATGTCTCTTTAAAAAGTATGCATTGTATATATGAGACAATATGTGATTTTTTTCCTTTGTGAATCAGGCTGGCTTATTTCAATTAACATAATGATGTTCACTTCCATACATTTTCTCTAAAATGACATAATTTATTCTTCATGGTTCATTAAATCTCCATTGTATGTATATACCAGTACATGCACATGCCTGCAAGCACAGGCACACATATATCATTTACTTTATCCATTAACTTATTTATCAATAGATACAGAGTTGATGGATAACTTGTCCATAGTAAATATGAAGAATATCTATTTACATGAGTTCACGAGTACTACTCACAAAAAAAACAAAGCCAAGCTAATCAAAGTAGCACATGAACACATGCTGTACACTCACAGACACTTAAAGAGCTCAAAAAAACGTGTTCTATTTTTAACCTAACATTAATTATTTTTTTTCAGTTTTAATTTCAATAAGAATGTGCCAAATAAATTCCACCACCTTCATGGAACCAAGATTCTATTAGGTCATTCATGGAGCAGTTCCATGACGGAACCCACAGTTCTGTATCTGTATTTATTCTGTAAACTACCAAATATGGTCCTTTCAGAAATCATAATCCTTCCTGAAGCCTTTGGGATCTAGGTGACAATTTTCTCTAAGGACCTCATGTGAAAGGTAGGAATTGCTAGCAAAGGTATATTCCTAACAAACCAAACTAAACAATGATGGTCAAATAGGCAATGTTGTGGGGGGAACCCTCGGAGTCAAATGCATGTATCAGTTGCATATATCAGCACAGCCTACATATTGGCAAATAACTCAGAATTTTAATTAAAAAACCATCCCATCTCCCTTATACTAAAAACCCTTCCTTTCTTGTGTGGTACCTTCCCAAGCAATAAACTTTCTGAAACTGGAACAGATGCCACACTCATCTCTCTGTAAGTAGACAGCTACTAAAGGTAGCTGGGAATGAATTTCACTGGGGATTTCAGCCTTTGTTAGAGGTTATTGATATGCTGTGGCTTTTCCAAGGTGGTTTCTATGACTGCCAACTTTTCTTAAAACCATACAGCTTTTAAGTTCTAACTTCCAAAGAATGCTCATTTACAAATGGCTCTCCTTTAAATACATTTAAGAGAAAAACAGATCTCTAGTTAAAGTTAACAAAGTGGGCTGTGTAACTGTGATTTTAAAAGAAGAGTTATAAAAATTTTAGGAAGCTTTAACTGAATTGTTCACCTGTAGGGCAAAGGAAAAGCTTAGTTGCAATGAAGAGAGCCAATTCAAAGGCATCTTCATTGTACACACTGGAATTTTTGCTCTAGAAGGTAGTACTAAAGTTGAGAAATAAAGTACATGAGAAACTGTACATGAGAAACAGATGAAGGATAACCTAACAAAAGCCATGAATGACAATCACTCTCTGTCAACCGGAACAGGATCTAGAGCATTCAAAGGCACTCCCATTTTCTACCCTAACATGCTAATGAATTCACAGCAAAATCTCACTTATAAAATGGCTTAAACCTTTAAGCAATATTGATATTCAGTGAATAACATTTGAAGATCCACAGTGATTCTACCCAAAACTGTTTCCTTGACTAGGATCCAAACATGGGGATTGTCTGAGAAGCACATTTCAGTTAAGGCTGTCCTGATGATTGTTCTCCAGGCAGGCATGGGTTAAATAAGACTGTAGATAAGGAATGGACAAGTGCCTTATAAAACAATAATAGCAGATTCAAAATGTGGTCAATATCATCCTAAACAAATGATGTCTTTTGAAGAATATAGGTGGCCTCTTGATGACTTCATCACTAATGCAAGTGTTTGAATAGAGACCTTGAAATGGGAACAACCATGGAGTGCTCTGATAAAGATAAAGCTGATGTTAAAGCTGTTCTTTTGTTCTTTGGTTTTTTTTTTTGGAAAAACCAATTCTCTCAACAGAGAAGCACAAGATTAACTGTCACCAGATACAGATACAGATGTTTATTCCTGTCTTTAGCAAGTAATGTTTCACATACCATGAACCAGCTCTGTCTCCATAATCCAAATATGCTTTTCCCTTTGTGAAGCCAATTAATATTTTTCTGTGGTTTGCAATTCACAGTATCCAAGCTAATTCAAATGCACTGTAAGACACATTTTTGAAGAACCAAGTAGATAGCATGGTAATTCATAAGTATATAATAAAGTACATTGAGTGTATGAAGCAGAAAATGTTTGAATGACTAAATATCCATCCTAAGCAATATATTTCTTCTTTTAGTAGATGTCATTTTAGAGAATTTTCTTTGTTGTTATTATTCGCAACGTTTAAAAATTTAGAAGCTACTCATTTGTCTTTTCCTAAAAACAACTAAGAAGCTGATGCAATAATATCCTCCTCCAAAGTTATAACCAGGAAAGACTAGCTGCAATACTATTTTTATATAAACAGAAAAAGGGCACAGAAGGTCAAACCATAAGAAAGTGATGTTTGGAAGATAAGATTATCAGTGATCTGTACTCCTTCCTTCACAACTCCTAGGTCTACAGAGAAGTGTAACTGTGCAATGGGATTTGATCCATTTTGTACAATAGATTGATGTACAGACTCAAATGATCATGACAAATAACCCAATCACTTCCATTCTCTATATCAGAGATGCTGCTCCTGTTCAAGACAGTTCTTGCTTTGGCCAACATCCACAACATAAAACAAACTCTTTCCATGGATATAGCATGCTCCTATATCCAGTCAGCACAGTCAGCCCAACTCATTTTGGCAGTAGAAAATTCTAGGAAAACAATATCCTCATCTTATCAAATGATCCTTAAAGCGCATCCCAGAGAACTGCTTCTTACTTTGAATTAATACTTAAGGAGATACACTAATTTGGCTAATGAACTGATGGCCAGTAGACACCAGATGTGAGTGTGTGTGTGTGTGTGTGTGTGTGTGTGTGTGTGTGTGTATCTTTTGCAAACTTAAAATTTTATGCATAATAAACTATACAGAGCTCTCACAGCCTGTGTTCCCTCATTGCTATGAGACAGCCAGAGGCTATGATGCTGCCATTCATATGGAACCTTGATCACAGGTCAATTCATTGAGTATTCTGGAAATAAATCAAGTGTCTAGCAATGTAGGAATGAAAATGGAAAGCAAACATGAAGGTAAAAGAGGAAAATCTCACTTGGAAGCTTTAATCAAAGTAAAAACATTATGAGAAAGTCATGAAAAATCAAAAGTTCTACCATGAAAGATATGGGGATTAAGAACTAGAACCAAAAGTTTGTGTAAGAAACTGTAGAAATATGTCTTGCTTAGAACTAAGAAGCATTCATCAGAGAACTGTCATGTAGGAGGTGAGCTTTTCTGTAAATTCATACCTCTGCCTATAGATGAGTACAGCTCTCAGACACCATCACAGAAGTTTCTTTGTGCCCTGGACTGTGGTTAAAATAGATGCTTACAACTAGTCGATGTGGAAAGAATAAGTGTGGGTGGAGTGTTAAGCTACAAATGAGACAACTATAGCACACCCTCTCTAACACAGCTCAGCAGCCATCTGGAGAGAGGGGGGCTGAAAGATTGTAAGAGCCAGAGGTTGAGAAAAAACAATGTCCGCTGCTTATCACAGGACCACTTCACCCACAAACTCCAAGCAGTTGTTGCTGTCTGTACAAGACTTGCACAAGATCAAGCCAGTGAGCATTCCTACATGGAGCAGGAAGTGATATACCACTCTCAGCTATTGACAGTTGATGCAATCTGGAGAAGAAGAAACTTGAAAAGTACCACCCTTTTTAGAACTACCTCACTAGCTTCAATGAATGCACCAGCCCAATGGGTTTCTAGGGAGCAAAAATATGACTCAGTGGTTTATGGAAAAAAAATAAATAAAAGAATACATGAAATTGGGAGCAAGTTAGGGGATGGGACTGGATCTGGATGATGTTAAGGTATGGAATGGGAAGTGAATATAATCAAAACACATTTCATGTGTGAAGTTCTTAGACAATTATGTACATATATATATATATATATATATGCATATACATATACAAACACACACGTGTGTGTGTGTGTGTGTGTGTGTGTGTATTTATATATGTGGTTAGGGGATGAAGAGATGGCTCAGGAGTTAAACACAATTGCTGTTTTTCCAAAGGACTTGAGTTCAGTTCCCAAAATCAACTGACTCTCTCTCCAGAGGATCTGGCACCCTCATCTGCCTTCTGTAGGAACAAACACAAATGCTTACACTTATTTGCCATACACACATATGCACACGTGCGCACACACGCGCGCACACACACACACACACATACACATTTAATAAATCTAGTGTTTGTTTATTTTTCAGGTAAGCTCTTCTTGGTTTCTAATATCAGGACAGTTTAACTGAGATGCACAGATTGAAATTCACAGAAAGCCCAAGAGGCCCCATGTCCTTTGTTTGGGTTCACCAGTGTAGCTCTAGTAAGCAGTTCAGCATGATATACCACTTAGTTTGATGTCACTAGGTACTTGTCAAAAAGATGTTTCTGAGAATACTTGGCTTTTGCTGAAAAAAAAAAAACAACAACAATAAAAATTCTACTGTTAGTTGAAACTGGAGCTCATATGCCAGATTGTCATGAAAGCCAGTCATTGATTTAAAGACAATATGGGGCTGAGAAAAGGTGTTGGAAAAACTAGCTTTATATACATGAACTACAGAAATTGACCAGCAAAACACAAGGTCAAAAGAGTGAAAATGAAAGGAGGTACAATACAGGGTTGGAGTGTGGATATAGGTAACAGTTATACCCACTATATAATACCCAAGGTGGCCTTGACCTGTTGTTTGCTTTCTTTGGGGACAGCTGAACTGTTGGAGAATTCACAGTGGTGTTTATGGAAGGGAAGCCATCTGGAAACACAATGGGAGACTTGAGCCTCGGGGGATTATTGGACCCAGCTGAGCATGAAGGAGACATTTGTGCCCAGAGCTCTTTGGTCCTTTCATGACCTTACTTCCATGCAGATATAACTTTGACCTTTTAATCAAACTAATTCAGCTATAGTCATTTCCACAGGCCCCACTGTACATTAGGGCTATCCAAGAACATGAACTCTCTGAAAACAGGTAGCAGAACAGCCAAGAGCTATGACCATTTGCTGGTTATTCCCCAAAACAAATATATCCATCACCTACTGGCAGGAAGAGCTTCCTTATAGAAATGTTATGTGAAGAACTCACACAATGTCTAATGCCATAAAGACATATCATACACCATGTGATTTCAAAATGAAATCATATTGAAAAGACCTAAGTGTCTCTTCTAAAACAGTTGACAACTCACCAACTTTTGACCTCCCTGGCCTTACAAAATCTTTAACAACAAACTTGGTGAAAGGAGCCTTCACAGATTCAATTCATTCTGTTCTTGAATGAATTGTAGATTTTTCAGTTTTCAAAATCCAATTTCCTGCTGGACACAGACAGATTCCTTCGAGACATCCTCTCATCTCTTTAAACTATAAACTAAGACTATTTGCCTGTCTGAATCATACTGGGAAAGCCTACATCTTTAGTATGCTAAAAATATAGGCCAGTCTATGCAGGAAGGTTCCCATGGCTGACCACATATACTGCCCCATCACTTTGAAAATGATCATACAATGTGTTTAATGAAATAATAAAAGCCACTTTTCTAATATTCAAGCAATCAAATGAAATGAATAGGGCAATGTGAAATAAAAATGACAGCAGACATAGGGTTTTTGGGGATGGTGGTGTTGTTATTTAGCAAAATCTGACAAGAAAGGGTACTTATGATTTAACAAAGAAAAGTTGTGTTTGTGCTAGCTGGTCCTCACAGTTTCTTAATTGTTCATTAGCTAAAAATCAAGCTACCGAAACTCAGCTTGATATGGAAACAAGTGTGAGTGAGCCCACTGCTGTAATAATCTTGTCCAACTGATTATACAAAGGTCCTTCTAATTCTTCATCAATTAAATTTCACTACAAGCTCCTCATTATTTTGTAGAGGAAGAATAGGGTCACCTTACAAAGGGAGGAACATCAAGTCCCCTTTTCCCCAGTGATGATAGAGGACCATATGGGAAGTTTTGAAATGACCATTGTTCTCCTATGGCAAATGCCATGCAAATACAATGAGAATGATCCAAATACTGAAATAAACTCTCCTACACTTATGTCCAGGTTGAATATCCACAGCCCTAAAACCATTGTCTGCTACACAACTTTACTTTATTAGCAAAATAATCCAATTACAAAAGCATTAGCCCAACAGAATATGTAGAGTCTTATTGTCTGCTGTGATCCTGGAACCAGAAGATCCAAAAACAACTCCAACAAACACTCAGTAAATCCACAAGGTTCTCACGGGTCATTAGTCTAGTTTTTAGATCACTGTTTGCAATGGATCAGTGAACAATTTCCTTTTAGTGGGTTTCTAAAACAATCAAATTAAGGAAGTATACCAATTAACAATGAGCTGAGAGCATCATGTAACTAAAACAAAACCAACTTAAGCAGCATCGTATAACTACAATTTCTCCCATATGAAAACTAATCCAGAAAGATGCAGTATGGGGCTAAAATGAGACCTGCTCATTATCATAAGCCCTTTATGTTCTCTTCCATCACAAACAAGTGCTGACTTCCATTTGCCTGGTAACCTTGTGACTCCGGACAGTGATTGAGATTCCATCTACTAGATGAGGGACTATAGCAAATCAGAAAGATGATAAGGGGAGAGGTAAATTCTAGCCCTCAAAGGCAAATTTTCTCCTTTGGGAGATTTCCCAGTGATTTCACACTAAATCCTATTTACATCTCATTGAATGGAATCTTATGGTTTCACCTAGCTATGAAAGTAGGCAGTATCACTTTTCATCCCAGATGGCCATGTACATAGCTTAAAAATAGGATTCTATCTCTAGGGAAAATACATTGTGTGGGGGTTACAAGACTGAACCAGTATTCCATGACTGTGTATGACAGAGCAACACTCTTTTTCCTCTCTCTTTCCTTCCTTCTCTCCCTCTCCTTCACTGTTTCTCCCCTTCTTCTGTCTGTTCTACTCGCCTCTCCTTTTCTAGCTCTGTCCTTCTTGTAACAATTGTTTTCTCTGTCTCTTCTATCTTTGACAATTAGCTAGCACTTCTGTGCCTTGGCCCCTTGACTCAAAAGATGGAAATAGCAAGAACTCTAGCCCCAAGTTACTGTGGAGATAAGTAGGTTAATATTGTGGCACATACCATTTTTAATCTCCCTGACCAACTTTTCTCCTTTTGGATCATTTGAGTAGATTTTCATCTTTCTAAAACTATCAGCCATCAAAACATAAATAAGAAACACTGAAACCTCTATAACATGGAAAGTAAGTATCTATTGTATACACTGAACATTTTCCTCCCCTTTATTAATTTTAGGGCAGGTTATATTTTTCCTACATACCTACATTCACTTAAAATGATGAACACAGCTGCAATAGAACTGAATGTTATACATCTTTGCTTCTTATAACAAGTTAATCATTATTTTTCTTGAAACATTATCCATGTGCAAGAGAAGAGGGCTTGTAAAAACAATTAGGCTTCCCAAGGTTCACATGTGATGTGTCATGTGTGCCTGAAGAAAATCATCAGCAATGAGCAAATGGTTAATAAAAACACTTGGGTGCTTCCTTTTTCTCTTGCTATCTGTAACTTCCTTTTACTAAGCATTTTGTTAATGATGAATCTGGAGCAGCAAATACATTTAATCAGCATTTCAAAATAAAATCTAAGAAGTTTCAGGCTTAATAAAATAGATTGGGAAGCATCACTTTCAGACTGGGAGGATTTATTTATCTCAGCCTACATAGAGGTGCCACCACTAAGAAAACTCGAGCAAACGGGGTTGAGTAGCCACTTCCACCTCTGTCCAAAAAGCCATTTGGGCATGCTCAAAGTCATTCGAAATGCTTTTGTTTTGTCTTAAGTTTCTTCGGGTGTCCAAAGTCACTGCTCCTGCTTAGGCTCAGGAATAGAAGAGAAATTGCTAACAGGTAATAAGTGTACACAAACACCACAATGGTGTCTTATAGGAACCAAATCTTGGTTCCATGCAAATAGATGCATTCCTCAAAATGTATGCCTCTTCTAGGTTTCATGGAAGTTAGTTGTCTCTTTATTGACCTTCTGTCTCCCAATTTATAAAACAATGACACTCATCACATAAAACTCCTGTGAACATAAATAAGACATAATAGAAATCCCTAAACTGGAGTTATGTTTTAGTTTGTATCCAAAGAAAAGTATAATTGTGACATAGAAGTGCTACAGTTTTCAAAGTATTAGGATACTTTTCTTTGTTTGGCCATTTTACTTTATCATGAATAAAGGTGTTTCCTTATGTCCAAGAGCATCTGTCAAAATTTGCTATAAATTTAGCATTTATCATCACATTTCCAATTTTCGCACTTATCCTAGTGGATGTAGAATACAACATAAAACAAAATAGTGGTGATAGCGCACACCTTTAATCCCAGCACTGTGGTTGCTGAGGCAGGTGGATCTCTGAGTTCAAATTCAGCCTGATCTACAGAGTGATCAAGATAGCCAGGGTTATACAGAGAAACCCTGCCTCAGAAACAGCAACAACAAATAGCAACAAGATGAAATAGTGAGGGATTCCTTCAACAAGAAACCTATTATTTCAATAAAGCTCCATAAAAGGAATCAGTATAACATTCAGGCTGCCATCCAGCTGTAGTTCATGTGATTTTAGTGTAACTAAATTGAATTTATAATGAGCTTAAAAAGCATGCTTTTTAAGCTTCCTCTGACCAAATTTGTCTTGATGTTGGGGTAATATTAGCAGTGAATTGCATCATGCCTATAGACTGTTAATTAAGGTGGGTATCAATAAAGTCTATTGATTTAGAACACTCCACCAAAAAATCTTCCCCTGTTGAGATTGTATTGATGAAGCAGCCAGTCAGTCAGTGGGTGCCATCACTGAGAAAACAAAGGCAACAGCAGCATTGAAGCAGGTGTGAGCAAAGCCATCCTGAAAACATCCTTGTTCATAATTCTTGAGGATTGCCCCATCTCTCTTGGCTGTCAGGAACTCTATATTCATTTGTTCTTGTGTCTCGTCTGCAGTTTTTTTTACTTTAAAATGTCAGGGCCAATATTTATAGCACATCAATTCATAAACCCCAAACCCCTCTTTTGGCTTCTTGGATTCCAAAGAAAATATTGATAAAACCTTGCCTGACAGTGCTTCTAAAAATAAACTTCATAAAATTCTTATGCCATTGTTATCTGTCTTCTGAGACTGCTTCTGTTTGCCAAACAAGACACCTTCGTCCACCACCTCAGTGTTTAAGATTGAAGGTGAGACTTCCAAAAGTGTAGCAACTAGGATTTCCGAACTAGGTTTACATGTGGCTCCTACATTAAACTCTGAATTCCCATCTGTGAGACCAGAGTCTAGCTTCTTCATCAAAGATCAACCTATTACATAAAACTAATGGAGTTTGTTGGTGTGTCAACAAACTCTCCAAAGAGACTGAGGAAGGGAAGCTGCCATGGGACTGCTGCAGGCAAATAGTCACTGGCTCTCCCTGGGGACGAAATCCATTTCCTCAACCTGGAGACATCAGGTTTTGCTGTTTGACTTGTGTGAATCACTGAAATGTGAGCATTCAGTGGCACACGCCACTTCTTGGTGGAAGCTTCAGGAGCCACTCTGGTGACTACTGTTCCTTTTCTTGTGAGAGCAGAACTGCGTAAGCAGAGGCAGCTGTATTATGCTGTAGCCTCATGGTAAAGGCTAACAGAAACTGAAGTCACACAAGAAACTCTATTTCCATAGGACACTGACATCTGGAAACATGTGTCACCTGAGGATTGCCTCATAAAACCTATGCATCATTACAGGAGAATGATGGCTTAGTCAATAGCTCAAATCCTGATTGATATCCAATTACCTCTATGACCTTAAGATGGCCCTCAACCCCACTGAGCCTTCATTTGTATAATAAAGGTATATTCTACCAGTTTCTTACAAGGATCCAGTGAAGGACATTATACAAAGAGCTCAGAATAAGTCCTGGCTTTGTTAAAGCTCAATATGGAACCAGCTATGATGGCACACATTGGCAATCTCAGCACTCAGGAGGGAGAGCATTAGGATAGTGAGTTCAAGGCCAACCTAGGCCATTTAGTGAGATGCTGTCTCAAATAAATAAATAAATAAATAAATAAATAAATAAATAAATAAATAAGAGGGATAGAGATACCAGTAAGTGGCAGAGCATGGGTGAGGCTCTAGGCTTGATCCCTTACACTGCCTACAACTAGTAAATAATTTGGGGAAAAAATAGGGCTCAAATAGAGATACAAGTTTCAAGGGATTAAAACTTTGTGATAACCCAGAGCATTAAAATGTCAATGGTCTAAAATGTTTTGTTTCTATTAGTATTAGGTTTGGAAGGTAGGGAATAATTGTTCATCCACATTCTCCTACCACAGAAACCCAGAGCTTTGGAGCTGCATTAGGTGGCATTGATCCTCTTTACAAAAGCTCTGTGTACCTCAACTGTCATTGTCATCTTCTGTACCAAGATTTCCCTTTCTATATAGATACATGGATGCTATGACCAAACAATTTGAGGAGCTCATAGAACTCCCCTTCCTTCCAAAGACCCTTCCATTTTTAATCCTAATCTTGGCATACAGAAGAATGATGATCTTATTGTTACATCAAGAACAGATCGAGAGGGGTAACTTTGGCTAAAAGCAGAGCGACAGTGGTAATCTTGACTATGAGCAGACAGAGAGGGACAAACTTGACTAAAAGCCTTCCAAATCATAATGTGTAAGTTAGCATATCTTTAGATAGTCTCACAAAAATTAAAATCTATTTCATTTTAAAGATATTTGGGGATTCTCTCTTACCCTGTTCTGTGCTGCTTTTAAAACAGAATACGGGCAAAGAAATTTAGAGAGATGTGTGTTTCTCACCATTGGAAGCTGGAATTGCAACATCAGGATACAGGCATCTCCATGTCTCATTTACATGGCAAAAACCGAAGGGTGACAGAGTGCAAATGCCTAAACCCAAAGCCTCAAGACTCATGCAATTGACAAAAATCCCTCCATGAAGGTGGAACTCTTGTGGCCAAAACCCCTCATATGAGTTGCTACCTCTCAATAATATCTTATTAGAGATTTATTGTCCAACACTAGATTTGGAGGCCAAATTCTAACTACATAAAGATAAGTAAATGGAAATATAATAATTAGGATCTACCATGCACACTCTAAACTTTCCTCAAATGTTCTGCTGAGTTAAATCCTATCCATGGTAACTACAGTTGAGGCAAATGTTGCAGGCAACACTGTTTTATAAAGAAAAGATATCTAAAAACAGATGAGCAGTGCTTAGTTGAAGCTTTGTGTCCAGGGGAGATTTAAAAGAAATATTGTTCTCTGAATCTCACTTAATCCTATTCAAAACACCTTCTATTTATGAATGAAATAGAGCTTCAACTTGATCAAAGATACACAGCATCGCATATTTGTAAAAAGACAATAGGAATACATTTCTTAAAACTCAAAATCAATATAACAGGGCAAAAGAGACAAGACAGTGCACGTGAGCCAGGCTCCTAGTCTTGGGTAAACTTCAAAACAATCATTCTTACAACCCAATTTTATAATCATCCCTTTGACAATATAAAGACTTTAGGGAAAGTGAAAACTTATGCTTCTGGTTTCTCTCAAACATATAAAAATGATGAAAGCATGGAGTATTTTTCTTTTATTTTTTTTCCTTTTCTTTTCCAAGACCACCAGACTCAATGGCTCATGCTAGTCCTGCAAAGCCCAATAAGCATTGTGTTTTTCTGTAAGCAGAGAATCAGACATATATTAAATAACTGCCACTACTCCAGAAATGAGTTTAGAAAACCATCTAAAAGATTGGAGTAAGCATGGTGGTCTAGTTCTATAATCCCAGCATACAAATGGCTGAGGTTTGTAGAATATCATAAATGTGAGGACATAGTATGCTACAGAGTAAAAATCTGTCTCAAAATCAAGACAGGAATAAAAAAAAACTTAAGCATTCAAACTACTCTAAAGCAAATCTATACTTCAACCTCATGGCCTGTAACTCAGTGGTTCTCAACCTATGGGTTGTGACCCCAAGTGGGTAGGTGTTAACAACCTTTTCACAGGGGTAACATAAGAGCATTGGAAAACATAGATATTTATGATTCATAACAGTGGTAGTAATGAAATAATTTTATGGTTAGGGGTCACCACAACATGAGGAAGTATATTAAAAGTATAGAATTAGAAGAGTCTTAGAGAGCTTTTCTTGAATCAATAGTTAAGGAAGTAAAAGAAAATGCCAACTTAGGTGAAATTAGAATTCTTTTATTTCTAGAGAAAATGACATTTGAGCTATTCACTTACTTTGTTTTGTTTGTTTACTTAAGACCATTATCTGGAGGAAGGTACTTGATCCTTCAATAGGATGAGAATCCTAATTCATAATTCACCATTAGCACTAATGGTGCTACTTTGAATTCTGCCAAACTTAGGATCTACCAACTGTATAAAAGATTGAGAACATGAATGATTTACAAATTTTTTAACAAGAAGTTTTTACTTTGAATGAAGGATTTGAGTATACCAAATAATGTACACAAGTAAAAATTGCCTAATATGTGCACTATTTTAAATATAAAACACAGGACACATACTAAAAACTTAGAAGCATGAGCAAAGATACATCCTTGAATTTTTATTATGTATGGAATGTAAATGTTCAACTGTCTTTTTTGTAAGATATTTTCAGAAATAAATGGTAGATTGTTTTTCTACTTAAATCACCAAAGAATTCTAAATGTTTAAAAATATCTTCAGACTATGAAATGGGGTATAAAATGTGAAAACATTGTTCTTCTTGGCCTTCAGGTATACAAGACCATAAGAGCTATTTGTAGGAGCAGACAAAATATGTCTTGTTTGAAAATGAATTACAGCAACAAATCATTCCAAACTTAAGCTTGTGGTTTTTCCCTCCTTTTCCCACACTTTTTGGGAGAAGAGGTGTGCTTGGTAGGTCCTTTCCTATAGATTCTTACTGTGTATGGATTTAGATGGTTGTGTAAGATACACAGATGAGTGTGGTGGGTCCTTTACAATGGCAGAACTAGTGATATTCTGTGACACCAGTTCTTCCTCTAGCAAACAGTATTTCATACAAATTTACAAAGGGAAAATTGGGTCACTGAAACAAATCAAAAGCACTGAGTAGATGCTCTCCGCACATCTCTGGGGGAACATACATCCAAGAATAGGATTTACAATCTAAATGTACTCATTAATACTTACAAAGGGAATTTCAAGAGACAGAGCTGATTTTCAAGTCAATGAGCTTCCACAAAATCACAAAATTTGTCACATTTGCATGTTATTTAAAAATACAACTTTCATTGATAGGGTTTTTAGTGTGTTTTGTGTTAGGAAAGCCCTTCATTTTTCATCACATGCTGAGGTGGAAAGTTTAAACAGGACATGAAGATAACAACAGAAAGGGGGCTACTCTCACCCTACAACATCATCCACTGAAATAGTTAGTGAAAAAATGCAAATATGAAGAGTTTGGCACCCATTTAAAAATACACATCCTATTCAGATGCAAATATTTTCCATATTCTCTTCTTTTTTGTCTAAGAATAGTATTATATGTAAAATATTTAGTGGCCTCTTCAATGGGTGTTGCTCAAGCATGTCAGGTACCAGAAGAAAGGAAAGTAGAAACCATAGCCTCTGATCCTTGGTCACCTTTGTGAAATGCTCCAGTCCAGCCTCTACTGACCATCTATCCCTTCACAGCTAGTTCATTGCCTAGCACTCTCTGTCACACACCTCCAGGAGGCTGCAGAAAAAGGAAGGGATCTGAGTCGTGGCCCAGTATGAGAGATCTGAAACACAAGCAGAACACTCCTAAGTGCACTAATACAGAATGTTTCCTCACTGTTTCTTTCATTCAGTATTTGCCAAGTTCTTCAGGGCTGGGGGAAGTTCTGCCCATTTTGAAAGAGACTATTTAAGAGCTGCCAAAAGATAGGACTGTGTAACTAATCTCTTAATGGAATATTCTTAAGTATTTCTATGGGTTATTTTAAATTTTTAAACAAAAATATTTAAAACATATGTGTTATATATCTTATACCTTTGGGAATATAGTATATAGAACATCTGAATCAAGAAGCCTATGAATAAAAAGTAAAGTAAACTTTATAGATGTCAGGAAGAATGTCACTGAGACACTTAGGAAGCTTTGTGTTTTGGGCAGAAGAGTCAATGACATTCATGTGACATTTCCTTTAATGATATGCCAGTAGAATAATTCCAGCTTTAGAGACAGTAAAGCCTATTCTGTTCCTCATTCTGTTCCTAATTGGCTCATTTAAACTGAGGAAACACATATGTGGCCACATGTGCACACACACAGTGTGTATACACACACATTTTCTGGGGGACCTGACAATTTTAATATCTAGCTACTTGGTTCACAAAGTAAGTATTCAAAGAAATAATATGTTCCCTGCAATTTGTCAATGTTTAGAGGAATATTTATTTAAAAATGTCAAGACATTTTAGTCATTATTGCTTACAATATGGAAACTCATAGGTTTCTAAGTTTCTTAAAACATTAGGATATTTTCTGCTTCCTTAAAGCTATTGACTTAGGGGAAGAAATGAAGAGATTTTAAGCAATGACTCCCAGAGAAGAGGTAATTTGAATATGGGTTAAGACCAACATGGTAGACCCACATGGGAAGATAAGATACCAAAGTCCCAGAGAATACTGATCAAGGGTGTAGGCAACTGGCCCCAACATCTGTGATACCTTTCTGGTATGAGATCAGGTGTACATGTGTAAATCAGAGTAAGAGGCAAATTGTCACAGATAAAATGAGATAGATTTTGTTTGCTTTACATAAACTTCCAGGCAACTTGGCTTCAATATAACAGGGAAAGGCATCAGAATCAATTCTGGAAGCAGAACAGATATAGATACAATTGTTCAGCCACCAAATAACTAACATTTGACTCAAAACACAAGCAATGACTGGAATAGAAGTGTCTGCAAAGGAAGCCTGAATATGTCAAATAATTACTTAAAGAACAGTTTCAACTTCATTAATCCTTACAAAAATGAAAGATCAAGCTGGGTGAAGTGGAAACCACCCTTTATCCTAGCTCTTGGGAGACAAGAACAGGAGTAGCCCTGTGAGTTCAAGACAAGCCTGTTCTATATAATGTTCCAAATCAGCCAGGAAAAAAATTAAAGAAAAAACTATAAGATACTTTATTACCCATGAGATAGCAGGATAATAACAATAATAATAATAACAATAATAATAATAACGATAATAGAAGGAGGAGGAGGCAGAGGACAGGGAGAAGGAGGAGAAAGAGAAGGAGAAGGAGAAAGAGGAGAAGGAGAAGAAGAAGGAGAAGCCAATAAATGTTGGTGGAGATTTTGTACCTCTTTAGGAGACTAAAATCACAGTTGCTTTGAAAAACAATATGGAAATCCATAGAGGCCATGAATTTGAAAGACAGTTGGCTGGGGTATATGGGAGGGTTTAGAGGGAGGAAAGGGAAGGGAAAATGATGTAATTATATTATAATCTCAAAAACTGAAAATCATAAAAATGCAGAGAGATGAAGATGATTCCCAACATCAACATCAGGTCTCCACATATGCAAGCACACGTGCTCATGTGTACATGTGTAGCCTCACACGTGTAAAGTTAAGAACATACACATACAAAAAAAATGGCATAAGAAATGAATCCTGAAAGTCAGGTATAATTTGGAGAAGGAACTTGAAGGAAGTGGACCACAGATAGATAAACATGCTCTGTGGAAAACTAGCATTAACATGAATTTTATTCCATTCAAATTAGCTAAAGAAATCTGAAGATGGCAATAGTAAAATGAACAGAAATCTTTGAGAAGCAAGTATATGCTTGCTAAAACACATCTTGCGATATATTGATCATTAGGGGATACAAAGCAGTGTGAGCAATGACAGCCTTGCATGGTCATCAAAATATGACAGTTTTTATTGGACTGATTCTAAGAATTCTCACAAGCATGTACTGTGTACCAGACTCCATACCAAGAGCTTTATCATGTGTTACCTAACACAATTTTCTAAACCTTAGCTGCAGTATGCCCTCAGACTTCTCAATACCTCTGGTTCTCAGCTGAGCAGTGAAGGCCAGAGAACTCTAGTGACTTCCCCAAGGTTAAGTAGCCAGAGAAGGAGCCCGGCTGATGAGTAGCAGTGACTCATGATGCCTATGGGAACTAAGGCCTGGCAAGCTGGACTCCACTCAGCAAGTGGAAAGGGATGACATTGAGCAAATACATCTCTGAGAGCACTGGCTGAGAAGACTCCTGCAACAGAACAAACTCGTGGGTGCAGAGAAAGACAGAGACTATGTGGACCCCAGGAATATTCTGGCCACATTTCCACATCCTAGCCATAGTCTGCAGTTTTTTCCCTGTACAAAACTTACTGTGGCAAGAGTGCTTACTCACTTAAAGCACTAGTCTAGCAATGCGATCCGAGTTTAAAACTAAACTTTGCTATCTCCTAGATGGTACCTTGTTTCGTAGAAAGTTAGGGTGAGACACAACACTTGACTTGTTGAAGTCTCTGTGAGATTTGTATGAAATCACATAACTGAGTGTGACTGAGTTAAGTAAGGAAACTTCACAACACAATCAAAGGGAAAAGCAGCAGCAGACTTGGCAGGATATATGTGTGCTTCTCATTACAAACTAAACTTCATGTTAATGGCTTTTAATCATCAATAGTAAATGAGTGTAAGTGTAAAAGTAAAAGAAGTCCCATGCTGTTCTAATGTGATATAATGCATGGGCATTTATTCTTCTCTTCCAAGAATGGGGACTGTTCATACTTGCTTATGCATATGGTAATATTCTCAATAAATTGCAGTGCAATATCTACAGGGGCAACTAGAGGACAAATGGAAACAGTACAGCCATGGGGGAGTTATGTGGATAGTAGAACATTTTTTAAAGGCGGGAACTGAAATATTAGCTCAGATACTTTATATATTCTTCTCTTATTTCCTCCACAATGCAGTGGTAGGTCTATATTAGATACCATCCATGTACACTCCAGGTCGAAAACAATCACAGTTTTATTAATTCTCACTAATATTTGATAGTCCCAGTTGTGTGACAAATAGTCAGACAACCACCTGATGCAATAGGGAGACCAATTTCCTCCTTTAAATGTGTGTGTTTCTTCTATCTTCCTTTCCTGTACTCTTAACCGCAGAGGATCACTGAGAGCACTTCAGTGCTTCAGAGACAGGTCACTAGGACCAGAACCAATAGAGAGGAAGCAGCAAGATGAAAAAGTCCTGAAATGAAAGACCCTGACTTCAGATATAGAGATGGAAATCAAGTTGTTCCTGCAAGCATCTATTGAGATACCGCTAATCACCAACAAGCAGCAGCCCTGAATTTATTATTATGCAAGCTATGATCAGTACACTAGTATCCCTGGCTGGGAGGCCCAGAAATACTGCGGTTTAATAAGGATCAGGATAAACAATTAGGCCAAATAGGTGTTTATTTAGGGAGAAATAACTCACAACATAGACAGATGAACACCAGCAGGTTGTACTGGATGCTCTCCACTCCACGTCCCACCAGCAAGAGAGTCTCCAACCCCCTCTTCAGCCTTTTCCCCCAGGTCATGTCCGGCCCTGACTCTACCCCCAATGGGCATGGTCTAAGCCACAGATGCGGACAAGGTGAATATCTCACTACACAAAAACCTGTATTTGAAAATGCCTTCTAGATGACCCTGTCATCTAGGCACACTGACATTTGAGAACAACTCTCCTAGCCAATCAAGCCACACTTATTTTTGTTTTCCTTATGAATTCCAAGATTAAGCTCATTAAACTTTTGCAATCTATGGCACTCTATATTTAAGATACTAATCCTATAGTCTGTCAAGGTTCAAAAATACCCTATAATCCATGCCAGAGCCTGAAATTTCACAGCTGTTGTATGTGAAGCGAATGTGATACTCCATGCTCCCACACATTTCATTTCCATGTAGGAAGTCAGGGAGCAGGTTTAGATGACAAACTAGAAGTCATGAAAGTCATGAACAGAGTTCAGAGCAATAGCTTCTTGGGATAGGGTTATATGAAATCTCACCAATAACTCATGATTTGATGTACATAATAGAATTTGTGGTTCACACAGCAAGGAAAACAAAAACTTGGGGGATTGTATAATGTTCCAATAATGTGAACAACCTCTTAGTACTGAGAGCATCCCTATCTTTCTTTGGGCAAAATTTCAAACTCTTTCTACACACCAATTTGATGATTTTTTAAAAAATTAAATACATGGTTAAAATTTCAAATCTTTTCTAAACATAACATGGACTAGAGCAACATTTTGATATTTCAAAACAGAAATTAAGATGTCAATCTCTGGCTGTATCTAGTAAACTACAATAGTAATCAGAGAAGACAGAATTTACACACTGTTGGCCTTGTGCCAAATGTTATAGAAATGTTTAAAAAAAGGTGATTTTCTAAGCATCAATAAAATTTTTGAAAATAAAATCCTTGAAAGGTAAATGGAAATGGGGCTAACTAATAGAGAAACAAACAAAAAACTCAAAGCCTAAACTTATGTAGGTGAAATCTATCAGTTAAGCCAATTATCTCCTTTAAAAAGAATGAGTTCCACTAAAGTTCTCCAAGAGCTAGTAGCTCAGGTGAGTAGGCAAGCAACGTGCAGTATCAATAAGCAGTTAACCAGAATCTTATGGAAGAACCATGGTGTGAACAGCTGGTGGAGTTGGCTGCCTTCTCCTCTGCCCTTGTTCATTCTATGACTAGCAGACACACTGTTTGCCACCAGAATAAAGTTCTGAAACCCACTTTCTAAATACAGTTAACCATCTGCCTCAAGAAGGCTGCAAGCCAGCACGTGGAATGTGGTTTCATAAAGCACAAGGATATTCATGCGATCTCCACAGAGACAAGACGCAAGAAATATAAAAAAAATGAGTGATCAGAATCCAGCACACCCAAGAAAAAGAAGTCTCTAAAAGAGACCTCATGAAGTTTTTAGAAGAGTGCTTCCTGCAACAAACAGTTCCTCTGACTAGGTAACAGTCAACAAAAAGCAACTTCGGGACACTTTCTGGTACAGAAGGGATCAAATCCATACCTTTGTCAAGTTCTCATGCTGGGGTGGAGGACAGGAGAGCAATCTGTACTGATGACAGTAGGTAGTTTTGCACAGTAGGAAAACATAAAGTAAGCTGAAAAGGATGAAAAATTATAGAAGGTGGTCATCAGATAATGAATGAGGCATAATTAAACTGAGAAAACCTAGATCTAGAAAAATGGCTTTTCATGTAAGAACACAGGAGTAAATGCCCACCCCAACCCCCCAGACCAGGACATACTTTCCCAAACAATAAGGCCAGTGTGATTGGTACATAGAAACACAGATGGAAATGACATAAAGTATAGAACACAATTGTAAAAGTAACAGGTACTTAATATTGTAGGCTCACACAATTCATGCCAAGAAGTTGAAGTCATTTGGAAGGAGGTTTTCTCTTAAGGAGTGGCATGATGTATTGTTACAGCAGGTCTCCCCGCCGGCCTCCCAGTCCTGCCACCACGTGGGCCCACAGCCGCGCCAGCCCCAAATAACACTCAGAGACTCTGTATTTGATACAATCCCGTCGGCCAGTTACCATTACTGTTTATGGGCTAGCTCTGTCTTAATTATTAACCCATTTCTACTTATCTAAGTATTTCCACATGGTCGTCTTATTGGGGAGCCGCGGCAAGCGTCCTGCTCCTTCCCTGAGCTACATCTCGACTCCTCCCTACTACTTCCTCTTTCCTCCTTCTAGTCTCCTAGCCCTGCCTATCTAGTTTTCTATTGGCCACAGAGCTTTATTAACCAGTATGAGAAACATATATACAGAATAACATCTCCCATCATCTCCTCTTTTCTGTCTAAAATAAAAAGAAGGGTTTAACCTTAACATAGCAAAATATACCATTCAACAGTTATCAAATAAGAATCACAGTCAACAATATTTAGTCCATTAACATTTTGTAAGACTTAAAGAAAATATCATCTATCCTATCTTTGTGAGTCTAAAGTCCTATATGTAACTTATCTTTAATCCTAACTAAGGAAAACCATAACCAAAACTACCTGTCTTCAACTCCTTCAAAGACCACAGAAGGATAATATATAAACTCTAGAAATGACAGAGACAACTCATTGCCTGGTCAGTCACCCGAAGTTCTTCTGTAATGTTCCATCTTCAGCCCATAGGCCATAGTGTGTGTCCAGACTCCTCAATAAGGCAGGAAGCTTCTCTCTGTGTCCTGTAGACTATCTGGCTGTCTGGCAGCCTCTTCCATGAAACAGGAATCCTGTAGCAATGTCCATCTTGCATCAGCAGTTACCTTTTTGTGGGTCCTGCATGTCCAGTTTCTACAACATAAAGTCAAACAGTCTAGACAAGAGAAGTACCTTGCTCAAATGGCTAGTCTTGCCATATTAGAAGCAAACTCCATAATGTGTTTCTTCGATGTCCATCTTCCTTTTTGATTCAGGTGGTGTTACCAGGAGCAGTTGTGCCTCATTGTCAAGAAAAACCCTAAACCATTTTAAATGCCATATTCTGTAGGTCTTTGAAAGGTTTGAAGAATGCCTATCCATCTCAAATACATCTCTGCATATCTAGAAATACAAACTAACTTAACTCCCATAGGTAACTCTCTATAATCTGTACTAAATTATACATTACATTTTCCAATGAGCTATATAAACACAATACCTAAACAAGAGGAGAAATATACATATCACAAAATTGACCTTAAATTGTATCAATAAATGAAAATCCATACCAAAGCAAAGTATTCATATCTATACCATAATTCCCTTTTTACCTTTAAAAAGATTGATTGTGGTTATAGCCATTTATAATCAAGCCTATTTAAATGAAAACAAACATTTATAAACAATATTTGGGAATTTGGGCGTCGTTCTTTCCAAACTACTTCCTGCTGGTAGAGGGCGCTGTCATAGGGGTCCAAAGAAGATGCAGAAATCTTGGCTGTGGTCTGCAAGGCTTTGTCTCAATTGCTTTGAATGTTGTATCACCTGGGGCGCTGTTTCAGGGGGTCTGGCTTGATCAAACCACATAAGTCTGGAAAGAATCCATAGCTTTTCATTTTCTGTGGAAACAAAAATAAAAATCCTTTTCCCCAGTAACTTGTCCTTAGGCTTAAAATTTTGAGTCAAAGCATTTTTAAAATATATAAATTGAATTAATCCAGCAGTATTTCTTTTATCAGCAGTTGTTATTTTCTCAGCAATCAAATAATTTAAAGACAACAGAATCGTGTATAGTATCCAAAATTTCTCTGTGCTTTCCATCTTTACGTGGCTTTTTTATTACTCTATTTATTCTACTTCTATTTTTACATATTTTGAGACAGGGTTTCTCTGTGTAACTTTTATCTGTCCTGGAATTCAGTGCATACCAGGTTTACTTTGAAATCACAGAGATCTACTTGCCTCTGTCTGCCGAGTGCTGGGATTAATGGCATGCCCCATTATACCCATTCATTCTACTTTCTTTTTTCTTTTTTAAACCATTGTACCCTGTTTCTTTTTCTCTCCCAAGCCAGCGTATTTTTTAAAACACAATGTAAACCTTCATTGCAGCTCTTATACACACCAATGAATTGTTAGCAGAGCTCTTTAAAAGCAAGGTGGCTTTTTTGCTGCTTATGCTAATTGGAAACCTCCCTTAAAGGAGCCGCGCAACTCTCTGTCTACAACAAAATAAATCCAACCAAGAAAATGCTGCTACTAAGAAGTCTTGCTAGTCTCTGTTCCTTTGTTTCTAAAACATTTCTTAAGCTCTTATTAATTTTAAGTGAAAGTTCTTATAGCCACGTTGGGCGCCATCTGTAGCGTGTATGTTTCTGCCAGCCCGCCAGTCTGGGCCCACAGCCGTGCCAGCCCCAAATAACACTCAGAGACTCTGTATTTGATACAATCCTGTTGGCCAGTTACCATTATTGTTAATGGGCTAGCTCTGCCTTAATCATTAACCCATTTCTACTTATCTAAGTATTTCCACGTGGTCGTCTTTATCGGGGAGCCGCGGCCGGCATCCTCCTTCCTCCCTGGGCTCTGTCATTTCTAGAGTTTATATATTATCCTTCTGTGGTCTTTGATGGATTTGAAGACAGGTAGTTATGATTATAGTTTTCCTTAGTTAGGATTAAAGATAAGTTACATATAGGACTTTAGACTCACAAAGATAGGATAGATGATATTTTCTTTAAGTCTTACAAAATGTTAATGGACTAAATATTGTTGACTGTGATTCTTATTTGATAACTGTTGAATGGTATATTTTGCTATGTTAAGGTTAAACCCCTTCTTTTACTTCAGACAGAAAAGAGGAGATGATGGGAGATGTGATTCTGTATATATGTTTCTCATACTGGTTAATAAAGCACTGTGGCCAATGAGATAACAAGATAGGCGGGGCTAGGAGACCAGGAGGAGGAGAGAGGAAGTAGTAGGGGTCAAGATGTAGCCCAGGGAAGGAGCAGGACGCCTGCCGCGCGGCTCTCCGATAAGACGACCACATGGAAATACTTAGATAAGTAGAAATGGGTTAATAATTAAGATAGAGCTAGCCCATAAACAGTAATGGTAATTGGCCAACAGGATTGTATCAAATATAGAGTCTCCTGCGTGTTATTGGGGGCCAGGACGCCAGACCAGTGGCGGGCGGGCTGGCGGAAACTTTCATGCTACAATGTATGTTTTATTTTATGCCAAATACATTAAAAATATAGATTAAAAGAAAGAATCCAGGCATGGTGGCTCATACAAGCAAATCCAGCACTCAGGAGCAGAAAGTTAGCTGGGACATTGAGAATTTGAGTGCAATAGAGTGAGTGTCAAATCTTTCTAGTCTACAGATTGAGATTTCCTCAAAACACAATAAGGGAAAGGGTGGAGAAGAATGGAAGCAGAGTGACCATGTGAACCATGGAAATAATTGAGATTAGAGACATAGGGAGGGGCAGTGAGACCCAGGCAGATTTCAGCATTTGCCAGTCAGTGGTGACAGAAGAACAGAATTGTCTCAAATTTTGGGTTCAGAATGTATGAAAAAGGGAGGCACATGTTGAGGCCAAGGTTGATATGAACAGCAGGAAAAGTGATCTGCTTTTGATAGGCAATACAAGCGAAGAAAAAGTCCTATCTCTGGGTCCCTGAAAGTTTAGCTTGGTTTTTTCCTATTCAACATCTGAGCTAAGGGGTTTGAGCAAACAGTATGAGCCCTAAGCTGTAGTTAAAGGTAGAAGTAGTAGGTGGATGCATCTGACCCCAGAAAATTCTCTAGTGTGCGAGGGTCAGAAATAGGGATAATATCCCTTAATTCAGAAGACCTGATTTTTCATAATTTGTAGGTAAACTACCAGAGTATATACTTTGTCGCTTGTCCCTTCTTTGTTCTCTCTGCTTTCTGTCCACCATGAAATGAGCAATCTCTTCAGACACATGTATCTATCAATATGCTATTCTGTCTCACCTTAGTTCCCAGGTAATAGAGCCATCCAACCATGGTCTAAAGCCATGAACAAAATACATTTTTCTTCTTTTGTTGTTTTTCTTTCAATATTTTGTGACAGTGACAGAAACCTGACTAAAACAATTGTATATGTGACATTTATTTTCTACTTGAAAAATTCATATTTGAAATACTTATCCATATAAAAATTGTCAATAAAGTGGAACTTCATGATTTAAGGATTATATGTACCAACCCATCCTGTCAAATCAAAACTAGCTCTTAAAAAACTTAGTGGAAGTAGAAGAAAATTTTAAAATAGAATAACAAAATTTTTAGGAGATTTAATGTCACAACCACAAAAATCATTGGAATAATAAAAATATAATTGTCATAAAAATAAAATTGTATTTAGGAGACATAATAGATTCTAATTAGTGAAGACTGTGAGATGGAGGTTGAGTTTTCTCAGATAGTGGTTCAAATAAACAAATTGTTATAGGGTATGAAAGAAAACTCATGACATAAAGAGGCTGTAAAAGGTGTTTATCTTTTTTTAAAAAGTTAAAAAGTAAATTAGGATTGAATGCATTGAAGAGAATGCATGTTGAAATCATGAAAGTCTAAAATGAAAGGTTAATTTTTCAGGTTGTGGCATTGAAGGTATAGCAGCACATTCATGTATCTCCCCCAAAACACAGGCATATTATTTAAAAATAAAATGTTTCTAAAAATAATTATAAAATTTGAAAAGAAGTCAACTATACAGTCATTGCCAGAAGTCAAAACAATAAATGTCTGTTGGGTTTTTTGTTGCTGTTATATCTTCCCAAACACAAACAACTATGTGAATATAAACATTTAAAAAGGATTATAAAGACATAAAGAGCAAGAGAGAAACAAAGAATTGAGGAAAGATGTAATGGAAATCTTTTTCATCTCACATTCTTTATTACATGTCTTCTTTGAATTTTATTTTTTTTTTAAAGTGTTGCATCTAAATCTAGGCTTTGTAACACATGCCTATAATTCTAGAACTTGTGAGGTAGAGAAAACATAATTAGGAGTTCAAGGTCAGCCTCAACTACACAGCAAACTAGAGGATTAGAGAATAGCCTGGGCTACAGGATAGTATGTACATATGTATGTGTATGTGTATATGTATATGTATGCATGTAAAATATATGTTTATTATATATATACATATGTAGAATATATTATACATGTATATCTCTGTGAATATGATCAACAACAAAATTTACAGTGATTTTAAATGTTTTTAATTTGATCCAAAATATTACTATGAATTATAGTTCATTTATAACTAATTTTTCTTTTGGAGCTTACTTTTTCCTGACTTTATTAAATATTCTATAATAAATATACTTTATCTTACATTGACATGGAAGAAAGACTACATATCCGAGAACCTAAGAGTCAAGAAACATAGGTGTAAAACATATCTCTAACCCAATCCAGAGGGGTGGATGCTGGTCTGTCTTGTGTTTATGAAACACACTTTATATTATCTGAGGTAGTCAGTCAAATTCTCTAGTCAGATACTTTATTTTTCTTCCTTTTCTAGAAAACAAGATAGATTGTTAGCAAACTCTCTGAAAGAGAAATTTAATTGTCAGTTAAAAATATACATTTATTAGGACACTAGTCAAAACAGCCAAGATGTGACAACTACCTCATTGATCAGCATAAAATATGAACAAAAGAAACATGGTACATAAAACTGAGTGTTCTTCATTAAGCAAAAATTCTTCACTATGCAACAACATGGATAAACATAGAAGACATTGCACTAAGTGAAATAAGCTGTTCACAGAAGACACAAACTGAGTGATTCTGCTTACATTAGATAATATCAAGTATGCAAACTTATAGAATCAAATTATGGGATAGTGGCTGCCAGAATTGAGGGATGAAGTAAAGAGAGAATCTACTAGAATATGGTTTCAATAAAAACTAAGAGTACAGACAGAGATTTTCATTGCAACACTGTGTGTATAGCTAACAATACTGAACTGTAAAAACCAGCTCCCAGACTGACCTTGTGGTAAGTATATAAACTACAATTAAGGGCAGATTAAGGAAGCCCATGAATGCCTGAATAAAAGAATAACAGATATTTATTTGGGAAGCACTCACACAATGAAGGTAAATAGACTCTGTGGTCTTCTGCCCCTGGAGGAGCAGGATGTTGCGATGCAGGGTGCTCAGACCACCACCCAAGAGAGAGCATGAAACCCCTTATAAGGGATCATATCTGCCCATTGAAGTCACATTCTAAGGCCTCAAATCTCAAATCTACTGGCAAAACAAGATGTCATTAAACACAACAACATGAATTCACATCCACACTACTCTATTCTTGTCTTCACATGAGGATATTTGGTAAGTTTTTCTTCTTTTTCCCTTCTTCTCTCTTGTCATCCTTTTCTCCCATTAAAAAACACTGCACATTTAACTGTGATCAAGAAGTGAGATAGGACAAAGACACAAATCAGTACTAAGACTCTGCCTTTATTAAACTTGCCTCCTCATGAAAGGTAAAGAAGGATAATAAACAGTACACCATTTTAAAACTGTCATGCCAAAAAAACCTTCATGTAAAAGTCACATTGAGTACGACATCCTCAGCATGCCACAGCAGTGCATCAAAGCTGAGCAGAGCATTCTGCCAAGAAAACCACACAGTAGCATAGATGTCTGGACCATATTGAAGAACTCTGACAAGGACAGGTTATTCCAGTGGCCACCCCCATCTCCTGTTAACTGGGATGACTGAACAGTGTCCCTCAGGCTGGGACTGGCAATTTATACTAATAGATGGTGATGACACATGAGCTTGACAAGTATTTCTCTTTTAATTGTAGTAGTTTTTGTTGAGGAGATAACCTGGGTTCAGTTCCATACATTTTGCAGACAGGATTTCACAAGACCATTGTCAAAAACCATAGTCAAGTCTTTACAATTTATTAAATGTTTAAAATATACTCCCATACTGTATTCTTAACTTAAAAATCTGTTAAATTGATTACAGAAATTTTTATATATGCACTAATGTGGGAGATTGATCAGAAAGGAAGAACACATAAATAGCCTCTATTTACCATTTAATTTACTTCACTGAAGTCAAATAGAGTTACTTATTCAAGTGTCTGTTACAATCAAAACCAATGGGTCAATTATTGCACTTATAACATGATTAATGGCCAATGTGCATTTTTATTAAAACGAAAGGGATTTGTTTTCCCTAGGAATTCATAATGAGAGACATAAGGTTGAGTGACATTTTTAAGTCAATACTCTAACTACTTACATCTAAATAAATTATGGCATCTTACCAGAAGATAGAAAATCTATACTCCATGAAGCAGAAGTAATTGTTCTACATTTTTTCATTTAATATTATGATAGATTAAAGTCCATATTGATGAGAACATATAAGAATTCTGGAACATTAATATATTAGTAGCTTAATTATTTTAAAATGACACTAGAGGTAAGATTATTAGCTTGTAAATGGATGTTATATGCCTACAATTTATTTGGCTTAGTAGTAGGTTTTGTTTATAATCTAATTACTGCAGACTCTCACGATCCTTGGAATTTGAAGTAGAAAAATATATCTACAATTAAGCAATGAGTACAATTAAAGACACATAACAATGACAATTTCCCAGATGATAGCACACATTCCTCCTCTAGGTCACATGCCTTTCCCTCTTTACTATCATAACCAAGATTTAACTATTTACTGCCTAGAAAGTTTTAAATGTCATCATTTCTCTTAATTTTTTTGAGGCAGAATTATCATGTTTCCAAGGCTAGCCTCATACTCACTGTGGTATCAAGAATGACACTGAACTTTTATTTCCCTTCTGAGCACTAGAATCAGGGGTGTGCGGCTCATGCCTGTTTATATGATGCTGGAGACTGATTCCAGGGCTATCTCTGTCTTAAGTAGGCACTTGATCAACTACAGTAAATTATGGGCCCAACAATAGGTATATGTTTCTATTAAGTCTGGTGAGCTGTCTTCTAGGAAGACAAGGCTGACAGTGACAAACAGGTACCAGAATGCATCTGTATGTTACTGAAATAATTCTCCAAAGTTACAAACTGTCCTTTAATTTTTCTGTCCTTAAATAACTACATATTACCTATCATATAAATATTTGTTTTATTTTATGTAATATGTAAATAATCTAATACCTAACAGAAACAATTGATTCAATGTCATGTACATTAGTCAGATCTTATTTGTATTAAAGAGATGAACCAAGACAAAGTCATCTTAAATATCTCTGATAAGATAAAAATAAGAATAGACTAATAATTTTTTCAAACAAAAATTTGATAATGAAATGATTTTAAATTCCAAAAACACTCAGGAAAATAATTAAGTCAGCTCAAACCTTGCTGGAAAGCCTGTCAACCTTATATCTAAGAGTGAACTTTGCTAAAAGTAATGATTTTTTAAAGCTAAAACTAAAAGTTTTCCTTTCTTTCCTGAGACTAAAGAGATGGTGCAGAATGTAATAGACTTCATGGTCTTCCAGAGGTTCTTGGTTTGTTTACCAGCTCCCCTGCAATAGCTTGAAACTGTTTGCATCTCTAGTTGCAGAAGATAAGATGTCCTCTTCTAGCCTCCAAAGGCACCAGGCATGTGTGTGGTACATGTACATACATGCAGACAAAAATTCAAACAAATAACTAAAAAATTATCCTTCTTAGCATATTTACCAGCAGCCATAAAGAACAGAGCAGAAGATGTATTTTCTGGGCCTAGCCCAGTCCCTTGGATGCCCTATCATAGATTAACTTTCTGGCTAACATGGGTTAGCTACAGGTCCTAGTGTTTTAATCTCACCCTAGTCAAGATGTTACTACATCCCCATTTTGTAGGAACAATAAATGTACACAGTCTATTGTTTTTCTATAATTATATAAAAATTATATAATTGATTTAATAATGTAGCTGGGCTTACAATGCAAAAAACTGAGGGCTCTCTGAAAAGGAATACACTATCTCTAGGTAGTCTATTCATCATAGATTTCAGTCTGTATTTTTATCTGCAGCCACACCCTCAGTTCTGACTTTCTTGTTTCAAATATTGTGTGAGGAAACTACTTAAAATACTTCTGTTCAATGTAGATTATATGTAATAGGTTCTCCATGTCTGTGACTTCCTGTTTTCCATAACAGAAGGTTGTAATCATGATAGGAAGTATTACTCAGAACACTCACTAAAAGGGGCTATCTTGTGATGGGTAGTATGTGATAGGAGACATGCCTATCTCTTTGGCATGGCTGAAAGTATTTATTACAAAGTTAAAAAATTAAAAGTCACCTCATAATCTATGGTATCAAAAATTCCACTAAGCAGATGGAATTCTAGGAATCACCTTAATTATTATCCAAAATTCTGAAATATATTGATAGTCTAAATTTCATGAATTCATTCAACATATTCTCACACTATTGTAAACCATGTGCAAATCCTCCACTATTGATATTAGGAAGAAACATCAAGATATCCATCCATTCTAGTTGTTGTATAGCTCATTGTAGAGTTGTGTTCAATTCCAAAACATATATATGTAACAAACATACATATGTATATATGTACTTATGGAATTTGCGATCTAATTGGGAAAAGACTAATGTGTTATGAAGTAAATAAATTTAATTCCCCAAACATATTTAGAATGGACTGTCCCATTGGTTGATGGGATAGTTCCTCCAAAATGAAGCAACCTCATTCTTTGAATAAAAATAGGTTTCCATTTCCTTTCAGAGGAACAAAGTAGAGCCAGAGTAAAGTAAGATAATTTGTTAATTTGTTCACAGTATTACATGTAGAGATGTATTTAGCAAAAAACAAAAAAAAGAAAAAAAATTTTTTGAGAAGGAAAATACAGTACATTAATAAATCAAGAGGACCATGTACATTTGGAAAATATCAATAAGAACTTCATATACTTCAAAGTCATAGAATAAATCTTGGCTGACATTTATCAATAAGGTGGTAAGAGATAATTGAAACTGATTAATACTAGTGCTCAATTGTGAAATGGAGTTTTTCTTAGAAGTGGAGGATACAATTATCACAGTTTTTCTATATCCCAGATGGCAGGAAAGCCCACAGAGCCTGTCTTTTAAATGAACATAGAATTTTGGGTTCTCTGAAGAAAAAAAATGATTGGAAAATTTGTTATAATGGGGCAAAGCAACCATTTAGGAGACATATACCCAGACATGCCATACAAATAACTACTGTAGCAACAATAGCTTTGACATTTTTCATATTTCAAAAATTTATATGAAATATCAGTACTTACCTAAAAACACTGAAGAAATTAAAGATAAGATTTCTTCTGAAAAAAATGTTTAGTCCCTTTATTTTATTTCATTTACAATTTTATGATAAGGTATTAATATTGATCTTTCACATAAAGGATATCAAGAGTCAGTTTAGAAATGTTTAGAAACATCTTTGCATAGTACAATCAGCCTTAAAGCTAAAGTTAAATAAATGATAGTAAAGTATAATGTTTCATTACTGTAGCCTAAAGACACATAATGTTATAATATGTTCTGCCTTCTGTGTGAAATTGTGTGCCATCATGATTAATGTGAAATTCCCAAAATATAAAGAAAAAGAGAAAACACAAATGGAAATAATACTAATTTCCATTATAAACTAAAATGTGAACAAATAATTCATAGGAGAAAAAATAAAAATAGTCAATAAATAAGAATCACTAACAATAGCAATTTAGAAGTCATGATATTCTTTCATCTGTAAAGACACCAAAAGCTTTTTTTTTCCTAAAATATTTTCCCAACTGTTATTCCCAATGTGCTGGCTAGTTTCATAGCAATTGGACACAAGATAAAAAGAACCGTAGTGAGAAAATGTCCCCCAGCTGACTGGCCTATGGGCAAACCAATGGGACATTTTCTTGATTGATGATTAATGTGGAAAAGTTAAGCTCACTGTAATCCATGCCAACTCTGGTTCTATCATGGAAAGATGTCAAGAGGCTTGTGTTGTATCCTAAGTTACACTTACATAGAAACAGAAAGTTTGGGTATAATATTGTACAATGGGGTAACTGTAGATGAAAATACACTATGTACTTCAAAGGACTAGAATATAGGAACTTGAAAATTTTTAATATAAATGATAAATATTTTGGGAGATACATGCTTAAAATGATTTTTAAGTTATGTATGTGTTACCATTTGTATAAATTTTATCTACCAGAAAAAATATTAGCAAATCATAAAAGCTGCTAATGAACTGTGGAGATAGCTCAGTCAGTGTCTGCCAAACAAGTATGAAGACAAGAGTTACCCTTCATGGACAAAAACAGATGTGTCACAGTGTGAACCTGCATACCTAACACTGGGAAGGAATAAAAAGGAAAATCCATGGAGCTGCTGGCCCATGAGTCTTGCATGAATAGTGAAGTCCTGGATCAAGGAGAGACACTTGACCCCTGACCTTCAAATGCAGATGTACACATAAACATACACATGCACATAAACATAAACCACACATACAAAGAAAATGCTACTGTTTTGAAACTTAGTGCTGTAGTGAATGTGACTTTAGATTTGTGAGATTCAGAGATGCAATCCCTGTCACTACCACCTGGCTAGAGTAAAAGTGATGACACCTATTGCATCAAGTTTGACCTCAGTCCAATTTTTAATCACATCAATGTAATTACTATTTCCCTACAAAAAATGAATAGTACAAAGAATCACATTTTGCTTTTTAATGATTTATGTTTATGTGTGAGACTAGTTTGCTGATGTGTGCTTTGTGTGTGCATAGTCCTTAAGAGGCCAGAAAAGGGCACTGGGTAATCTGAAGCTAGAGTTACAGCAGTTGTAAATCACAATACTGGCCCTGGAAATTGAACCTGGGACCACTAAAAAAGCAGCCAACACTCTTAACTGCTATGCCATCTTTCCAGCCACCTCATTTTATTTTTGTATATAATTTCATGCAGTTATCTGAATTTATCTTTAGAGTATCTTTAAAAAAACAACTAAAAGAGCAGGAAAGTGGCTAAAATCGAGGAACTTAAAGTCATAAAACCTTTACTGAAGTCTTCAATCCTGATTAATAACTATGTCATTAGAAAGGTATTTAACTTCCCAACACACAGACTTTCCCAGATGGAAGGTGGAAATGCACTGAGCTGACCTTTGAGAAATTCAATCACGCCATGTATATGGAACACTTATTTTCCATGTATTCTGTATTATAAAACATGACCAGCAATAAAAGCACCCAATAGCATTGGTTCCCTAGCAAATGGAGGCAAGAAATAAAGAAATTTATCTCTTTAATCTCCAAGTAATAGTCACATCTCTGTTACTAAGTTTCTATCAAAAAAAGTCAAAGGCAAAAAAAAAATTAACTCACAAATCTACTTTGGAACAACATAAGATAGTGACTGATTACATTCCTACTGTGTTATGTAGGTGGAGTCATCACAGAAAGTTTTCAGACAAGGTTTGATATTGAGACATGAGTAAGAAAATAAGGTCTTAAGCTACGTCAAGTGAGCCAGGCATTCTCATAATCACTGGTGTCTTTAAACAGTGCCTATCACTGCTCTAATGAATGAGAAAGAAAACAAATACAGGAATAACTCTAAAAGCAGTCCATGAGTGATGGGAGATGTTATTCTGTATATATATGTTTCTCATACTTGTTAATTAATAAAGCCCTGTTGGCCAATAGAAAACTAGATAGGCAGGGCTAGGAGACTAGGGGGAGGAAAGAGGAAATAGAAGGAGAGTCAAGATGTAGAACATGGAGGAAGGAAGACGCCTGCCGCGGCTCCCTGATAAGACGACCACGTGGAAATACTTAGATAAGTAGAAATGGGTTAATAATTAAGACAGAGCTAGCCCATAAACAATAATGGTAACTGGCCAATGGGAGTGTATCAAATACAGAGTCTCTGCGTGTTATTTGGGGCTCACGTGGCAGTAGGACCATGGCGGCAGGACTGGGAGGCCGGCGGGGGGAAAAACCTGCCGTAACACATGAGCAATAGTTGAATAAATACCCATAGAAAAGAAGCCTACCCTCCAACACTCTCCACTCTCAGTAATTCTTTGTGAGGACAAAAATTATATATCTGAGGCTCATAGCTTTACAAAGCAATGGTTTTTCAAGCCAATCATGATTTGAATTTGGATAAGTATACACTTGTCAAAAACCAAGCATACCATAAAAGTATGTGTAGTGTGCTATTATAAAATTTGGTGGTTGACTCAATTCAAGAAAGAATTCTTAATTCTATATGCACATTCTGTTAAAAACCAGGCTGGAGACTGGAAGTATTATCAACACTTACCCTTTGTATCCATAAGTCTTGAGAAGACTAGAAACTGTGTTGAGTCTGTATTCCTTGAAGGAGTATATCACTGTTTGATAAGCTAGAGGTCTCTCCTGATAAGCATATACATATTGATGGGAAACAAAATATTTACAAGGAATTCAGGACTAATTTGTCTAACTCAGTCCTTGGAATAATAAAATGTTAAGTTATACTGCATTTTTCTTAAGTATTTGTTTCTGTCTAAGGGAAAAACTACCTTTCGTCTGTCTTTCATTTTTATTGGGAGGAGGAAATGTGATGGTTATATGAACACATGACAGATATGTCAGGCAAAGCCAAAGAAGAAGATAGCTGAAATAGCATATGCATATAGAATGCTGAACTGGAAGCCTGTTGTTCTTTTCTTTCTAGACTTTGATCCATTTTATGTGGTCCTATTAAATATCAGAATGTCCAAAAACGCTTACTGTACATTCCTTGAAACTACATTTATCTAAAAATGTACTCAGCACAATTTTTCTTATTCTTAATTTGTTTCCCAAAGCAAGATACCTGCTTTTAGGGAGAGGGGCTTGGTCCTGCCTCAACTTGTATGCTTTACTGCCTCTAAGGAGTAGACAGGGGTGAGATGGGGGTGGGGTGAGGAGGGAAGGGGGGAGAAGAAGGAGGAGGGGGAACTGGGGTTGCTATGAACAATGAAAAACTTAACAACAAAAAAGATAGGGCTAACACTATTTCTCCAGAAAAGTAAATAGATAGATAAACAAATAAATAAAAAAGAAAAACACCTGCTTTTAAAGAAAATGCTTTTCTTATAGCACATCAAGGGCTGGAGAGGTGGCTTAAGCACATCAAAACTTCTTCATAGCAGTAAGTTTGCTAGCCAAATTAATAAAAGCAAGCATAATAATAATTAGCATTAGCTAATATTGAATCTGACAATTTTAACTACTTGTAGAGTACCTAACACATAGAAAATCATTTCTAAATATTTGATGAATGAGTGAATGAAACAAAAAACTGGGTTGTGAATATAACTAAGACTATGGTAAGAACAAGTATCGGACATATACAGATAGTATTCAGGCATCTGTCCTTGGGGTTCTAACAGGATACATCCTCAACTGCAGCCACTAAGAGCACCACCTGTGAATATTCAGTTTCCTTTTAAAAGGGCCCTGACCACCTCCCATACTTCTCTCTTTCTCTCCCTCCCTTTGTCTGTTACCCCTCTTTCCCTTCTTCTCTCTCCTGTTGCTCCTGTCTCTGGAGAGCTATCTCCCCCTTCCCTTTCCCCTTTTTATGATCTCTTTCCCTAATTAAAAAAAGATGAAAAATAAATAACATTCTGCATGAACCCTGTTGTATGGTGTCTTTCTCTCACACACCACTTTTCTTACATTACAACACAGATGACAGATTTATTCTAGTCAGAAATAGTCAAGGTCAATTTTTAAATATTTGAAGGGTCTCCCTATAGGTATAGAACCTGTGGACTTTCGACTTTTCTCAGCTGTGTTGGCATGGCCACTGGTATTTTCATTATGCCTGTCTTGTTCAGGTAACCATACTGCTGGGAGTTTTAAAGGTGCATTTTTTCCTGTCATGTCTAGGAGACACTATTAAGCAGCAGACATCTTTGTCCTTTGATTTCAAAACATTTTATGATATTCCCAAAGCCTTAGGAGCAAGACTTGCATTGTTGAGGTTGGGCACCCCGCATACACTTATTCTATACATTTTGATCAGTTGTGGATATCTATCTGTATTTGTGTCTATTTGTAGCAACCAAAAACTTCAAGGTTATATAACCCTAGGTGATGAGCTATGGGTAGTTGATGACAACTGACAGATATGAAATCCGTTTACTTTCTAGATGAATTCCTTTGTAGGTGGTCCAATCCCAAGGATTTAGCCTTGGGCACATGTACATGCAGGCAACACTCAACAGATTGTAAAGATACATATATATATATATATATATATATATATATATATATATATATATATATATATGTATATGTGTGTGTGTGTGTGTGTATGTGTGTGTTCATATGTAACAGCAATAAAGAGGAGGTCATCAATTTTAGGGGAAGATATAGGAGAAGTAAATGATGTATATGCAGTATCTATGTATGCAGTTCTCAAAGTATTTTTGAGTAAAAATATTTTTGGAAAGCATTTTTGCATAGGCAAATAAAAATTCTATCTATGGCTCATGATTCTTTGGAACATAATAATTATTGATGTTTCTACTATACAATGATTCCTCCAAGATAAAAAACACATCCCCTAGCAAAGGGGTCAAGTTCATGACAGGGAAACTCACAGAGACAGTTGACCCAAACTTGTGGGAGCTTACAGACTCTAGACCAACAAGCAGGGGAGCCTGCATGGGGCCTTTTGCATGTGGATGACAGTTTTGTAGCCTGGTCTGTTTGTGGAATTCCTGGCAGTGGGACCAGGATCTATCCCTTCCCTAGTGCATGAGCTGGCTTGCTGAAGCCCATTCCATATGATGGGATGCCTTACTCAGCCTTTATGTGTGTGTGGGTGGGGGGTGGTCTTGCCTCAACTGAATGTGCCAGGCTTTTTTGACTCCCTATGAGAGGCCTTATCCTTTTTTATGAGAGGATTGGTGTAGGTTTTGGGGAGGCAGAAAGAAGGGAAAGTGAAAACTGTGGTTGGTAAGTAAAATGAATAAAACAAATAAAATGAATATTTTAAAAGTCTCCTATGACCATATTAACATTACTTTGATGGGAAATGCTATTCTGTAAATATGTTTTTCATACTGGTTAATTAATAAAGCCCTGTTGGCCAATAGAAAAGGAAGATAGGAGGGACTAGGAAACTAGGAGGAAGGAGGAAGTAGTTGGGAAGAGTCAAGATGTAGACCAGGGAGGAAGGAAGATGACAGCCGCGGCTCCCTGATAAGATGACCACGTGGAAGTACTTAGATAAGTAGAAATGGGTTAATAATTAAGGCAGAGCTAGCCCATAAACAATAATGGTAACTGGCCAACAGGATTGTATCAAATACAGAGTCTCAGAGTGTTATTTGGGGCTGGTGCGGCTGTGGGCCCAGACCAGCGGTGGCAGGCGGCTGGCGGGCTGGCGGGCTGGCGGAAAACATGCACTCACATTACTTTTATGTTTTGAATTTGGAAATCACCTCAACAAATTTTATATCTTATAAAATTTTCATTAAACAAATTATGAAAAATAAAAAACAGAATAACAGAAAACTTACTAACATTCTAAAGGGTTGTCAAAATTAGAAGTCACAATGAGAAATGGTTCAGCACCTCGGATAGCTCCAAGGATACATGGGTTCCAAAGTCCCAAATCTACTTAACTATTTCCTCCTTGCAACCATAATCCTCTTGTTAAAAGGTCCTGTCAGTGTTGTGACTGATTCATTCTCCATGAAATAAGAGAGACTCTCTTGTTTCACTCCCCCCACACACACACACATACAACATACACACATAAACATCTGGTCTGCTTGTCAAAAGGGAAGGCATCCCTCTTGATTGGGGAACACAGTTGTCACTCTAGAAAGCTGACCCAGGAAGGCATAGCTCATGGACTGTGACAGCTCTTTTTGGGGAGGGCCTCTCTCCTTCATAGTCTAGGGTAGAGGATTTAACTGCAGGACCTGATAAAGAAGCCATCTGAAAGCTGGACTAAAACATGTCAGAAAACCATAATTCAATGACTCGGATTCAAACCAAAACTCTTCCAAAGACTGTTGCACTAAACCATGTCACCTTTCCATGAGCTTTTGTATCAATGAAATAAACTATGGGATCTACCAGGGAAATAATTATCATGACTAAAAGTAAAAATATATTATGTGGTATGTCTCAAAAGTCTACATAAGTAAAACACTTTCAAGTATGTGCAACTTATCCTACCCACCCATTTTCTTTGTTCCCCTGCTGAGTTCCTATATGTGTTTTTGTTTTGTAACTGTCACCTCTGGGTTGGATATTTGCTTGCATAGTTCCATCACATTAGGTTACAAATTCCTAAAGAATTCATACTGTGATCACCTCTGTATCCTAGAAAGAGCAAGTACCAACAGCTTTGCTGAACATAGTGGAGCTGAAATAACTCAACTATGGTTTGTGAAATGTCTGTTGTAAGCAGAATGACTGGGAACTATCCCAGTACATAATCTTATTACTGGAGAGAGAAAGGAGGAAGGGTTGCTGTTTCTGACAGCAAACATAACTCAGAGATTTGGGGCATCTGGAAACACTTACCCCATAAAGAACCCTACAAAAGGAACTAATATAAACCATGCCTTCTGATGAGAAGTTGCTGATGATTCAATTTATGCTCTCTTCTTTAGAGTTGTATTTTAAAATCTACAGACTACACTCTGAGAGCCCAGCAGAAGATGTACAAACACATAGCATCTTGGGTAACATCTCAGCAAAGAAGGCTCCCAAGAAGAAAAAGAAGGACAGAATGAAGGAATGAGGAGGCAGGAGAGAGAAATAGAGAAAGTCAAACAGGGAGGGAGGAAAAAAAAGAGGTTAAGCTTAAAAAAGGGCATTAGTAAAATGTGATTTGGGGAGTAATGAAAACCATTTGATTGATAATTATAAAGCCAGTAAAAATCAGAAGCTACTCAAACTCTCACAATTAGAGAATACCCTTATTCTTGTTAGCTCACAAGGTTGAGAGCAAATGAAAAGGGTGAATATGTTTTTGTTTGTCTAGGAGGTCCCCCTGGGTAAATGTTTCTGCAATGCTTTGGAAGAGTTCCCTGACATTTGTTGAAATAAATTTTTAACTTAAACAACCTCAATAATTACTAAAAATGTCCCAGCTTTTAGTGTGTGCCTAGTTTTTACCAACATCAGATTGGCAGCATATTTTTATTCTCAAACAAATTTTTCTCTCACAAGCCATTGTCTAGTGAGTCAAGATAGTTATAAAGAATGTGGAGCATTTGCTTTAGAAAACTGTCCATGACTGAGCTCTCTTCTCAATTCACCAGGTTTTCTGTCTCTCTGGGAGTCAATTTCATCCAACGTTTCCACCTAAACATGAACATCGAGCAGCATGGATCCAAATTTCCATAAAAGTAACTCGATGGTGAATCCTCATCTTCAACCCCCCATCTGTAATTAGAGTTTCATTTTTCTTTCCTGCCCCAAGAACACCTAATCCTCACATTAACAAACAGAATTTGAGAGCATTTGTTGCCAAGTGCCTCGGCAAAATACTGCTCTGACATTCCCCCGACAGCTGTGATGTTCCCACGTGGATACTGGTTGCTATTACTTGTTCATAGTATTTTTTTTTCTGATTCAGATATGATTAGTTACAGTCAACATACTAAATGTTTAAATTTAACTGAGTTAGGCTATCATCCTGCCCTCAGAGGCTTCTAAGTTAAAGGAGTGTGAGAATTACAGGCATCATTGCAGCTTGAAAACATCAACCCATAGGCATTCTTCTTGACTTGTCATCTCCGTTTTGTACAGAATCAGGAGTCCAGGTGAGGAGGACACAGAGGACGTGTTGAAGACAGGGCTGAAGTTGTAACTGTCTCAGTGCAAACATCTGGCAAGCCGCATACTCCCCACAGCTGAGACCAACACAAAGACTGGGACAAAGCTGGGAGAACAGAATCTTCAAAGCCTAGACATAAACCCAAGGATGACAGAAGGACACTCCTGCCAATTATAGGCTTACAGTGAACAAAGAACAGGCCTAGAGATGTAGCTCAGAGGCAAAACACTTGCCTAGAACTGGGAGAACTCATATCTCCAGTACCAGAAAAAAAAAAAAAAGACAAATCCTACATTCAGTACATGGCAATTATTTTGCAAAATCACAAAATTAATGTTTTAATAACATATAAATCAAACTTATGGTGTGACAAATATATATAAGATTTAATTTATATAAAATATAAATTAAATAAAATACAGACATCCTAGGTTGCTTTCTCTTCAGCTAAGTTATTTTTTTCATCTGTAAAACAGATAGACTAAAATAATTAAAATTACTTCTAAGAATAAATAGGCATTTCATTAATGTACTGAAGTCTGTCTTGTATTTGAACAACTACAAAAAGAGAAAAGACCTTCTATATTTAATGCATGTGTTGTAGGTTTTAGAATTTACACTCTAGTTAGTCATAAAATTAATTGACTTTTGTTTTTCTTTCAAAACAGTAACATATGAGTAAGATGAACACAAAGAACCAAGTAAACAAGAGACCATGTGGCCATTCCTAGTTCTGTTTCTTCTAAGCACTGCAGAGTTAGGAGTGGAGGGTAAGAGCCAACCTGGCGGCTGCTGGCATGAACCGTGCCAAGAAACTCCATCGCAACTCCTTTGAGCAGACCATGTCAGCAGAGAAAGCTTTTCTTTAGCATCCTACACTGCAAAGCCCAGATCAGAGTGTGAAACAGCCTGCCAGGAATTGGATTTAAGTTCTTGGAACAACACAGAGAACTCTGTCTTCTGCACCTGAATTCCATGGCTCTACAATGCAGTTAGAAATTGGAGTTAGCCTGCGCTCGGTGCTGTGGCAATGCCGTGGCATCCATGGGATCTGAATGAGAACAGCCAAGGGATGTTATTATAGCAGACTAAAGTATTTAGCAACACAAAAAATTAAAAACAGATCAAGGAAAACTGATAAAGATCCAAATACCATGAATGACATATTCCCTAATGATCACATCCAAATTTGGCTCAAGTCAGACATATTCCTTCTCTTAGAATAGAGTATCTTAGACAGCATTAGGTAATAATGTGAGTGATGGAAGTTGCAAGGGAAATGGGATAAATGCTGAAAGTTTATCCCCAAGAACATGTGTAAAGAATATCCTTGAGAAGAAATGGCAACTATGTCTGATGTCTCCTATGCTGCTCATGCAGCAGGCAGGACTGATCAGTAACAGCCCTCAGGGCCACAGTCTCACCTTCTCTTTCTCCTGAGGGAGCTGTGGACAACACTTAGAAGATTCTCTGCCCAATAGTGCTTATGCAAGCCAAGAAATCCATCCTGGTACATGTCCTTCACAGATGAGGTGCTCAGAGAGGATAACTGATGTGCATAAAATCACGTAGGCAAATCTGCTTGCCTGCCTTGCATTTGTCAAACCCAAGATTATTGCAAATATGTTCTTATGAGTTTTATGGAATTGAAAACGGTAATACAAACCTACTGAGAATCTGGTTCTTATGCCCTATCACTATTAGTGTGCATCCTGTCTTTATTATCATCAGTATGAATACCTAAATACACTCAGAGCTCTAACGTCCCTGTTCTTATAGTCCTTTGTTTATTCAACACATTCATTCTACCCTTCCTCTACCACATGTATTTATACACTTTATAAGGGACAGTAAGGCCTCACCTAAAACACAAAAAGCCTTGAAGGATCCAAAAACCACCCACTTACTATTGAACAAAGCTGTCCTGGGGGAGATGTAAACAAATGTTTACACAGATAGAACAATAATGAGAGATCAAAGTAGCAATTCCATGAAAGTCTAGTTCCTTGAACCAACGAGTGTGTTGTGCTTACAAGAACATGATGGGGGTATACTTACATGATACCGTCACCAAAAAGTCTTACCTGGGTGTGAATGATGGCTTCCCTATGGCTGCATACATGGAGTCCCTCCTTCAGTTAACCTCCTCCCTTTATATTCTCTAGCACTTGCTGAGACTCAAGCATCTGAAAGCAGGCTACAAACAGCTGACAGGGAGGACAGGGGAAAGTCCTGTGGTGAGAGTTGAGTGGCTTTCTCCATCCCTCTTTCTGTGAGGGAACACCATCAGGCCAGATTATGTAGGTATTTTGCAAGTAGTCAATGGTGCTCTAATTAACACGGTAATGACAGTTATTCTCACAGTACACCATCACCCAACAGCTACATTTAAAATTATTGCTGTTTTCCTACTTGTATCCTCACTTTTGTGTAGTAAACATTTAACTCCCTAAAATCAACATAACATACCATAAAATGTTATGGCTATGTTCCTGTTGATATTTGCTGTTTAATCTTGAGTTCAACATTTTAGTCTATCTTAATATTGTCATAGGAAAAATAGAAGTATTTTATACTTTGTGCTGTATATGAAATACAATGAAGATAAATTCACTGATCATATTTTTACAAGATTATAATTCATAATAATCAAAGCAATGGAAACAAAAGGGTGTTAAGTCTTTTGGCATGTAACACACGCAGGGAGTGAGTGAACATAAGAAGCTAATTAAATCCTCAGTTCTTACACTAACATTACAAACTCACACAACTTTCATCTCTTCCTTTTGCCTCAACTATGAAGTGAATTTCAATTTGTTTCGTAAAATCACATTCCTGTTTTTCTTTTTGTGGATCAATACTGCCATGGGAGGTTTCTATGTCTCTAATATACTCCCTCCATCCATCCACGCATTCATTATGAGCAGTAGCTCTACTGGGCCATTACATAATTTAAATGGACAGTACATTCTAGCCACTGATCCAACGCTCATCTAGGGTAGAAGGCAGAGCCTTCCTATATGTTGCTAACTCAGAACATTGTACAGCTTGCATCAGCAAAACTGGCTATGTTTCTACCTTCCATCCTTACCTTACTCAGCAAATTCAATAATACACTCATTACTACTTTCCTCATTGTAATATGCTAGGTCAACTGACTCAAAAATAACCCATGAAGTATAAGGGGGAAGACCCTGAAACTCCACAGACAACTGACTTCTGAACAAAAGGAGCTGAAAGAGGTTCACATTGTCTAGCTTTATCCTTTCAGTTGAAGTTCCACACAATCAGACGAGAGGAGAACAAGGAACAGTAATAGATACTCTTTATTCACAAGATGTTATGCACACTGGATGATGGAGGAAGGGAGTCGGTCAATTCTTAGTATCGGTGGAGGTTTATGGGTGTTTATTCTTCATCATAGAATGTAACATTATTTTAATATCCATATTGAAAGTTTTTAAAATTATTATATATTTATTCATCTAGTATGGTAGGGTGCAAAAGAGAAAAATTACATGCTGTAGATCTGAAATCATCAATCTTTCTCTGGCTTTCCATTGGTAACAGTATTCTCTTCCTCATTTCATAGATAAAATGGAATAAAATGCATTCATTAATTTATTTTGAAAATGTTCAATATAGCATTACTAGCACTTGTTTCGTACATTCCTTGGCAGTAATTGATATGCATCACTTAGTGGTTTGAACAAATCATTATAAATTAAAAAATCTTCAGGATGACATAACACCAGGTTGATCCTTAGGATAATGTCCTAAGATGAGGTACAAAGTTAGGAGCCCTCAAAAAAAGTATTTTTTCACTCAATGGTCCTAAAGCATACTCTTCTATGTTTTTAGGCCTCTCAGAAACATCCTTTATGAATAACAATGGCTGGAGATTTGAGAAGACAATAAGTTCATTTAAAACTATATATTATTATTATTATCATCATCATCATCATTATAATGGTGACAGTAATAAATAATACAGTAAAAAGATTTATTTTTCTGAATTCAAGCAAGTATCAAATAAGTTTCAAATTAAGTGTTTTCTAAAGGTACAGAAAAAAATTTCCAAGGGTATTTATTTACTTAAACCTAATGATCAAAACTGACCTGTGACTATGTATATTATAAAAATAAATATTCACATGTAAAAAGCATCTGTCATATAAGTTCTACTGACTTAAAATTATATCTTAAGGTCTACTCTAAAAAAACATTTTTTTAAAGTTATTTATCACCCTCTAATGTGAGGAGAATTTAGGTCATGACTGAGAATATACTTTATATCACATGGGAGAAAGATTGTCATTTCCTTACTAGTTTTACTGCTGTGTTTCTATAAAGAACACTCAGGGTAAACTATTTCATTGCTGGAAAATAGTTCTTAAAAGTTATGCAGCTTTTACAGAAACTAAAACTTAAAAAAGTAGCAGAGATTGGTTGACAACACATGTTGTTGTCTAGGCTTCTAATTTAGGTATCTTCCCAACAGCCTTTGACTTCACTCATTCACAGACTTTACACACTGCTATGCTAAGTCTCATGAATAGAAGAGACTTCTCCATCACCCAATCTCTGGGAATGGAACAAGTAAGCATTCTCTTCTGGCTATAATTCCTTATATCTCCCAGTGTTCTAACCTGTTTTTCTTGAAGCTACATTTAAAGAATAGAGAAAATCTGAAAAAATAAAATCAGAGATGAGGAAAGAAATAGGTGTTTGATAATAAATTTTTATTGCCACTGTAGCACAATCTAGAATCTCCTGGTAGAAGGGCTGTTAAGCTTGTCCATGGGTGATTATCTTAACCAGGCAATAGTTAAAGCTTCAATGGCTTTTTAAATGGCTTCCTTTCATGGAGTTTTTTGAAATATCATTTACTTGTATTCACCTCCAGGTTTAGGGAATAATAATAAGCAGTTGTTTCAGATAAAATACACACCCCTTTTCTTCTCTGTTGCCAAAATTATCTAAAACACTTTGCAAGCCTCTCTCAAGGGTTGGGTTTTGCTTCAGCTTATGGAACCACAATCCACAGAAAGAAAGAAAAAAAAATGTGAGATAGCTCATTTCCCTCTTAACTTTCATCTTCACATAAGGATCACTAAAAATGTTCCCTTAGGAAGCAGCCTCATTGTTAATTAGATACACAAAGAAGCAACTAGAAAATGGGACCAGGGAAGAAGAAATGTATGTGTTGCTACTGTGCCAAATGAGTGGTTTGAATTTCAGAGCAGTAAGGAATATAATACTGGCATCACATGACAATTGGGCCACTGGGAACATTTTCCTCTGAAGAAACTGATGTGGGGCAGCTGGATATCACCTCTGAGGGGCAGCTGAATATCACCTCTGAAATGCTACACTATGGATCTGATACATATGTAACAATTAAAAGCTCAAAGAAATTTCAATTGTAGGTTCTATAATGCATTTATTACACAAAAATACACAGTACCAAGTGTCCACAGAAACTTCTTAGCAAACCAGTTATAAATTTGTTACTGTTCTGAAGGATACAAAGTCTTCATGGTTGATCATCCTACAACTACAGTGGGAATTTTATATTCTAGCAGCATTGCCTAGATGCTACACTTAAAAGATTTCTACACATAAAATAATATTCTGCATTCATTGGAGTAAAGGTAAATACACTTAATAACAAAGATAACACAAATTGACAATTGCAGAATCCTTCCTTCATGGCAAATAATATGTATGACTTATTTACATAGTACTTATAGCAACCTCATTTTGTAGATGAAAACTGAGGTTATGGGTTAAGTATCATGTTCCAAGTTACTTCTACAAACTGAAATGTAAAAGATACAAGCTGCTGTCCAGAGGACAACAAAACACTCAATCTTAAAACTATCCCATGTTTTTCCATGCAAACTCCCACTAATGGCTTTCACATAAACACCCTGCCCTCCATCAGCGTGAACAATAGTCAACCCAGGGACCCAGAGAGAAACTCAGCCTTGGAGAGCAAGGGGCTACTAAAATGCAAAGGAAACTAAATTTGATGGTATCCATTTTCACAAAGAGAATACACCTGTAATGAAAATTGGAGAAAATTCTGTCAGAAAATAGCATTTCATACTGAGAACACCTTGGATTCAAAAATGTTAAGACAAAATAGTATGCATAGCACTTTCCAACAGCACAAGGAGGCCTTTCAGCTCAGCTGAGCCACTGTAGGCAGTTTCCAAAGAAAAGGCAACCATTCAATTGGACTCAACATGTTAAACTGCCCAAATGTGAGTCATAACTTTGAACTACACCGGGATTGATGGGGAAAAGGCAAATAAACAAAGTCTATACAAAGTATAAAGACATCTATCAGCTATGATTAGAGATATTTTTGTTATATTTTAGTAAACTGCACACTTTTTTGTTTTTATGGTAAACTTTACATTCTACAGATAAGAGATAACAACATAATCATTCAATAACAGTTGGTGTATTGAAAAGTGTGAAAAAGCTGGGTGTAACGGTATAAGCCTGTACTGTAGTCTCTCTGAACTTAGGAGGCTGAGGAAGGTGTTCAAAGATAGCCTGGGCTACACAGCAAAATCTTGACTCAAAACTGTTGAGGCCACGAATATCTTAATGTTATCCCAAAATTCACATTTAAAGTAATAATATTAAATGTAACTTTAAATGAAAGCTTATAATGTATTAATTGAACAAAAACAATTTAAAGAAACAGGTATACTAATATTTAAAGTTGTATATTTGTAGTTAGAGGTTATAAAAAAAATCACTAAACATGTTCAACTCTGAATGTTCACAGGGTTCTCACATCCAGCACTAAGGCTATATGGATCTTTTTCAATCCATATACTTATTTTTAATTCTTTTTCACTTGGAAAACATGCTGTAGGAGTTCATGTTATGCAGAGCAATGGTGTTATATACCTTTGATCTCACCACTCGGGAGGCAGAGACAGGCAGATCTTTTTGAGTTTGAGGCTAGCCTGGACTACAGAGTACGTTCTAGGACATCCAGGACTATGCCAAGAAACCCCATCTCAAAAATAGGTTCAAATCTTCCCCATAGCTATTAGCTATATAATTTTGCCAGCATTACAAGAAAACTCTGTACCACATTTTCCAGACATAAAGAAGTTATGTGCATTTCTACACAATATAGCATGGGGTTACTGTAAGATTAAATAAACACACACACATATTATATGTCAATACTTAAATGTCAATACATATATTAGCAATTAAAATAATGTTTGGCACATGAAACTCAATAAGTTCCAGGTATTAATAATGATATTACTGATTTTATATTAAAAATACTGATTAAATCTGTGACCCTGTTAAAAATAATATATTTTATTTATATTTTAATTGGAATAAGTGAGTCACTAAAAACAAAAGACTGTCTTTAACAGCACCAATGATTACTTGTAGTAAACTAGTTTATCTACAAAGTATGCATTGAGTGTAAGCTAAGGACTCTAATTATGACAATCAGTACATATATCATTAGAATTATAAAATAAACATCTGTTACTATTCTGGTTTGTGCTTCACATACCTAACATCCATGGATGGTGTTGGGACATTCCCTCTGTCTGCTGCACTCATTGTGTTCCTAACCGAATATGCTTTGTGGGGGATTGGGAAGCAAGCGATTAAAGAAAAATGAGAATGGTCACATTATTAGCATGTCCAGTGGACAGGCATTTTCCCTCTTGTCTGTAAATATAAATGAAACTCAGAGAGTTTCAAGAAGTCAGGAGAACACTTTTCCCCTCTTGCCACCTTAGCCTTAAAGCTTCAATTTTCCAGAATATCCCCCAGCAAACAGCTTTTTAAAGCTAGGTGTTCTGTATGGATGAAGTCTGTGGACCCCTCACATTGTGCAGAAGTAAGAAAACACCCAGACATGTGATTTGTGGTGATACACCTTGCAGTGTTGTTCTTCACAAATGAAACTCTCAGTTCTAAATGTTACTCTAAAGGAGTGTCTAAGATGAGATGCAGGATAACTTAACGACCCCCCGGCCCCTGCTCCCATTTGTGGCCTAGCAGGAAAGTTATGCAGAGGAGTCCTTACACTTTCTCTCCACGAGATGTGTCACTCTTCTGGAAGTCTTTGCTTCAAAATGTGACTAACTACATGCAAACTGGATTTTATCTATAAACAAATTAGATTAGAGCAAAAGCAAAGCAAAATCATTTTAACCACACATGGAAATCAATTTCCAATTTAATCCTTTGTGTAAATTTAAATCAGAACTAGTGGGCAAGGACTCACAAAGTTTGAAAGGACAGAGGCTCATGCAGATACAAAGCTTTACTGATATTCTACATTGGAGGTCCATGGTAACAAAAAGTTATTGAGTGCATTCAGTTGCCAGATGCTGCCTCATTGTAGTTCCTTTGGCTCTCAGAAAGCATGATTCCTTCCTCACAGGCCACCTTGCTTTTCTGCACCCTTGACTTGGCCTCAGTGTGAGCGGGGAGATCTAAGTTGCATTCACAGGTTTCTGTCCTATTTGTCAAAGCACTTGCTCAGAGAACTCGTCCTTTTCTGGCCAGCTTGTCAGCTGCCATCTTGAAGAGCAGCTCTCATGCCACATCTGGATTGCTGCACAGACTTCTGAGTGGCAAGCATTTCTCCACCTCCCACTGGATGATTGCTTGAATGCTAGGCACCGAATTCACATTTCCTATTTTTGCAGGAGAATCAAAAAAAGTCTTGTGGACTTCACACAGTACTATTTGGGGGATGGATATAATCTCTGTTCTCTGTAAGGATTTAACATTCAAAGGAAATTAAAATGAGGATAAGTACAAGTGAGGAAAAGATGCTCATATATATATATATATATATATATATATATATATATATATATATATATATATGTGTGTGTGTGTGTGTGTGTGTGTGTGTGTGTGTGTGTGTGTGTGTGTGTGTGTGTGTATAAATTTGCATAGTCACTGGAGGCTTACTGATGGTGAGAGATCACTATTTTTGAACAGCTTCCTAGGCTTTGGAATTCTTTCAAAGTATGAGTTCACACAGTCTATTACATCTGGAACCACACCAGGAAGAAAATGTGGGAGGCACTTGACATCTTGGCTTGGGAAGCTGACCACTGTCTTCACAGATACTGAGAAGCCATGTGACCTAAAGAGAAACCCTTGGTGTAGGCGTGTAACCCCTAAGTTCAGCTCTTTGGTACTATACCCAGAGATTGTAGTTGCTTATTAGTAACTGACTTTTCTGATTAGACCAGCTTGTGTATATTCTGTAATTTGCAACTCAGAGGCCTATCTAATCCATGGATTTTGATCACATTTCCCTCCCTCCCAACTCCTCCTAGATTCTTCACACCTCCCCACCCCTCCAACTCACATGCCTTTTCTTTCTCTCTCTCTTTATAAAATAAACAACCAAACAAACAAAAAACACCAAGATTAAAAAAAACTAGAAACACACACTCACACACCTTCCTAATCCACATATTAAACCATTGGAATTCAGGTAATTCTAAGTAGTAAAAATTAAGGGAAAGTAGCTGATTTCCAAAACAGTTATTGTCACCCTAAACTACATTTTCACACCAAGCTATATTGTCTTCTATACACACACATGAGAGGAGAGAGAGGGAGAGAGAGAGAGAGAGAGAGAGAGAGAGAGAGAGAGAGAGAGAGAGAGAGAGAGAGAGAAGTAATAGTGTGCGATGGACTAAGAACACTGGAGATCTGGGTTCAGATATGTAATTATGTGTTGTGATTTGAGTTGGAAAAGTCACCTACAGCTCCTATTTTGAGCACTTGAACCCTGACTTAGGCTTGCAGCACTATTTTGAAGTCTGGTGGCCAGTGAGGCCAGGTTGACAGAGTTAAGTCACTAGGAACAGGTGTTAAAATTTTTTACATTGCCATACAGCTGATCTAGCTTCTGATCAGTTGACATGAATAGCTTTGCTGGGAGCTCCTTTCCACAACACATGGACTGGCCATTCCCCTCATCACCCCTTCCCTGTAGTTGAACACTTTTCTCTGAGAATAACAGTAATTATCATCACAATCAGAGTAGGTATGTTGCCTGCAAGAGCCCACAACAAGACCAGTGGTTCTCTCATAGGAAGGGGGACAGGCCATTTTATCCACAGCTGAGATTCACTCACATCCTGCAGTCCACCTCCGAGGTTAATAGAATTCTACCTCAGATGTACATGGTGTCAATGGTGCTAGAGTACATATGAAGTAGAGACCATCTATGGAACACTCCATGTGCAACTTTGGGGAAATCATTGCCCATGCTGAGGTAGAACACTTTTGGGTGATACTTCTTGCTGTAACCCTTAAATAGTTCTGTAAGTAACTGCTTACCTGTGCTCTCATAAATAGGCTTAGATAACTCATTGGTCCTTCAAGATGGATGTGAATAAATAATTTCTTTTGCCTGCTGGTGGAGTTCTAGTTAGGGTTACAAAGATGATTGCTCATGTCTTCCTGAAAAAGGTTAATACAACATAGTGGGTTGAATCTTTCTGAGACTCCAAGCCAGAATGAACCATTCCTTGCTGATTGTTCTACCAGGCATTCTGTGACAGCAATAAGAAATTAACTAAACATTATAATGTCTTTAACAAGGATGTTTAGTGTTTTCCTGAAAAATAATTTAGGAGACTCAAATTGATGACAGCATGTGATAAAAATCTTTTTTCATCACTGAGGGTAAAATAGAACAAGAGATTTTAAAACTCAGTATCCAGCAGAGGCAGCTTGTGATCGGCAATAATCGACCTTTTATAGCTATCAGTAAAGCATAATACTCAGTGCAGCATGAGTTCTAGGATTAGGATATCGAAGGTGAGTCCCAGTTCTGACCAGCAGCAGTTTTGCCAGTTTGAACAATATATAAATCCCACAACCATACACTAGTGTATCTGTAAAACTATCATTACAATACCTACTTCTAATGAGGTAGCTAGAAGGTGCTGATGCTAATTAGCATATATTAACAACAAATGCCAACCACCACTAACATTATTAAGGCAGTCAGCATTTCCATTGTGGTGTGATGCCTTACTAGAGAAGGCACTCTAAACTTGCTGTATTTGACTAAAGTTTGCATTAGATATATATTTAGTGTTGTCATTTACTATTAAAGATCTGTTATTCCAGATGTGCTCTCTTATTCTTTGAGTGGATGACTTTTGAAACTAAAATGCTGAGAAAACTTCAGGGCTGAGGGGCGAAATGCACAGTGAGTAAGCTGCTCCTCAAAAGGCTAGGCAGCTCCTGACAGACTGCTGTTTGCGCTATGCTTCAAAACAGTTTTTAAAAAGCACGGATGCTCCTTACAAGGGCATTTTGGCCTCACACTAGAAAGGCAGTGGATGACTACAGGATATCTATGGGGAGATGACCTGAGGGTTTCTAAATATTCATTTCATTTCTAGTTGGTATTTTTAGTGGGAGACTGTCACCAGTGGCTTAAGGGAAACTATTTGTTTTAGAATAGCTGGGTTTTATGCCTTTTCGTGAGCTTTTAAAACCAAATAATTCCCTGGGAGAATAACATTTCTCATAAATGTTGAAAGTTGGTTGGTTCATTGGCACAAACTGTAGCAGTAAACGCAATTTTGCATAGGTACTTGGAAATGTATGTATTGAGTTTGTTACCACTGTAACGTGATTATGGTATGTTTGGGGTTGATACCTAAAGTTTCCTTTTTAAATATGATCCATAAACAATGGTTGTTGCATTTGTTTAGATTTTACATGCTTTTGAGATCTGATGAATGTCCCCGATCATGACAACACAATAGAAAGTTCCATATTTCACTACATATGACTAAAGAACAATTAATACATTGTTAACAATTTGAAGCTGAACAACTAAATGCCCAGAAATGTCTCTTTGTAAGTGGCATTTTCTTAATAAGAAACTTCTAGGAGCTAGTGTAGTGGGATATTCACCGTGTCTGCTTCTGTGGCACTGACCACACCCATTGAGGGGTGGAGCCAGGGGCGGAAGTGACCAATGGAGTTTAGTCTCGGGAGGAGGCGGAGAAAGGCCCTTTCTGGCGGGACACGGAGAGAGGAGCATCCAGTTTTAACTGCTGTGTTCATCTGTCTGTGTTGTGAGTTGTTTCTCCCTTAATAAACATCTATTCGACCTATTTGTTTATCCTGACCCTTATTGAACCGCAATATCTGGTGTCAGAAGCGGGATCAGGATTTTCACCGCACCTGGGTTTTACCCAGGTGCCGCAGCAACCCTTCCCCCACCTTCCTTGAACGGGCAGGATATACCCTGCCCTAGAACTCCTTTTGTCTCCATCTTGGCCCTGAGACTACTGCTCATCTTCTGCCCATTCCCTCAGATTGTATTCACACAGAGCCCTGCTGCATTAGCCCTGCCTTTTGTGTTGCAGCACTAGGCCCGGACTCCGCCTGCTCTGTTTGTGTGCTTGCAGGCTCCAGTGGCTGCGTCGGCTGCAGCAGCTGCGGCCTGTGGAGTGGCGGAAAATATACACACTGCAGTTGCTTGCGGCTCCTGTTTTCCCTGTGGTCTCAACAATTGTACAAGGCTCGTTTCACTCCTTCGTTTAACAAAATTTTGCTTGCCTTAGTTTGTTAAAAGCTATTCTACAGGGACCAGGATCAGAAGGATCGTTTCCTGCCGGAGGCTATTTGGCGGACACTCTTTGGTGGTACAATTCCGGATAGAACCAGAATTGGAAGGCTCCTCTGCTGTGGACGCTTTTTACTGCTACACCTCCGAGTGTAACTACAGCAAGTTGAGATCTACAGCTAAAAGCATCAAAGCTCCAGGACAGCGGAATTACATCTAAGGTAATTGTAACATCTTTTGCAACTTAAGCTGATATAATATCTGAGATCAATTGTTCCATAGCTATGGCAGATAATTTTACAATGCAGTACTTTAGGAATTTTTTTACTTCATATATAGAAGGAATCTTAGCAGAAGAAAATTATGACTGGATCAATATATACACCTTTTTCGTAATAGTAATGGGTTTTATCATTAATATGATATTCTTAAAGAAATGGTTTGAGATTAGCGCAAACAATAAGGAACTTGTACAAACCATAGGAGACTTGGTAACAAAGATTCAAAACATTGAAAATGACAGAATGCAAAACATGGAATGTTTAGGAAAAAAGTTTCAGGATATTGAAGATGGCAACAGAGAGCTGACAGGTAGAATACAGAACATGGAACATAAAAATGATCAAATAGAAAACAAAATTTGTTCCATGTCTGATGTTGCCTCAACAACCAAAACAGAAACAATGCAATGCATTAACACGCTAACAGAAACAGCTCATTCCTGGTTGGATGAAGCTACTAATAAGGTTAAAAAACTGGAATATCAGATGGCAAGAATAGCAGATAGAATCTCTTCCATGTCTGAATATAATGGCAAGCTAGCAGATAGAACATTGTTTTTAGAAGGCAGTTTACATGCCATTCAGATAATATCTAAGGATGAGAATATCAAAAACATGGAATCATTTGTACTTGAAGAAAGTAAGAAACTGACAGATGCAATGAAGGCTCTAGAAAGGGATATGCTTCAAGAAGTTCAGACACTCAAAGAAGCAATAATTAATAGACTTCAGGCTTTAGAAGACCTTCAATCTGATACATCAGAAGAAGAGCTCCAGGTAATAGGGCATGAAAAAAACTTAAAATTTCCCACACCATTTAGGGTCAGAGGAGCTTTCCCTGTATCTGTTAATGGAAAATCAGCAATGAAAAAACACCCAAAAGGTGTTCTTGCTTATCAATGGGAACCAATATGTATGAAAGATTTAAAAAGTATAAAGGAAGCAGTAGTCTCTTATGGCATGCACTCACCATATGTGAATCAATTAATAGAATCATGGGCAATGAATAACAAGGTAACCCCTAAGGATTGGGAACAATTAATATCAGCTGTCCTTGAAAACTCCTCTCAATTAGAATGGAGGGCTTTATGGAGAGAAGAAGCAAAGGCTCTTGAACTTCAGGGCTTAAAGAAAGGTTATGAAGCTCCCAAAGATAAAATTCTTGGTGAGGGTATTTATGCTGACCCAGAAACCCAAGCTGCCTATGATGAACATATCTTGTCTCTATGCAGTACGGCAGCTCTGAATGCTTGGGATAAGGTTCATGAACTAGGGGAGAGGATAGAATCTTATACCAAAATAAGGCAAGGACCAAGAGAACGCTTTAGTGTGTTTCTAGAAAGGCTGTCTAGAGCAGTACAATTACAGGTAGCTGACATAGAAACTAGGCGAATACTCATAGAATCGTTAGCCTATGAGAATGCAAATCCTCAATGCAAACAAGTGCTTTGGCCATTAAAAATTCAATCAGCACCTTTGGATGAATGGATTCGATATACAGCCAACATTGACTATAATAGCAATAACACTGAAGCATGGGTAGGAGAAGCTATATCTAAAGGTTTGAGCAGTAATCAAGAGAACAGAAGTTGTAACTATGGTGACATAAAAGCTTGGATAGGAGAAGCCGTCTCCAAAAGTTTAAAGACATATCAACATGTCAGATGTTATAACTGTGGTAAGATAGGACATCTAAAAAGAAATTGTAGGCAAAGCATCTCTAGAAATAATACTCCCAAGAATGAATGGAACAGAAGGCCTAAGCCTTCTGGGTTATGTAGAAGGTGTGGCAAAGGCAGACACTGGACAAATGAGTGTAGATCAACTAGAGACAAGCAAGAAAACCCTTTACCACCGGGAAACTCCTTGGGGGGCCTCTCGAAGGCCCCCATGTCAAAGGTGGTCCGAACATTCCCAGTCACAGTGGAGGACAACCTCCCACAGGACAATTAGAAAATCCTTGGCCTATTGTAAAAACTCATACCGCTCTGGCTGACAAACTAGTGAAAGAAGTTGAATCAGACATGACAGAAGAAAATAAAAAACGTATATTTTGGCAAACCTCTATAAACAGTCAAAGGCCTAGATTGATAGTTAAAATGAATAACAGACTGTTTGAAGGCCTCCTGGACACAGGGGCGGACGTAACTATCATAACTAATAAATCCTGGCCTCGAAATTGGCCCCTGAAAGAGGTTAATGTTCAATTCTTAGGGATTGGAACCCTGTCTCAGATAAAACAAAGCATGAGATGGATTGAATGTGTAGGACCAGAAGGACAGCGAGGAAGGTTAAGACCATATGTGGCTGATGTATTGATAAATTTATGGCGTCGTGATCTATTACAGCAATGGAATACACAGATTAACATTCCTCCAGTATTAGATAGGAACCATAAACGACCTCATGATTGTGGAAAAAAAATGCTATAAAGTACTATACAAGACGGACACCAAATATCCAGGCTGTACAAAGACAGAATGCAAGTGCTGAACAAACAGATGAACCAAAAGCCTTACCCTTAAAATGGTTAACAGAGGATCCTGTCTGGGTAGGGCAGTGGCCTATGACTTCTGAGAAGTTAGAAGCTTTAGAAAACCTGGTTCAGGAACAGCTAAATGCTGGGCATATCGAGGAATCAACCAGCCCTTGGAATTCTCCTGTATTTGTTATCAAAAAGAAATCTGGTAAATGGAGAATGCTTACAGACCTGAGAGCCATTAATAAAGTTATCCAGCCAATGGGCTCTTTACAGCCTGGAATGCCGTTGCCTTCTTTGATACCTAAAGAATGGCCTATTATAGTTATTGATTTAAAGGATTGCTTCTTCACTATACCTTTACAAGAACAAGACAAAGAGAAATTTGCCTTCACGGTACCTAATTACAATAATTCTCAACCAATGAAGAGATATCAATGGAAGGTTTTGCCACAGGGAATGCTAAATAGCCCAACCCTGTGCCAATATTTTGTACAAAAACCACTGGAAATAATTCGTAAACAGTTTCCACAATCCATAATCTATCATTACATAGATGATATATTGTTAGCTGACTCTAAAGCAGACATATTAGAAAAAAATGTTTGAGAAACTGAAGGAAGTTTTACCTCGCTGGGATTACAAATTGAACCTGAAAAAATACAAAAAGGAGAGTCAATCAACTACTTAGGATATAAAATAGGTCTACAGAAAATTAGACCACAAAAAGTACAGATCAGGAGAGATCGCTACCAGACTCTTAATGATCTTCAAAAATTACTAGGAGAGATTTCTCAACTGCAAACTATTATTGGAGTTGAAGGGCACGATTTGAAAAACTTGAAAATGGCCCTAAAAGGGGACAAGGATTTGAATAGTCCCCGAATACTATCAGCTGAAGCAGAAAAGGAATTAGAATGGGTAGAAAAGAGGATATTAGAAGCACATGTGGACCGTGTGGATACAAATCTAGACTGTATTCTGGTTATATTACCATCTAGAAAATATCCATCAGGGATTTTGATGCAGAGAGAAGACATCATATTAGAATGGATATTCTTACCACATAAACAGAATAAAAAACTAAAAACATATATAGAAAAGATCTCTGACTTGATTTTAAAAGGTAAATTAAGACTTCGTCAATTAACAGGAAGAGATCCAGCAGAAATTATTGTACCTTTAACTAATGAGGAAATTTCCTCCTTATGGAAAGATAATGAATATTGGCAGAGAGCATGCAGTAATTTTTTGGGAATAATTAGCAACAATTATCCCAAAATTGAAAGAATCAAATTCATAAAGAAGACGATTTGGATCCTTCCACGCATTGTAAGACAAACACCTATCTCTGGAGTTCCTACATTCTACACTGATGCAAACAAATCTGGTAAAGCAGGATATAAATCAGGAGAAATAAGCAAAGTAGTTCAAAGCCCTTACAATTCTGTACAAAAGGCAGAATTGTATGCCATTCTCATGGTACTTATGGATTTTACAGAACCTCTCAATATGTTACTGACTCTCAATATGCAGAGAGAGTAGTCTTACACATCGAGACTGCAGAATTTATTCCTGATGATACAGAATTAACTTCATTGTTTATACAGTTACAAGATACTATCAGAAAGAGGATTGATCCTATATATATAACACACATCAGATCCCATACGGGTCTGCCAGGTCCTCTAGCAATGATGAAATTGATCGGTTATTGATAGGAAGTGTGCTAGAAGCCTCAGAGTTTCATAAGAAACACCATGTGAACAGCAAAGGATTGAAAAAGGATTTTTCTATCACTTGGCAACAAGCCAAGGAAATAGTAAGGAAATGTCCTACTTGCTCATTCTATAACCAAACTCCTTTACCACCAGGCAGTAACCCTAAAGGTATAAATAGAAATGAAATATGGCAAATGGATGTGTTTCATTTTGCAGAATTTGGAAAATTAAAATACGTACATCACACTATAGATACATTTTCAGGGTTTCAATGGGCTACTGCTCTGAGCTCTGAAAAGGCTGATTCTGTTATCACACACCTTTTAGAGGTAATGGCCATTATGGGCATACCTGCACAAATAAAAACTGACAATGCTCCGGCATATATTTCCAGCAAATTGAAACAGTTTTTTTGAGTATTATAACATAAAACACATAACTGGTATACCACACAATCCTACAGGACAAGCAATAGTTGAGAGATCTAATCGTACTTTAAAGGAAATGCTCCATAAACAGGCAGGAGGAACCAAGACACCCAAACACAGATTACATAATGCTTTATTAACATTAAACTTTCTTAATGCTGATGAAAAAGGAAAAACAGCTGCAGAAAGACACTGGACAATAGAAAAAACTTCTGAACTACATCAGCCGGTGTACTTCAAGGATATATTGACCTCAGAATGGAAACCAGGATATGTGTTACATTGGGGTAGGGGTTTTGCATTTGTATCTACAGGAGAAGAAAAGCTATGGATACCATCTAAGTTAATCAAGATACGGGTTGAACAAGAGTAACATCTTAATGAAGAGAAATGACAAGTAATCCAATAAATAAGGTCCCATGAGAGATGTGGAGACTTCTCAAAGGTAGGGGAAGTGTTCTGTTCTTGTCCTTACAGGAAAACAGAGAACACCTATCTTCAAACAACCAAAGGACACTAAACATGTAGGTACCTACAGAAGAGAAGACAGCTCTCCAGAAAGAATCACTTAATGAAGAATATGATTTATGGTAAAAATATTTAAGTCTAGTAAACTGTTTCTATACTGAAATCTAGTTTTCTTTACTATCTAATATTTCTGTAGTCCCGATTCATGTAAACCAGTGCTGGCTTTGGAGTTGGATTTGGCTTTCCTTCTCTAAATTCAAGCATGTTGTTAAGATTAAATTCACAGTTTCTGCCTTATATCAAGAAGCCAATTGGTGTAAGGCAGAAGAAAACAAAATCGAAGGACTCATTCACTTATTCGCAATTTTCTGTCTGAAATCCTAATTTTCTCATTTACATTTTAATGCTTACTGTTGCCTTGCCCTAATGCATACCGTAAAATTAAAAATTTTACCTTGATATTGATATTTAAATTTTCCACAAGGACTATAACAGTTCTCAACAGCAATCTTTGAACACTCTGGAAAGGAGATGGGGCCCCAATTGGACATTTCCACTTGACTCAACCTGATGCATCTGGACTACAAACTGCACCCCTAAACCGGTTTGAGACTGCTTTTCTCGAGACAACTCATGACTAGCTAGCTGTATTGGTGCACCTTCTTATTACAACCTGGCCAAATTTCAATTAGAATTCCAGTCAAGCATTTTCTGCCATACAATGACTACCTACATATGTTACAGCCAGTTCTGTTTAGAAATTTGGTTGCTAAAAATTTTTTTCCAACAGGATCCCATGGAGAAATCATCGTCCCATTTCAGCAGGAAGTAATCTTAAAATAACAACGCCCCCTTTCCCCACTCTTGGAATTTAGGAATAATATTCATCTTCATAGGGTTGGTTTTAGTTACTTGGGGTTGGGTTTGGAAGGTGATACTTAGACTTGGTTATCTCTTTTAGACAGGAATAGGGTATGGTTGGGAAAGGTATGATTCAGAATGGATATAGGTAGATTAGCCTATTTTCTTGTGAATTATTCAGTAAGAATGAGACATTAGTATTACAGCTTACATTGTTATATATTATTATTTGTGGTAACCTATGTAAAATTAAGTTTATTCCCTTCCTGGAAGAATTGTATCTTATATTTGTTGTATTGTGTGAAATCTTTCCATTTGTGATGTTTTATGTACATTATACTTGCCATATTCTATGTATGTATACTATTGCTTGTGTTCAAGACGTTTTGTATTTGTTACAATTTGGGATATTTGTCTTGCTGCCCTTTAGAGCTCTACCTCTTGTTTAGACATTTTTACTCTACCTCTACTTTAGGAATTTACATGTGAGATATATATATATACATGTACATAGTTATATTGTTTAGGTATTTATCCTTGCTTTACTCAAGGAAGTTTTATTCAGGCTTGTTAGCCAAGTTCCTGAGTATTACAGATTATCCTCACCCATGTTTCCTTTGCCTATGAGATTAGTCAGACATAGATGCTTAATCTTCAATCACGTCATAGACCTGCAGAACATAGCATTTAAATGTTTTATATATTAGTACTCTGTTGACATGAGACACTGTTGCTCCTGACAGCACCGTGCACTTTCCCGAAAGTATGTTGGACACTGTTGTTGCTCCTTCTGGAGTTCATCCTCGCTTCAGCTAATGGCCTCTTGGGCAAGGAACTGCCTCAGCCTTAACCACTGATTTGGACATGCGGTCCTATATGCTTGCAGGAGACAAACTTAGAAGACTGCTGAACCTTGCCAAGTCAGGGTAAAACAGCCTTTCTACCTCCCTGCTTTTGTTGTGGTCTGTCAAATACTCCTGGCCTTAGTCATATCTGGCTGTACCAACATTGCTGTGAGACCTTGGGTGACTGTCCAGGTAGCTTGCTGTTTCTGTCCTCACTGCGCCTTTTGGAAGTTGCCCATCTGCACTTCCCATCTACCCTAGTATTGTAATTTTCCTTCTCAGGTCTTGGTGAGGTTGTAGATTAAACTATCTTAGTATTATTCTCTCTTCCTAGTTAGATATTAAGTACTAGACTTAAGCTTTTCAGCTTAGGACAACTCTATTGTAAACTCCCTTATGCCTTCACCCTAGGACTAGGTATGTTTGTGGTTTTGGTCTCGATTTTCCTTTTCTTAGAGCACACTTGTTATTCACTGTTTTGTATATAGTTTTGTATCAAGCTTAAATCTTTTCTTTAGACTAAAAGGGGAATTGTAGTGGGATATTCACCGTGTCTGCTTCTGTGGCACTGACCACACCCATTGAGGGGTGGAGCCAGGGGCGGAAGTGACCGATGGAGTTTAGTCTCGGGAGGAGGCGGAGAAAGGCCCTTTCTGGCGGGACACGGAGAGAGGAGCATCCAGTTTTAACTGCTGTGTTCATCTGTCTGTGTTGTGAGTTGTTTCTCCCTTAATAAACATCTATTCGACCTATTTGTTTATCCTGACCCTTATTGAACCGCAATAAGCTAGTGCTTCATTTTTTCTCCCATAACAGTGATCCTCAGTGTTCATAATAATGACCTTGAAGACATGGACCCTTAGAGTCCTACTATATATATATAACCTCACAACTCAGGACCTAATCCTTAAACCAGTAACATCAGCATCACATGAGAGCCTGGTAGACATACAGAACCCCCGGCCCTAACCCAGACTACTGAATCAGACTGACCATTTTAACAAGATCCCCAGCTGATTCACCTTCACATTACATTTTGTGAGGCATTGCTGTATGCTTACAGGGAGTTACAAACCACTGACCTCCAAGATCTTTTCAATGTGGGAGTCACGATCTAAGTGAAATTCTCATACTATCTTCCAGAGGCCACAAATGTAATATATGAAGAACTAGCCAGGAAAGGCAAGTCACTCATTAATTTATTGTTACAATATACATCTATCAAGCACCCATCATGTTCCAGGCATTGCCCTAGTCACTGGGATAAAACCTCTCTCTATTTTAGATGAAAAATACAGACAATGAACAAACATTTAGGGAAACAGATAATAAGGCAACAATAAGTGAATAAAATATAAAGAAAAAGGAATAAAAAAAGGATAGGGAGTCCTGTGGGGGTGCTGTTTTTAAAATTCAGAGGCCAGGGATAACTTGCGTGTAAGGCAAAAGCAGAACAAAGGTATGAAGGAGGCCAGGCAGTGGGCACTAGAGTGCTGAAGAGGTATTCTTCCACCAGAGTTGATGGGAAATGTTCTTCTGTATGTCTGTCTGTCTGTCTTATTGATTGATGAATAAAACACTGATTGCCCAGGCAGGATGATAGGTAGGACTAGAAGACAAGGAGGATTCTGGGAAGTGTAGGCAGAGAGGAGTTATCATGACATCCCAGGAAGTGATGTAACTGGAAAGAAACTGCCACTAGCTAACCAAAGAGGTCTGCAGATCTGTACAGATAGGCAGGAAGTGACATAGCTGGGCAGAAAGAGAATATAAGCAGGGACAAACAGGAAATCACTCTCCTCTCTGCGAACACACTAAGTCACCATGTAGGAAATCAGAGGAGTAACAGGTCCTCAGACCTTTTTCTCCAGTAAGAGAAGACCATGTTGAAATACTTAAATTGATAGAAATTAGTTAATATTTAAGACAGAGCTAGCCAACAAGAAATTCTAGTCACCAGCCAACAGCTTTATGACTATCATAGTGTCCCTGTGCTTCTTTGGGGCTGAGAAGGGCAGTGGGACCTGCCAGGTCAGAAAAATAATGTTACACAAAGTAAATAAGGTAGAATCCCTAGGACATAAAGACATTGGGTGCACCTGAACATGTCAACTTCTCACTGTAGAAAAGTAAGAGGGAGAAGTATGGTAGAGGGCAAGGAGGTAGGACAAAGCTTACCATGTAAGTGATAATAATTACCAACCCATGAAGCATTTGTACTTACATAAATTTGGAGAAAGACCTGGTGTAACCAGCCTAGGTGGGTTCAATGGTCCTGAAGACTGCCCCTGACACATATCGACAGAAAGCCTTTCCCAGAGAAGGTGGGGGTTTGGAGGCTGCAGAAAATAAAAACTGTTTCCATCAGAAAGCAATTTATTCTTACTTGCTTTAGGGGAGATTTTGACTTAAAATATGGTTGCTAAGTACTCCTGGCAAAAATCAGATTCTGTTTCAGAGGGTCTGGCACATACTTGGCAAAGAACACACTAAATTGGAATTAAATAATAATCCCACGAGTGGCTCTAATTCAGAGCCATATCTTGGCTACCCTTTTTAGGCTTACGTTCATAATCATTCTAGAGCACATTTCTACAGCATTCTAGCCATCTTGTCTGAACATCTGTTTCAGGAACTCAGCCGCCTCTGGCCAATGTGTGCTCTCATCCCAGACAACACAGGTGACCAGTGCCATGTCCTTAATATTGCACATGCACATCTTGTGTTTTTGAGTTTGTGCCAAGTTCTCATTGGGAGATTCATGGTTTGAGTAGCAAGGAAAATGTTCTCTTCTCTCTGCCACATGTAAACCACATGAAAGGAAGTATGAGTATACTGCTTAAGAAGTCATGCCAGTAACTGTAGGGACTGGCCTAGCCTACAAATAAGAGCAATCAGTTTGTACAACCTTTGCACATGGAATAATCTAATCCATGCTAATCTCTCTCCATTATGGCAATAAAGATGCTGCAATCATTCCTCATGCAGAAAGCCTTCAATCAAATTAATGGTTCATGTCAGCTCTATTTAAAAATATTTCCTCTTCTCCTTCCAGAATGAAGAATATATAAATCTGTCTGGGCTGAACGAGCCTCCCAAGGATTTTCAACCTAATCCAGCCAAGAAGGAATTTGTAACTCAAACAAAAAGGAAAAAAAAAACAAAATAAAAATAAGGATAATAAATGGATGTCATTATTCACTTAGACAGATATAATCCACTTTTAAGAAAATTAATTTATAAAAAGTAAAACTAAGGGATTATGATTCATAGAAAGTTTCCTTTCCCCCTTAGTTATCTGCATAACTAGAACTTTATAGGCTTCATGTAAGCCATGAACACATGATGAAATAATACCTGAACAATGCAAAAAGGGGCTATGTTCAAGGATGCCCAACACCAATAGAGAAAGCAGCACAAAGCAGCACAAACCAGCACCTTCATGTCCTTCACACATCAGGATAATCTACAGGGTTGCCTGATTAGGAGGCTCCTCCAATGTGCTCCAGTATTTCTTAACAGGTCATTAACTACTCATGGGGAAACAGAAAGGAACTATAAATTTTAAAGTTAAAAATGGAAAGAACCCTATTTCTAATTGAAAATCAATCACAAATGAAGACACACACCTTTGAAGTTTTAATGCAAGTCAGTGGGAAAACTGCATTCAATTTCTCCAAAGTTTAATTCTCACAATTCCCAGAGACTTACCTGTTGTACCAATGAAGCCATTCTTGCAACATCAATGCATATTTCCAAAAATGACACAACCATCTAGCCTACAGTTGATATAACCAAGTGCCACAGGTGATTGAAAGTGCTAAAAAAGGATCATTCAAGGGTATACATATTTCTAGAGAGACATTCAACTCCAACTGATATATTAGGAAGGAAAGAGAAAATAAACAAATGAACAAAGTATTTAGCCCAAATCAGCATCTATATTTGCAGACCTGAGCTTAAAGAGCTCCAGAGAAGTTAGGTAACAAGGAGGACCCTAAGAGGAAACATAAATCCTTCTGAGAATGGAAATTGGATGAGATCTCCTGGGTAACTGGGGGATGATGGGGCAGTAAAGGGGAAGAGAGGAGTGATGAGAACATGAGGGAACTGTATGGTCGAGGGGGGACAATGTGGGGAAATAAAGAAATACCTCAATAGAGAAAGGCACTAGGGGTTAGGGAGAAACCTGGTGCTAGGGAAATTCCCAAGAATCTACAAGGATGACCCCAGCAATAGTGGAGAGGATTCCTAAACTGGCCTTACTCTATAATCAGATTAGTGAATACCACAACTATCATCATAAAGCCTTCACCCAGTAATTGATAAAACCAGATGCAGAAATCCACAATCAAGCACCAGGAATCCAATAGGAGAGAGGGAAAAAGGAGGTTAAGATCATGATGGAGAAATCTACAGAGAGAGCTAAACCAAGCTTGTGGAAACTCATAAAATACAGATCAACAACTGTGAAGCCTCCACAGGACTGAACCAAGCCCTACAAATGTGGGAGATAGTTATGAACCTTGGACTATCTGAGGGGCTCCTGGCAGTAGGACCAGGATCTGTCCCTGGTGCATAAACTAGCTTGTTGGAGCCCATTCCCTATGGAAGGATGCCATGTTCAGCTTTAATGCAGGGGGGAGGGCCTTGGTCCCACCCCAACTTAATATGCCACTTTGTTAACTCCTCATAGGAGCTCTTACCCATTGGAAAGAGTGGATGGGGGTGGGCTTGAGGTGGGGAAGCAAGATGGTGAGAGGAGGGGTGAGAGGAGGGGTAGTTGGAATGCAAAATGAAATTAAAATAAATAAATCTAAAAAATAAGTGATTTCTAAAACACAGATTACCAATCAATAAACAATTTCTCAAGATATGACAACACATAAATTCATGCATCAGACATCTATAGCATATAGCCACCTGAGAATTCCCCTAAGGAACCTCAATAAATCTTATGTGTATTAGATTCATGATTGGATGACCCTTCAAACAAGCAGGGTTATGTTTTCTTAGGACATAGAAATAAGTCCAGATTTTTGTGAGAGCCCCAGGTGTCTGCTTACACCTATATTATTCCATCATTGATTTATTTTCTTTGCTTCTGGTTGTCTACAATGTAAGGGCATTGCATAGCAGGAACACTTTATTCTCCAATGACCATAGATAACACTTTCCATTTCCAGTGACCTGCTTTGCAGAATCTTATGTAAGTTGAACAATCCATTCACAAATGCAGTCCTCTTATTTTACAGACTAGAAAATTGAGATATTTAATGATTTGCCCAAAGGCTATTACAGCTTATTTGAGTAAATCTAGGGCAGAAACTTGGGTCTCCTTGGCTCCTTATCAGCTGCTGTTCCCACTATGACAAGCTACCTCCTCAATGAGTCATCTCCACAATAAGACACAACTTTATCCTCCAAATCCAATTCAAATGACCTACATTTTAACTTACCATAATTACTAAATTGGACCAGAAGTTTAAAAGCAACTCTTTCTTCTTCTATTACAGTGAGAATTTTGGCTCAATAACTATAAATGTCTTACAGCATCACACAAAACACCAGCCTTCCCAGATTTATGTTATCTGCCTGTACTGTCTCCAAATAAGCATTTTCATTGTTGCATGACATGGGAAAGCCTGCAATCCATATAAGCTTCTAACTCCTTTCCCCAATCTATGAACTAAGTAGGATTTTAACATTATGTAAGTTCTTAGTAATAACTGCTGCTTACTGAATAAGCCCCTCAAGTGTCACTAGGTGCATTGTATACTCAGTATCTCACTCAATCTTTATCATGACTTTAAGGGGTAGGTACAGTGAATTCCACTCAACAAATAAGCCAGCTCATGTCCAGAAGCCCTTACTTTGCCAAGACCAAATAGATAATGAATAGCCAACACTGGAATCCTCCATTATGATGAAATGCCTCTAATATTGTATCCTCTATACCCAGATCCTTCTTCAGACCCTGTCCTTTCTCAGTGAATACTGTGAAGGAAATAAGTGCAACACACCTGTAAGTCTACCAGAAATGTGGCTTCAGTTGTATAAGACTTCTAAATCAATTTCTAATCTCTAGCTCTGTAATCCTATATGTTCCAAGCCATATATCTTCCAAGAACATCAATTCAACCCCTTCTGCACAATAACTGTTCTAGAGGAGTGACAGTAGACCTCTGTACAATGGTCACCCCACAAGCAGAATTCTCTCCAAGTGCTTTGTTGGGGCTTTGCTTTGTTGGGAAGAGTTAGTGAATGTATAGACAGAGTCCTTGAACAGAACCATGAAGCAAATTCTCCATATTTGATGCTACTGATGATATCATCTTTATTCTCACAAAACAAAAACAACCAAAGCAACATTGCATTTGCATTTCCATACCTTTGGCTGATCATTTACCTTACTGGCATTTAGTGTGCATTCAGCAGGTGTAGTGTTCTACTATGGAACTGAGGAAGGAGGGAGTGATAAGGCAAAAGCAGATTTGCTCTGCCCTCTGAAACATGCCTTTCATCTGGGAGAAAGAAGAGAAACACAGATGGGAACAAGAACAAATACTCGCAAACCAGAGAAACACTTCCACACCCAGTGTGCTTGATGAATAGAGCCCCAGTGGTGACCAGAAGGAAACAGATAACTTCACAGGCCAGCTGGGTTTCCCTAGCTGTGCCACAGTAGGGACAATGAGAGGCACTGAGAGCAGAATAAAAAAAAAAAGAAAGAAAGAAAGGAAGGAAGGAAGGAAGGAAGGAAGAAAGAAAGAAAGAAAGAAAGAAAGAAAGAAAGAAAGAAAGAAAGAGGAAAGAGAACATCACAAAGCTCAGCAGCTGCACTGGACAAAAGGAGGAGGAATGTATCATCTGCCTTCAAGGGATGCTGTGGACATAAAAAAATAAAGGAGGTGGACGTGCTTAGTAAACTGCAAAACTGAGCAACTGTCAGATATGATTCCCAGGGAATGTGGCTCTGATAGCCAAAGCCAGTCCTACATTCACAATTTATTACATGGCTGATAGCTGTATGGATCTCTCTCCTAGTCCTAAACCTGTTTGGGAGCCATTGGAGCTATTATATTTGCAGGCAAAGAACCCAGTGGTGGCTTTATCTGCCCCATACAGGCTGTGGACCTGGAAATCAGATGACCATATCCTGGGGACCCACTTCATCACTGCCTAGTCCTATGATCTCATATGTCTCCTCCCTGAGCCTTGGGGTTTCTTCATCTAGAAATTATGGCTAATAATAACTAACAGTTTTTAGGGAATACTTTGCAAATTGATTGATGAAAAGGTCTTAGCAGAGTACCTAATATCTACTAAATATATAAGGGCTGGTGTTACTCTAATGAGCTCTGATGCTTCCTGCCTTGCTGAGTACTTCCCTGGGTCAAGGCATTCAGCAGGTTGTGCTTCATCTCTGTATTTCCTTTGCAGGCTCCCAGAAATGCTGGGCATTGTCTTATAGAAGGAATGAAAGGAAATCAGAGATTGAAGTGTGTGCTGAACCTTCCTAATAAGGTTGGTAAGAACAAGACTGGAAGGATGCAACCGTTCCATCTAATCATGTGATCTAATTTTCACCCAAGCAATAAAATCAGTATTTCCCCCAGAATTTTCAGCACAAATGCCTTGACATTTAACTGCACTATACTTAGTGCTTCCCATTTCAGCCATGAAGACCCACAGCAAATAATACCTACAGCTGGGAATAGGAGGTGCACACATATGTTTTCACAACTTATTTTTTCTCCCTTTATTCCACATAGTGTGGTGGTTCTTAAACTCTAGTGGCCCATAACCCTCTGAGGGAATTTAGGCAGCCCCTCAAATGCTATATAATTCTATCACAAGAAGATACACTCTGAAAACCTGAGTTCACTTCCCAGGAAGAGCCGCAGAGATTCAGGTAAACACTTGGAAGTCACCCAGTCTATGCCAGGCTTTATCCAACTCCACTCATCCCATTTTCATCAACTTAACCAATTGTATATAAGCACTAATGAGGTTTTAAGTTTCTATTTGTTTGTGTGCTTACTAAGGGTTTGCTTGCTGTAGATTTAAAATTTTATTACATTATGATACATGGAGTTATTTCAGTTTTTAGAAATTCCTTAAGATATGTTTTGTGTCCCAAGATGTGTTCTATTTTAGAGAAGTTTCCATATGCTGCAGAATACAATGTGTTTTCCCTGAAGTTTGGGTGGAATATTCTGAACGTTTCTGTTAAATCCATTTGTCAAATCATTGAATTCTAATATTTCTCTACTTATTTTCGGGGAGGGGTAAGGATGACTTATCTACTGTAGAAAGTGAGGTATTGAAATTACCTACTACTATTAGGTTGAAATTAAAATTTAATTTTAGTAGTATGCATTTTATGAAATTGGGAACTCCAGTTTGCTGCATAGTTACATCTTCTTGGATAAATGCTCCCTTAATAAGAATGGAGTGTCCTTTATCTCTTCTGATTAAGTCTTAGTTTGAAGTCTATTTCATCATGTATTAGGGTAATGACACTTGCTTATTTCCTGGTCCCATTTGATCAGGGTATTTTTTTCCCATACCTTCACTTTGAGGTAGTGTCTGTCTATAGCACTGAGTTTCTTGTAGAAAATAGAGAGATGGATTTTGTTTCAGCCACACTGACTGGAAAATTTAGGTTGTCAATATTTAGTTGTTATTGAAAGATGTGTGTTGATTGTAGTCATCATTTTTAATACTTGTTTGCTTAGTCATAATTATTGTTTCATTAATTATATATCCTTCATTTTCTTTCTCCAATCTTTCAGCTATGTTCTTTCCTCATTGCTGCCAAAACACTGCTTCCTCTCCTTTTTATGGTTTGGTCTGTTGGATTTGGGGGCTGTTTTTCTTTCTTTTTCAACTGTTTTTAAGGACACAGTAGTCTATATTCACCCTTGTGGTCTTTTAATACTGGGGGAATACTGCTCCAGGCTCTTCATGATTTCAAAGATTCCACTGGGTTGGTGGTTGTTTTGATGGGTTTTCCATTATATGTGACTTTTGTAGCCTTCAATCCTCTTTCTTGGTTCCCTATATTTGTGTGGATATGCTGTGTGGAATTTTTTTCTAGCCTTGTGTATTTAGTGTTCTACATGTCTCTTATATCTGTATTGGTGAATATTTCCTTAGTTTGTGGCAAGTTGTCTTCTGTGACCTTGCTGAAGAGCTGATTGATGAACATGTTCAGTTCTTGTTTGAACCTTATTATTCCCCGAATAATACAGTATGGAAAGTATAAAACATTTATATTCAATTGGATATCATATGTAATCTAGAGATAATTTTAAATATGCAGAATGTCATGTATGTCTATATGCAAATAATGTAATATTTCTAAAGGAGACTTCAGTTCTTGCAGGTTTGTGGTGCATATACCAGGCCTCATCTGGGTGAGTCTGCCTGACCCTCCCTTCTACACACCCTCTCCAATCCCCACACCCAGTGTCCTGGCCTAGTCTGTCCTCTAAACCTTTGTTGCAGTCACAAAGCACAACCCTCACCAGCACAGGTATTTCCTTCCCATCTGACACCATCCCTTATACTATAGCAGACTGCCCCACTATCATCTGAGTCTGAATCAAAATATTCACAGATGAGAAAGAGCTCGATCCTCTTAGGCAAAAACAAAACAAAACAAACAACAAAAACAAAATCTCTCTTTGTAGTAACCAAGCATCATGTATATTCCTATTTGTACAGAACATGACATCTCAGAGATGTTAAAAACACGCAGTTAAATGCCATCAGCAGTCTTGCACTTGTATATACTAACCCAGAGGTACCCTATCTGGCATGTCTGTAGTGGACATTGGTGTGACCACTACATCTTTGTTTAGAGTGTTACCTATGCTTTTCCTTTGCCACCACAGCATAGTCAGCTACAGAGACTTTTGCATCAACCTGATTTTACTGATGAGGAGACAGAAGTCACACCCATGATCACATGTCAGTTAGAGCAAACTCTACTATATAAGCCCAGTCTTCTCATTGGAACAACCTGACACTTACCTCCCCAAGGTGTCACAGAAGTCAAGACACTTTTATTCTTTATGAAAGTTCTAGAAGTAAATAAATAAAATTATCAAATATAACATCTGTTAGGAAAGCCTGAAAGAAAGTCTGTATTTCCTCCTCATGCCCACATTCAATCTGTCACCAAGGACATATCCCTGAATAGGATAAGAATCAATACAGTGGGCATACCAGTTATGAAAACAAGAGAATTTGACTTTCCATTGAAGAGACAAAATGAATAAAGAGAAGTGCAGAACACAAGCAAAAGAAGGTATACACTAAAATATGAAGGAAACAGCTGACTCTTTAGAGAAAACTTTTCTGAGAAGATAAAGATATAATTGCCTTGAAATGGAGGAGAGACAGAGTACAGCTTTTTCCCAGTAGTGAAAAGAACATAACCAAATAGAGTGAAAGAGTGACTTGGAAACCATGCACTATAATGATGAATAACTACCCCAGGATTACTGTATTGGACAGGCTTGAGATGGGTCTCATCCAAAGTAAATTCCCCAAGAAAAGCAGAATAACTACTGAAACATACTAAAGCACTTGAGCCCACACAGAGCTTACACCTAACACTGCACTGGACATGTACTTTTCTATCCAGTGTGCTGAGAGAGGCCTGTTCATGAAGGAGGAACATGTACAAGAGGAAAATCTCAGCCAAGAACAAGATGCTGAGGGATTTTCTCTCAAACTAGCTAAGAAAGAGTAAGAAATGGCTGCCTTGTAGAATTCTTTTCAGAACATTTTGAACCTTGTAGAACCTTGGTATTTATCCTGTTTTCCTAATGATTTTTACCCATTTGTTTTCTTACAGCTCTTCATTGTACACATGTGTGTGCATGCACACGCGCGTGTGCGAACACACACACATACAAATGAAATGCACATTTCATTCAGTAAAACATACTTATCATGATCCATTACATGGAAACTAGTAACCTATTCTTTATGCTTTTAGTAATAATTTATTGTACATTGAGTTAAGGGTAGATGGCACAGATGTGCTGCTCCATAATTAGTTCATGTAATTGGGAAATGACAGTTTTTTTAAAAAAGTAACTATCAGTAGTCAAAAATTAATGTAAGCCCAAGTGACTTTTAACAATTAATGGATGGGTTTCTGCATTACAGTCACATAATAGAATTATACAAGCAACTGAAGCATACAACCTGGATGGTTCTGAGGGTGTTTCATGAAACTGCATGAAAGAAGGCCATCTCTGGAGTTTGCAGTTATTTCTTTATCTATACAGTATTCTTGAATGATGACATCTTAATGATGGAGATTACTGGTAGCCAAGCATTGTGGTTAGGTGAAGGCTGATACTATACTGGAACAAAAACACACTGTTCCTATGAATGCCTGAGAAGTTCCATATCTTGGCTGTAGTACTTGTTACATGTTGCAATTTGGATCTTAATAGTCATGGGTTCTCATGAACTATAGTCTTGATCTTCAGCAATGTTCAGAATTGGGGCCTTTGAGATGTGATTGGATTACATATGCTCTGACCTCATCAATGGACACTCCACTGATGAGTTTATAGCTTAATATGATAGTAGAAGACAGAGAGAACTTTAAGAGTTGAGGGGAACTAATAAAACAAGTGGGTCATGGCAGGAATGTTCTTAGCAGAGTGTATTGTCTACTGGACACCATTTTGTCTGCTTCCCAACCATGATGAGATGAGAAGTTTGTCCTGCCATACACTTCCACCATGATGTACTTCCTTACCCCAGGCAACCACATCAAGTACCTATTAACAGAAACCTCTCAAAACACAAACTAGATGTCTTTTTTTTTTGTAAGTTTATTATTTCAGGTATTTTGTCACAACAGTGAAAAGATGACTAACATAATCATGTGGATCTGTTAACATAATAAAATTTCATTAAATAGCATGCTCTATATAAGTCTTATGAAAACCAAATATAACTTTCTATCTATCCACATATTGTTGACATGGAAGTTGTGTCTTTATTTTAATCCTCATCCCTGGAGCTCCTGTTCATGGCAGAAGCTGGTTATAAATGGGTTCATCAATGGTGTCACAAACAGGAAGATGTTCATCCCCTACTAACTGGGGCATTCACTCTCAGTGCCAGAGATTCTATGTCCTTGTGTTTCTCAGGACAATGGCTTCCTTTGTTTTCCATTTCTTCTGCTCATGCTATTAACCTTTTAATGCTCCTCTCTTTTTTTTTCTGAAACCAGCTTTTCTGTGTTTTTTTTCTAATTTTTATTATGCTTTTAATTAAGATAGAATTATATAACTTCCCATATATGTGTAGACATATACACATATATGTGTGTGCATGCATATGTATGCACAAATATATGTGTGTATGTATATATGTATATGTATACACACATATATACGTACACATACATACAACCTGCTGAGCCCGTTTTTGTTGTTTGTGTGTCATATGTTAAGCTCCTGAGTCAAATCAATGACCTTCTCCATGGTGTACATCCACTAACAATGAAGGAAAACACCAGTTTGCTAATCAGCCTGCCAAGGGTTCTTTGGATGTCTGTTTGTTTTCTGGGCTTTTTTTGTTTTTGGATTTTGGTGGGGGGGTGTTTTATTTTGTTTTGTTGGTTATGCCTGTTTTCTTCTTCTAATAGGAAAAACTATCCAACTATTTTCTTAATTACAATCTCAGCAGTGTAATAGAACTAATAGCCTCACATATTATTCGTTGCTCATGGATCATGCTCCGAGGATACACTGCCGCCCACTGGCTGTCTTAAGTTCTGGTATTCACCACTGGTTTTGTTTCACCATGGCCCCTTAAATCAATCCTCTTCTGAGGTACTTTGTCCTTATTGTCCCTTTTGACAGCTCAGAAAAGCTAGAGTGGTTGGCACCTCAGAACCCTAACAAAGGTTAAGGCAAATCCTGCAAGGAAGAAATGAGGGATTAGTAGTTAGATGCTCTTATAGTGAGAGAGGCCATGACTAGGTAATAAAGATGGTGAATTTCCAAGATGGTTGGCTTGTTCCTCATGCTCCTGATCTGAGACAACAGCACAGCATCTTAAACAAAAACCTCATAGGCTTTATCTGCTGCCAGGAGGCCCTTGCTGATGCTGATAAATTGATAAACTGGCTCAGCAAGTTCAAGGCCAGATCAGGATATGTTTACATGGCAGTTACAGAGCAATCAGCCATCCTGTCTTCCTTCAAACTGACCAACCTTAAATTAGGGAAGACCCTTCAAATACTTTTCAAAAGACCCAGCTCTCAAGGACAGGCTGGGTTTCTGCTTCCCAACATCCCACTTTTTTTTTCTCTGTGTGGCTGTGTGTGTGTGTGTGTGTGTGTGTGTGTGTGTGTGTGTGTGTGTGTGTGTGTGTGTGTGTGTTCCTCACTACTAATAAAAACCTTTTTTATTGGGGAAAAAAGTGATATCTCAGTGTAAGTAGTCACTGTGTCAGTTAACTGAAAACCAAGAAAAGTAAACTGCAGAGAGACCTAGAGATCTTGTCCTCTTGAAAACTGTATTTCTGACCAAACTTGACCTTATGATTCATAGAAAAAAAAACAGTGAGCTTTAGCTGGAGCTGGCTAATAATAGGGTAGGCCTCTAGCAAGATGAGCTGCAATGGAAACAAAGGCACGAAAAGAAGTCTTCAAACCCAATAACTAGCAATTAAACACCCATGCAAGCTACTGAAGAATTCACAGATAGAACCAAGTGCTGCCTGGACTCCCTTTAAAACCTTTAGCAAAATAAATACTATAAATGGGAAGTAGAAGACATGGAGTTGGCTATGTATGAAGAGATTATTAAAGCAAGGTAGAATGCATGTGCATCCCTCTATTTTTCTGCATATTGGTAACTTTTATAATATAAAATTTCAAAATCTCTCACAAGTGTATTTGCCCTTTTCCAATGCAATGGTGAATTAGCCCATGTTTATACAACCAAGTAGGGGTCATTGAAGGTGTCTGGTTCCCAGAGGATGTAAAACAGTGTAGAGATAACTATAGTATCCTAGATGCAATAAATGGCAAGCATCCCCATCCCTATGATAGATATCATCTATGTCTTTGTTGGGACATACTTTGTGTAAACACTGTTTAGCTACTATTTGGAACCAATTAAGGATATAGCAAAGCTTTGTATAAAAGGATGCTTTTAGATTTTTCAAAGTGTAGTGTCTTGAAGGACAAGGCTGACACCAAAGAACCTTATCCATGGGGGTAAGAAGAGGGTCAGGAGAGTACAAGTGGACCCTGTGTTTGAGTTGCACTCAGTGTCCAAATTGTTCCTAGGAAATCAGCACCAGCGAGGGATGTTAACTCTTCTAGGCCATTTGAAAAGTGCTGAACAAGATACAAGTAGTAAGCCCACATTTCTGATGTCTTTCGCTTTCTTACACTTAAGCAGCAAACTCATTTAGCTGATCACCATAAAAACTTAAGGTAAGAGTGCCTTCTATACATCTGAGAACTCCAAGCAAACAAAATTATCCCAAAGGGCTGTGTAAACTTAAAGCCTGATTCACCTTAAGCAATAGAGTAGGTTCTTTCAAGACTGGAAATAAGCTGAATTATTGTCTTGTGAATGGGGGAAGTCAGCTGTCTCGCCTGACTATTAAAGTGAGTTATTTGGCAGACGTAATGTCAAGTGCTGTCCCTATGAGTTTTTTAAAGGGAGGACATCAGAAGAAGTAAAACAGTAACTGCCTCTCCCTTACTTTATTGCTCTGACTCAAGAAAATGCATTCAGTGCTGAAATACCTTCTGGATAATACTGGTCCCAACTGAGCATTGCTTTTTGGCGGTGGCAGTGAATATGCATAAGAATTAAAGGACTTGACCAGTGTCACACAAATGCAAAGGATTCTATTTCTTTAAAGTACAACAATATACATTGTAACATACTGTTTGCATATTAATATTAATTGACACTTTCTTAAATTAGGCTCTTTCATAAATTTCCAACCACCATGTTGAAATTGTACTAGCAAGAAAATTGTGTGTGTGTGTGTGAGAGAGAGAGAGAGAGAGAGAGAGAGAGAGAGAGAGAGAGAGAGAGAGAGAGAGAAGAGAGAGGGGGGTTCTGTAGTTCCTGTCAAACCAAGAATATAAGAAAAGTAGAATGTACTTCTGGGGCATTAAGAAAAAAAAAAAAAAACTAAGTCAGGTGGTAGTGGCACACACCTTTAATCCCAGCACTTGGGAGGCAGAGACAGGTGGATCTCCATGATTTCAAGGCCAGCCTGGCCTACAGAATGAATGAGTGCCAGAGAAACCCTGTCAGGAAAAACCAAAGGAAATGGAAGGAAGGAAGGAAGGAAGGAAGGAAGGAAGGAAGGAAGGAAGGAAGGAAGGAAGGAAGGAAGGAACAAACTAGGTAACAAAAATTAACCTTCCATAGTCACAGTGCAGAATTCTGGCCTGCCCAGAGTGATGTTTTAATGTCTCAGTGTGCTTTCATAGACTTTAACAAACTGGTAAATAAAGCAGCTATAGTTTGATCTAGAGAACAAATTGAGTGCTTTGATGCACAGTTCAGTTTCTGGACTCTGTGTAAACTAAACCAGGGCAAGAACTGACGAATAATGAGGGCCACTGGGAAACTTTATTTTTCTCCAATCTAATGGGAATTCCAGCTTCTACTAAGCCCTTTAGAAATAGGAATGGCCTGCTGTTCTCCCTCACACAGACGCAAATCCTATATGTGTTTGAAATCAAATATGAAGTGTTTTTCTTCTAGATCCATGGAAACAAGAGTTATAACCTGAAGAGATGCAAGGGCTCCATTGGCTATCAGATGGCTACTGCAAATGAGGGAGCTGCTTTGTTGCTTTGGCCAAAGGGGAGTAAACACATGCAACACACAATGTTCTCCTCCAAGGCACAACATGATGCCAAGTGGGATTCTGATGACTAGCAAGCCTCTCCTCAAAAAACAAAATCAAAAAACAAAATAGAAAGAAATTCAAATAAGATATTAAATTAACAAGGAAAAAGCTCAGCCAGATAGTTTCTGAGGTACTTACTGCTCAAGGCCAAAAATTCTATTAAACTTAAACATTCCAGTACTGTATTCTTGTTCTTCAAATTAAAAATCAGACGTGACTGAACAATGATTTAGACTGTTTCAATCACAGCTCTCCTAGGAAATCGCAGGTGTCTGGCCACCGTTCTTTAATTTCACCCCTCAAAGTGCTTAGACTGTATTTACTCTACTGGGATCCCTTAGGTGCTGTGCCAAGAGCCCCCAAGAACCTTTCTGTTCTTCCTAAAAGGGGAGTGCTGACTAAACCCAGCTCCCTGTAAGAACTTGTGGCTCCTCAATACCCCCCTTTATTCAGCCCCCAAACTCACATACTTTCCTCCAAGGCAGTCATCTCTTTGTCTCAATCCACTCTTCATGTACTAGCTACAAAGTATAAAGCAATCATCCTTGATGTCTCAGGACATGGTAGGGACCTCCTTTGCATGGTAGTAACAACTGTTGCTTGCTTCCTTGTGTCTGCCTGAATACCAACTTATCTTTATGGTTCTAAGAAAAGTTCCAAAGTTCTCATACAAAGTTGCTTTGTATTAGGGACATGTATGTGCATATGTACAATATGTGTGTTTGGGGGTGTGCATGTGTGTGTGGATTATGTATCTGTGTGTGTACATATGTGTGTGGTACATTTGCCTTTGTTGAGTATATGTGCCTCTATGTGTGTGTATGTGTGTGCATGTGCCCGCATATTTTTTAGTGGGATTAGGTTGATCCTTGCCTCTTGTCCATTGTTTTCATCCACATTGCTGATTTGCTCAACCATTTTGCTGACTTGTTCTTCATGTTGCTGGCTTTCCCCATTAGTACCTGGGTTAATTTGAGTGTTTATTTGTAACCTAAGATGGGCCACTAACCACTTTTTTCTCATAAAACTCTTGACATCTTCAGCTGGTATTTTACCTATTTCAACATCCTTTAGCTCAGGAGTTAAGAAATTAGGAGTCTTTGGAAGAGTCCTATTGCCTTATTTCATCATGTTTTCTTGTGTTTCTGGGTTGTGATTTGTGCAGCTGTTGGTCTCCATCCCTCTCCTGCTTTTTTTTTTGTTTATGTTTTTTATTTACATTTTTTTCATTTTACGTATCAACCCAAGTTTCCCCTCCCTCCCCTTCTCCCACCCTTCATACCTCCTCCCTTTTCACCCCCCAACCACTCCTCAGAGGGAGTAAAGCCTCCCTTGGAGATACTCAACTGCCATACCAAGTTGAAGGAGGCCAAGCCCCTCCCCTGTGTATCAAGTCTTAGCAATGTATCCCACCATAGGGACAGGCTCTAAAAATCCAGTTAATGTACCCAGGATAAGTTCTGAACCCACTGCTAGACCCTCCCCACAATAGATCAAGCCACATAACTGTCACCCACATTCAGATGGCCTAGTTTGGTCCTAGGCAAGTTCTTCAGCTATCAGTCCCAGAGTCCATGAGCTCCCATTAGCTCTGGTCATCTGTCTGCAGTTTTTCCCATCATGCTCTTGAATCCCCTTGTTTATATGATCTCTCCTCTCTCTCTTCAACAGAATTCCAGAAGCTTACCCCAGAAGCTGTGGCTATGGATCACTACATCTGCTTTCATCAGTTACTAGATGTAGGTTCTATGATGACAATTAGAACCTGATTATAGGGGAGGCCAGTTCAGGCAACCTCTCCACTATTGTTAGGAGTCTTAGCTGTGGTCATCCTTGTGGATTCCTAGAAATTTCCCTAGCACCACGTTTCTCCTTAACCCCATAATGGTCACCTCTAACAAAATGTCTCTTTCATTGTTCACCCTCATCCCTACATCCTTCCCCAAACTTTGCCTTCAGGATCCCTCATGGTCCCATTCTCCATCTTCTCCCTTCTACCCCTCCCCCAGGTCTACTAAAGAGATTTTAACTCTTTCCCATTCCTGGGTTTCTCCATGTGTATCCCTATTAGGGTCCTTATTTTTACCTAGCTTTTCTGGAGTTGTGGACTATAACCTGGTTATCCTTTGCTTTACATCTAATATCCACTTATGAGTAAGTACATACCATGTTTGTCTTCCTGGGTCTGGGTTACCTCACTCTGGATGGTTTTTTTTTCTAGTTCCATCCACTTGCCTGCAAATCTCAATATGCCATTATTTTTTACAGGTGATTAATACTCCAATGTGTAAATATGCCACGTTTTCTTTATCCATTCTTTGGTTGAAGGGCATCTAGGTTGTTTCTAGGTGCTATCTATTACAAATAATGCTGCTATGAACATAGTTGAGCAAATGTCCTTGTGGTAAGATTATGCATAATTGGAGTATATGCTCATGAATAAGAAAGCAATCTACAGAATTAATGCAATTCCCATCAAAATTCTAATATAATTTTTTCACATATCTTGAAAGAATAATACTCAACTTCATATGTAAAAACAAAAACAAAAGACAAAACAAAAAACAAACAAAAAAACAGGATAGCTAATACAGTCCTGTACAATAAAAGAACTTCTGGAGGTATCACTATCCCTGACTTCAAGCTCTACTGAAGTAGAGCTGTAGTAATAAAAACAGCTTGGCATTGCCATTATAAACAAACACATGGATAAATGGAATAGAACTGAAGAATCTGGTATTAATCCATACAGCTATGAACACCTGACTTTTGACAATGAAGCCAAAATTGCACAATGGAAAAAGGAACAGAAAACAGCAAAACTACTATGGCACATACACACAAAGGAAATGTATTCAGCTTTAAGAAAAACAAAGTGAAAAAGGAGGGACTGGGAAAAAAATTATACTCAGACCCAGAAAGAGAAATGTTGGAGGTTTGCTCTAAGTAGATACCAGCATCATCTCTTGTTTTGTGTGTTAAACTCGGAGTACAAGTGGAAGTCATGAAACTAGAAAGGGATGAGTGGGAGGAGGATGCACTAAAGGAGGGAGACAGCAAAGAAGAGGTGGAAAAGAAAGCAGAGATGTTGATTGCTGGGAGCCCAAAGGCTTAGCAAGGAAGGAAATGAGGAAAATGAGACACCCAAAAGGAAGAGTGTTTGAAGGAGCCTATGGGGTAACCTACTATTGTTTTGAAAAATGTCATGTTGTCAAACGTCCTCTTAAATGTTTATGCATATACTCATAGGCCAAGGTTTCCATCAATTTTGTCAGAAAAGCCTCTTTTAGCAGTGAATGCCAGTTAGGGCAGAGCCTCAAAACTACTCAAAGTGATGAGAATAAGTGACTGTGAATGTTTAATCCTAAAGTAGACAATCTTCATCACCTCTCTCCTGCTACTCACCCCGTCACTGCTCAGGAAACACTATAAAAGAGCAAGTGAAAAAAGTGAAAGAGAGGATTGGTAGGAGCACTGGGAAATGCTGTCTTCTAGATCTGACATGGCTACTGCAGACATGAACTCACTATGATTACCTGCACACTATCAAGGCAGTAAAATTCCAGCACGGGTAAAGGAGGAGTTCATAAGAAGCTACTGGCAGTTGATAGACGCTGTGTGAGAGAGAATAATTTTTCCCTATAGGTATGGCTCAAATATGTTGCCCATGAATCAGTAGATGACCCCATACCTATATACATAAGGCAGCACTAATTAGATGCAGCAATGTATAAAATATTAACAAAAGACGATATGAAATCAGGAGTAGTATTGTTAGGCAAGTCAAGGGAGAGTTGAATGAGAAGGGGAGGGTTTATATGGTCATAATACAGAGCATACATGTATAAAATTATCAAAGAACAGAATATTTCTATTTTAGAATATGCTATGAAGTTAAATTTATTTAGGGGAATATATTAGTGCTGCTCTCTACCTTGGTTATGGAAATTTTGTTTGTAATGAACAACAGTTAGTTCAGAGACTCATAAACAGTAAAAGTGTTTACAAAGGGACTATTGAGTGTTCATCCTTAAATAGGTCATATATAGTGTGAAGTACTGTCTTTTTGACGTGACATGTCAACTGTGCTCATAATCACACAACAGTAGTGGATACTGACACAAGATATGTTCATGCTTGTGGGTGGGGAGCTCTTAAGGCTCAAATGCTTTCTGAGAAGCTATAAGCAGTTAATAGTTGTTGGAGAACAAGAAGTCATATCCCTCACGGGTACAGACATGGGTAACTTGCCCTTGCTCTAGTAAACAACTTTCCAATCATGTTCACACAAGAAACTCTAATTAAATGCAGTGGAGCACCAAAAACAAACAAAAATGCCATGAATGTAGGAAAGGGACCTGGAAAAGAGGAGTTAAGTGAGAGGGTGGGGAAGATAAGAGGGGATAATGAGTGGTGTGATAGAAGGGTCATTACAAATTGGAGAGCATCAGTTATCATATACATGGAAGAGATGAAGCACAGTTGCATTTGTGGTTTCTCATCTTTGGCTCATGTTGCTATTGAGTCTTTATTGGATAAGTGTGTGATGTCTACCACAGCTGTTTTCACCATGGTAACTTCCTTTTTTGTGTACCAGAGGCCTCTACTGGCCACAAATAACTTTGCAATCTGTGGGCTAGACAGTTTCTTTCACCCTTCTGAGAATCCTCAATTTTACCCCCCTCCCCCTGATTGCCCTTTTAGCCAGTGGTGTCTCCCAAGTGTACTAGGTTTATGGGAAGTAACCATAGCATACATATGAGAATTATGGAAGACCCATCTCCATACTTTCAAGGTTTACTTAGTATCAAGTCACCTGGCTGGAAAAGTTCTGCCTAGAATTCTTGGACTCAATAGCTGTGAATGGCAAATGCGTAACTCCAGAAAATGCCCCCCCCCACCTCTGGTTTCTCCATGGCTACTCCATTAATGAAATCTGGTCCTAGCCAAGACAAGAAGACATGGCTTTCCCTCTGCATAACTCACTTCTCAGCCTTAGTCCTGTCTCCTGTTCCCAATCTCTTAGAAGACAAGCACTCTTCACCCCTCCTTCCTCCTTCCACAGCTGCCTCTCTGAGCCTTGTGGAAGACAAAATTGAGGCTCCCCAAATTCTGTCCATTTTCTTGTCTCAGGCTTCTGGGGTAGCTCAGGATGATACCAATAAATACTTTCTCTAAAGGGTACCACACTGTTGCCCTCTGTATCATATCAGGTAACAAAATGGCATTTCTCTCTACTGCTAACTCACCCTTCAGAGGGACCACAGTTTCCCCAAAACCAGCAACTCCATTTGAAGCCTTTTGGAGCCATGGGTGCATTGAGCATGGGGCCACTTGACTATCAACTGGCTTACCTTTTAGAAGGGAAATCTGAATTCCCTCCCTGTGTCCGGACACCACAAAGTTGAGCTTCTGTTTGGCTCACTTCTTTGCATCCATACTTTTCAATACCCTTCTATTTCCTCTGTGGATATCTAGAATTTTCCTTCTACTTATCTCTTTAAGAGAGAATTATATAAACTTGAGTTACATACACTGACAAAGAATTTCTACTACCTATTAACCAATCTGATCGTCACTGTAGTAATTTTCAAATAAAAATTAAATGAATCAAATTATAATTAAAGGGAATATGATCCCTGAATGAAGAACCTGAAAAAAAACAGGTATAATTCCTTCTTTATAATAAGCTTGTTTGTATTCCATGATGATTTTTTTCTTTTAGAGAAAAGAATACAAGGTGTTTGTAAAGAACAGAGGAAGTTATTTAAACATTCACCATAGCCAGGCATAGTGACTCATGCTTATAAATCCAGCACTTTGGATGCTGAGGCAGGGGGATGTTTGAAGCCTATCTAGGTTTCATGATGAGTTATAACCCAATATATAGACTAGGGAGTGTTTAAACTTATGCGAATAATAATAATAATCTATAAAAATCTAAAGCCCCCAAAATTACATTTTTTATTTAATGGATTTAAGAGTGAGACACCATACTTTTACCCTAAAGTTCAGAACATGCTAAGTACAACTGATCTGACCCCTGATATACATTATGGTATTAGAAGTTCAACTCTGTTTCATCAGGCAACAAAAACAAACAAAAGGCAAACAAATAAGAAAGGAAAATGACTTTTCCTTAGACGAAAACAACATATTTACCTATTTAGAAAAGTCCCCCAAATCTACAACAAAAGCCTAGATCTAGTCACTGGTTTTAGCAAGTTTGCAAGATCCCAAAGAAATATACAGAAATCAATTCTATATATATATATATATATATATATATATATATATATATATATATATATATTATTAGCACGAACTTGTGAACACAAAAGCTAAATCCTACCATCTTAGAGTTGCTGAAAGATTTTTTAAAAATCAATATAGATATAAATACATCTAGACATATACAGGATTGGCCTGCTGGAAACTACAAAACACTAGTGAAAGAATCAGGGAATCTATAAAAAAATAAAGGAGAGACATATTTTGTCTGTGAATTAGTAATGATGTAAATTCTTCAAATAATACTGACAGACTTAGCACAATTTCTATAAAAATGCTAAACAAATACATGATATACATAGACAAAAATTTCCTAACATTCATGGCACAGAAATTCAAATGGCTTAAGAATCTTGGAAAAGATCCGTAAGGCAGGAGGAATCAATAGTTTCAGTTGCATCACACATTATATGACATAAGGAAGGAAGAAAACAATGCATGTCCTAGCACACAGGAAGCTGAGCTAGGAGGATAGAGAATTTGTGGACAAACTGCACTGCATAGCAAATCTGTCCCAGAAAAGAAAAGAAAACTATGGAAAAATTGTCCAATAGAATTTTGCAAGGGCCCCCAAAGAGATAAACACAGTATAACTCACTGGTTTTTGGTAAAGTGTAAATGGGCCCATGAAAGAAATACAGCCTTTCAACAAATGATGCTCCACCAGCTAGACATATAAGTAAAAGATAAGAACTCCAATAGAAAATCTTAAAATTAACTGTAATTGATAATGTAATAAAATGTAAAACAAATTTATAAAACTCTTTAAAACATGGGGGAAAGTGTAGACTGGACAAATTTTTTTAGGCTTGAAAACAAAAGCAAACTCCATAACAAAAATGCTGTAAGTTGGACTCCAACACCAAGAACAATTGCCCAACAGAAGATTCTAATAGGAGAATGGAAAGAAGCAACAGACTGAGGAGACATGTGTGCAAACCACTCACCCCCAGAGTATGTAAACAAAAGACATGCACAGACTTGTCCACAGGGAGAATATACAGTTGGCAAATAAGCATCTGTAGCATGCTCAATACTCAACATCCTTAACTACTAAGGAATTGCAAACTAAACCCACAGCAAGATACTCACTCCATACCTACCTGAAGGGCTAAAATAAAATATACCGACAACCCTGGATGCTAGCAAGGTTGTAGAAAAACTGAATCAAATGTATATTACTGGTGGGAATACAAAATGGTAAAGTCTTTCTGGAAAAGAGTTTGGCAGTTACAAAAAAAAATACACTAAACAGTCAACTACCATATGACCCAGTAATTGTACTCCTGGGCATTTATCCCAAAGAAATGAAAAACTTATGTTCACACAAAAACTTATTCATCAATGTTTATAGCAGCTTTATTTGTAATAGCCATAAATTGGAAACAACCCAGATGCAATTCAACAGGGAAAGAAACATCTTTAGGACAAATGTGCTAGAATAAGTGGATATCTATATGGAAAAAAATTAAACTTGACCCATACTTCATAATATCCATGAAAATTAACTCAAGATGGTAAATGTAAGTTAAAACTCTAAAGGCCCTAGACAAAAACAATGACAATAGTGTCATAAATTGGGATATGCAAAGAAAAGTAGGCAGAAGGCAAAACAGCACTAAAAGTGTGTGTGTGTGTCTGTGAGTGTGTGTGTGTGTGTGTGTGTGTGAGAGAGAGAGAGAGAGAGAGAGAGAGAGAGAGAGAGAGAGAGAGAGAGAGAAAGAGAGAGAGAGACAGAAAGGGAGACAGAGAGAAAGAGAGACAGAGAGAGAATAGGACTTTGTTGATATTTTTAAGGTTTCCTTTTCAAAATTTAAGCTTTAATAAATGAAAGGCAATGCATTCAGTAGGAGAAAAGAAAAGTATCAGTGATGCAAATGTAAGTCCATCTCTACCGTGTGAGAAATGTCCCCATGAAGCCAGGCACGGCACTCCACACCTGCCATCACTGCACATTAGAGGCTGAAGCAGCTGGAACAGGAACTTGAAAAGAGACCTGAGCATATAGTGAAACCTTGTATCTGATCATCACCACCCCCAAAAAAGGAAGACGAAAAGCATATTTAAAACAACAGGGCAAACACCTTACACCCAAGGGCAGTAAAGTAAAAGAAGTACAATTCTGTTACTCACCTGATACATGAGATTAAAAAACACAGCACATTAGTGCTACGTGTATTGTTTTTAATATTACAAAGGTAATAATTCTAAATCATTGTCTATAATGTACAGCAGCTGGGACTATTGAGTAGGCAGGGAAAGTGTGAAATGGTACAACCCATTCTGAAAACTGGCCACTGAATGAGCACCTGTTTTTGTGATCAAGCAATCTCACTCAAAGCAGTGCTTACCCAAGAGAAACTGAAGCACACATTGATAGAAACTATGTGTGAATGCTCATGGCATCTTCACTCACAGTTATTTCAAAACTGAAAACAACTCAAGGATGTGCACTCTGTTGCATGCATACAAAGGGGAATGCACAACTAAAAACCAGGATAACTGATGGGGATCTCAAAGGCACCAGGCTGAGCTAATATTTCAACAAAAGTAGTGCCCACTGCATCACCCCAGTTATAATAATAGGCAACACAGATATGTTTTCAATATGCAGACACCATCTCTGTAAGTAGGGAAATGGGAGGTAATGTGTCTGGAGGCTGAAAACTTTCTGGAGGTGGGGGACCTAGAGAAGCCTTTTGGATGGGAGGACTTCATCTATATTGCAATGGAGAAGGTATTACCAAAGATATACACAAGCCAAGTTTTTAAAATTAATTTATTTAATCATTTATTTTACATCCTGACTGCAGTTTCTCCTCCCTCCTCTCCTTCCAGTACCCCCCCACCTTTCTGATCCCACCCCTCAATCCACTCCTCCATAGGTCTCCCATGAATATCAACAAAACATGGCCTAACAAATTGCAGTAAGACTAAGCAGCTCCACATGTATCACACCTGGCCAAGGCAATCCAGTCTGAGGGGTAGGCTCCCAAAAGCCTGTAAAAGAGTTGGAGACAGTCCCTGTTTCCATGTTAGAAGACCCACAAGAGGACCAGGCCACATAAGTGTCACATATATGCAGAGGGCTTAGGTCAGTCCCATGCAGACTCCCTGTGCACACATTAAGTTTTATTTAACTAAACACTTGACACTATATTTCTCTTGATTATATATATTATACAGCCCTGGAGATACACCACAGTAGTGAGGCAGCTACTTAGGATCTGTAGGATTTGGTCTGAGTCCCCAGAATTCCAAGTATGACTCCTCAATAAAAAGTGCTTCATAACTCTGTTTTGGTAACAGTTGACATTACCTATTTTTTTCTTCCTCACATCCCCCATTCATCCATCACAGTGCCCTACAACATGGGACAAACTGTGGAGACAAGAGTTGCAATACAATTTCTTCAAGCCCTACAAAGTTCAGAGATGGATTTCTTGAGTCTTGCAGTGGTGTTTCTCTGGGCTGTCATAAGAAAATCAGGGACCATGTGTGTGTATTACTCACTTCTTTAAGACCATCCCCTGCACAAATGGCCATTTTATTTTAGAATGTAGAACAGTGGAATATAAAACAAATGGCCTGATTTAGTGAAGTTACTTTTTTAGCTGATATGAGAAGTTCTTCATTACATGAGACAATAAGAGAGCTAAGAGAAAGATTTGTGAGAAGCAAAAATAACTCCAAACTGAATGACAGAATAAAATTCCAACCTCCTGCTACAGCAGCTTGTGATAGAACTAGCAACAGAGGGTTTAAGCAATAACAACCTTTTCCCATTGGGCTCCTAATTTTTATCCACCTTTTTGTAAAAGACAAAAATAGAAGCAGAAAGAATATGGGAGACAGAAAAAGAGACAGAACAATTTTCAGGTTTGAGGCAGCTTGAACATACCAAGCACCCTAAACCATATCGGTGCATATACTAGAGACCTTGCTCTATTCGCTTTTCTGCTTCATCATAATCTGATTACACATGTGAAAAAATAATGCCTTACAACTAGAAATATTTTTTAAATGCTACTGAATTATCATCAACAGAAGCTAAGTTTCAACTCTTCCTATTCATTTGTTGCATGGCTGTTGCCCTAATCCCACAGACACAAGACTCAACGTTTGCTTAAAGCTGACTGCTAAGATATAGAAATGAGAAGAAATGTGTAACTGAATCCAAAAGAAAGCAGCCAGCCCAGTGCATTCATGAAATCTATGAGGCACAGTGGTTCTTCTAGGAACTCTGAAGTACATAGGCAACAACCAAGCAAGTAATGGCTTTTACTCTCTGAGGCCACACTACTCTTGATTAATATGCTTGGCTGTTTGCTTCTAATAGATATGAAGAGGAAACAATGCAAACCACAAGGATAATCCTAAGGGGCCCAGACAGAATGATACTGGAATGGAAACAAGCGTTAGTATTCTACCTCTGAGTTTGGGAAAGACACATGTTGTGGTAAAAGAGCTCATTGCTGCTTCTGTATGTGTGGCTCTGAGCCTCTCCTGATAGGCTTTGGTGCTCATTACCCCATGTCCCCTGCACTCCTCTGTTAAAGGTAAGCTGGGGAAAAACAATGACCTGCTTCCCAGCCAGCACCCACTGACTACTTCTGCTCCTTCCTCCTTTGTCAGTCAGGTCCCTGGGAAGACTCCCCACAGAAGTATAAATCACTGGGTATTATGTACATATCAGAAGAGCTACTTCTGGGCTTGAAGGACAATCAATAATGTGTTTTTAATAAATACATTATACAAAAGAGTGAGCTCTTCATATGAAACATGAGAGATGAATTGAGGCCCCAGGTGCCTGCTCTCCATATCATCAACCTGGGTAAATGAAAAAGAACCTGCTGCTACGTCTGCAAGGAGCTCTCATGTTATACCACACAAGCAGTGCTCTCATGGACCTGGGCTGCAGGCCATTAAAGGACTATTGGCAAACAAGGTGATGAAGCAAATAAGTGATGCTTCCCCTTGAGCTTGTATTCTCTTTACAGGTCATTGTCCTACCCTTGACCTTCCAAATCACCATGTGCATCCTGGGTCCTGAGAGAGAATGTCTCTCCAGCCCTCAGTAAGCGACAGTTGCTCTTTTGGAACAATACCTCAGGAACTGAGGAAGTCACTGTAGTTCACACTTCAGACTATGGTGGAAGAGCTGGTGGTGAGTTAGGAGTTGGGTAGGAATCCCCTACCTCAGAACACTGGACAGCCCTGAGGGCCAAGCAATTGCTGGACAGCCCAGAAGGCCAAGCTGATTGTCACAGTATAAAGGAACTCCATGCCCCACATACAACATTCAGCTACCTTTTCGAATGTATAGAGAGGTATATTGACTAGTTATACCTAAACCCCTAGGAAGCAAGGCAAAGATGCATTAAGCCCTAGGCAATGTTTCTTTCTTTTTTTTTTTTTTTAAGAATGCACATCCTGCAAATAGTGAGGTTCCAGAAACACCTTCTCTATGTGTTGTAAAGTATAATGTATAAATGAGATGTGACTAGTGGTCATCTCGATGAGTCAGCTATAATGGAACTATGAAACAATGTTCAGAGCAGCAGAGTAAACAGATCTGAAACCATGCTCACACCCACTCTGTGACCTTAAACAAAGAGGCGGCCAGCTCCAAGCTTCGCCAATACAAAGTACATCCCTCAAAGGATTGTAAGAAGCAGGGATTACTCTGTTAAGATGTCATACTGGAACATCTGTCAGACAAGTATCTTGATAAAATTCAGAGCTAAACTTAGATGCAATAGAGAAAAGTCTATGGTACACATAGGGCCACACGGATTAGTATTCCCTGCTGAGTCTGAAGAAAATGAGGGTACAAACAGTGATTAGTGGGCAAAATGCCCAGAAAGTTGAGACCTGTGCAGGACAGGAGCTGGGGGCACATATACAGTTAACAAGGAAGATGAGTCTAAGCATGATCATAGTGATTGAACTAATCAGGTACAGGTCAGGCCTGCTCCTCTGTCTAGTAAGGACCTTTCCACCTAAGTATCAGAAAATGATGCCAACAAGAGAGGAAAGGCATCCCGGTTCCAGTGTCTACACAACAGCTTCTGTTCAATAAAGACAATCAGAGTGACTGTTAATAAACTACATATTAAAAGGGGTGGGGGGAATACATAAACTATATCGTGTCTTTTATTTTCACATTTGAATAGGTAAGACCAGAGACTTCTATCCCTAACAATCTTTGTGCTTGCAACCAAAGGAAAACTGAGATACTATCCATGGAGTGACTTCAGTCATTTGAAAGGAATGTGCTATCATATAGAATTTTTGCCTAGAGAACAGCAATAGTAGATATCTGTTCATCAACCACATTCTCCAAGAAATTATAAGATCCTTACAGATAGCATGAGCATTGTCTCTATACTGCAATAAGGCAGATGCCAATAAGTTAAACATCTATTTGTCAGCTATAAAATATGTAAATACATAGAGATGCAATTCAGTTGAATACCACTTTGGAACAAACACTACCCAATGTTCATACTATTCATATCTGGTCTCCCAGAATTAGCCTATGCATTGCCATGCAAAATATGATATTACTATAATAATTGAATAGTGTGACCTTCTGATAGAATGGGGATAAAGAAAAATCCTCACAGGAAAGTGAAATAAAACACTCTTCACTTTTCTTTCCTTCACTAGATTTTTTATTTCTGATATTCAGAGGAAAAAACACAACCGAGTTGAGACTTTGACTACCTGTCCCACCTCTTAGACATATGACTATTTGGATAGTTGAGCCTATCAATAATCAGAGTAGTGGTGCTGGTCCAACTAAGTACCAGAGACTCCACTGAAATTTTATTGCAAGATCCAGTTGATTTAATAATAGAAGATGAATTACAGCTCCTTAATTGACCTAAGTTTACTTTTTAAAGGAAGTAATTAAATCTCAAAAATCCCTAGGCTTTTCTCTAGACAGTTCTTCAAGTTTGTGTTTAACTTTCTAAGATCATGTAATAGGGACCAAGATTTAATTTCAAAATAGCTGAATACGTGTTAGGGGAGATAACTAGTGATATAGTTTTATCTCTCCTGGGAAGATTTTTTACAATGCCTGATTCTACAATGAAAGATGATTTCTGCTCATTTATTTATTTACTTCTGCAATTTTGGAACCAGAATCCAGGGCCCTCCACATACAGGCCCATTGTTCTATACTACTGAGTTATTCCCTCAACCCTAATTTTTGCTATTGACTTAAGGTATCATGAATGTCATTGGCACCTAGAAAAAATACTTATAAAATTGTCTAAATGTGCTCTTGGAAGTGGCTTGCTTATAAAACAAAAATAACCGGGCTTGGGGAGATGCTCATTGGATATTGCACTTGCCTTGGGAATGTAAGGATTCTGAGTTCATGTCACCAGAAACCATGTAAATTCTGGCCTAGCAGCACATATGTAATACTGAGCCAATACTCCTACTGAGAGATTATAAAACAGGGTTCTACTCAATGGTAAACCACAGAGATCCCATTTCACACAATATAAAAGAATGATTGGTAATCAAGGTTGTCCTCTGACATCCACAAACATATATCATGCCATGTTCATACCTACACACACACACACACACACACACACACACACACACACACCAAGGGGAAAAGGTATTAAATATCAATAACAAAATAAAAACTTACTGAGGCATTATATCCAGCTATTAATTCATAGAATATTAGTTTGTTTAAACTGACTGGAATTTTAAAGATCGTCAGGTCAATTGCTAATCTAATGGCTATCGAGGGATATTTCAATGAGGTCATAATTGAGGAATTATTATTCTTTCATGGAGTCTAGAAGAGACCCTTGTTGCTGCTATCCTTCTTTGGGATTCTCTAGGGATCCTAGTCCCTAGTCCCTAGCCCCACCCTATTACCACAAAAGCCAAAACCTCAAGCCACTCCTGATTCATTTCTCCCTTACACATCCACATCTAATTCTTTGGGAAATGCATTGGCTCTACCTCCAAAACACATCTCAAGATAAGCCACATTTCCCTTGTCCAAATCCAAATGACAATTCTTCTAGACTGGATTACAGATGTCTGGCATATAACATATGTTTAATATTGGCCGATTATAGAATGAATGGAATTCTAATTGGTCCCATTCGACAGTCTTTCTACACCCCTCCCCCACCTTCAGAATGCCTTCTGTAAACAGTCTGATATTGTCAGTATAAAACATGGAATGCTACTTTTTTTCTACTAAGTTTTCAATTCACTCTCATCAAATTTGGAGTAAGATGTCAAATCTAATCCTCTTGTATATGAAGCCCTCCATCTCCTGTGTTCTTCCCCAAGCATCCCAAGCCTTCTGCTCAACACAGACTTTTTCTTTTCTCTACTCAGAACATCATTTTCTTCTGTTATAGTCTGGATCTGTCTGGCTCTCAAAAGTCCATGTGTTAAAACCTTGGTTCCAGAGAGATGTTATTGTGAGACACTGTGGACCTTTAGGAGGTGGGGTTTAATAGGATTTGCTTATATCATTGGGGGCTTGCTCCTGGATAGATCAAATTTGTAAAAAAAAAAAAATGGTTTTTTCTCTTGGTGTTTCTCATTTCTAAAATGACAGCACAAGCACAATCTATTTTATGTCATAAAAGTGACACTGTGTCACTTTTCATATCTTTCTAACCACATACTTCTCATATCAATAAGTTCAATTAATTCTACCAATATTCTCATGCTATATGCATGTCCCCAAGCTCTAACAACATCCCCACTAAATTATCATTATATTTCACATAGAAAACACTCTGTCAATCTCTTCTCTATGATATAATTAGACATTTTTGCAAAATAGCACAATTGTGATGAAAATGCAGGTTCAGTCACATCCATGACATTCTGTTGCTTTAAAGTCCTTCAACAGGCCAGCAGAGCCCTGCCTGGCTGAGCCTCTACATGGAGCCAAAGTTCTAACATCTATGGTATTCCCCTGTTCTCTGCCCTCCAGCTAGGTCTTATTTCTAATATCCTTCCTGCTGCAAATCCTTGGCAAATGCAGTTTTCCCTACTGAGAAAACCGTTTGTTCCCCTCCTCACCCAGGTAGCTCATTCATCTTCTGATAATAGCCTGGGGGCCATTTCTTCAATTATAACTTCTTTTACTCAACTTATTCTTCTGCCCCAGAGTTTGGGACTAATTAACTTGACATATAATTTTATGAATTTCAACTTTTAAAATGTAGCATACAGAAAGAACCAAATGTCTCAGAGTTGTAAAAAGGAATACATGTGTTACAGTCCCAAACTCTCCTCAAAATGACTGGGTGCTCATGAGAGGTTCTTTGAATCTGATGTATAGCTTGAGAGACAGAGAAGCCTAGCAAGGCCAACTAGCAGAACCAAAATCAGCATGAAAAGGTAAATAGAAGGTGATAATAGCCACAGTGACTACTACCTGGCAGGAGTGGTAAACACCAGAGGGAGCAATGTCAATGTCATCAAGAAGAACATTGCCTACATATCACACAGACCGCATAGCCTTGGGTAATACTGGTTGACAAAGTGAGACACTTAAACTCATTAAGCAATTGGAAAATAATGCCTGTATTCATATATAACCTACCATAGTAGACCCTGTAGTTCGTAATATCTGAAAAAGTTGTCAAAGCAAGCTAAACAGTAGAAACACTGTGGAAGTAACTTTGTTCTCTTCTGTACCTTCTCTCCTGGCATGGACCTTCTTGTAAAACAAGGCAATGCTTGTAATGTAGTATTTCTTTGAAAACCAGACGTAGGATCTCTGTCTAGTTACTTAGCTCTACATCACTGTCAGCATCCAGCACTGTGTCTTGTATGTAGCAAACAAAAACACATATTCCAGAAAGGGTTATTCTAATTTTGAACTGATTTTTTTCTGCTGGGCAAATTCTATCCCATTTGTTCATTTTTAATAAATTTAGCTATGAAAATTGGGTTGCTCAAGAACATTCAGCTCAATAAAAGCAAGCACTTAATTCTGCAAAGCAGTAATGTGGAGGCTTTAGATGTCTCAGTTCTTTCCCATGAAAGTCTGCACAAATTCATAGTAGTTGATGGTCATGCATTTAAACATTATCCTGAGGCACATTTTGTACTTCCCAATCCAAACCATGCATCACAATTCTCTATTTGCCCGCCTGTATTCAATGCCATTGTGCCAACTAATAAGGTTTATTTCATGGAAGTGCATCCCTTGGCTTCAACCAAGTTTGTGCTGATTTACTCAAGAAAAGAAGACAGAACTGGAACCATTGCCATGAGGCGGCCTGAAAACGCCTCTGAAGTTCTGCCCTCTGCTGCTGTAATCTCCTAAAGCTAAACCAGTTGGTGAACATTTGCCAATGATAGATCTCTCCCTTTTGACTTCCGTGCCTGGTCCTGTAATAAGATCATTTAATAAGTATCTACCATATGCTAGATAGCTCTCGTAAGCCCTCATTTGTGTTCATGATAAGTGGGAGAGGTGGCCATCATGGCAGAGTTTCCCTTTAAACTAAAGAAATGGAATGCTGTGGGATAAATTCCCCAACAGATCTAGCAAACTACAGAGCCAGGCTTCCAACCCTGACTTGACTTATGTTGAAATTACAATGTTTCTATCAAGGGAAGAAAAAAAAAAAAAAAAAACACGCAGCAGTTCTTAGACACCTCTACCCTAATAGAAGTCACATAAAATGGTTTCCGGCATTTATCTACCCATTTTCTTAACCGCAAACTAGCTGAAGGTAAAGTTAATTCCATCATCTTCTCCCTTACTACTGCTACTTGTCAAATAGTAAACTCTTCAAGAATGCCATTTAATTCATTAAAAATTAATACAGTCAGCTGTGTCTTAAATGTAAAGTGCAATTTTTTAACTTTCATAAGATAGACTGTTTTAGGTTTCTGTTACTGAAATTTAAAAAATTCCAAAGCCTATTTGCCAAGCTTTCATATCACAAAACCACAAAGTAGCTCAATTTCAAATATTACATAATCAACAAAGGTAGACCAGTTCAGTATTTTTGTTTTAGTCTGGTTTATCTTTTGTGTTACAAGGGAAATTCTGAGGAAAAATATTTTCTTTTTTTTTTTAATGATTAATTTTATTTTTTTTTTACTTTTTTATTAATTTATTTATTTATTTATTTATTTATTTACATATTGATCCGGTTCCCTCTCCCTACCTCTCTTCCTCCCTCCCTCTTTCCCTCTATCCCCACATGCACCCCCGACCACCCTCCCCTCCCATCACCCCCCAACATGTAGGGTGATGCCCTCCAGGAGGGGTCATCTAAATCTGTCAAGTAATTTGAAGTAGGGACTAGGACTTCTCTCCTGTCTCTATGTTAAGGGGATGTGCCCACAAGGTCCTTTTGTGCACCAGGAATACATCCTGGTTCCACTGTCTGAGGTCCCTCAGACTGCTCAGGCCTTCTAGCTTCCACCCATGTTCAGGGGTTCTGAGTCAGTCCCATGCTGGATTCCCAGCTATCAGTCTGGGGGACCCATTTGATCTTCCTTGTTCAGGTCGACTGTCTCTATGTGTTTCTGCAGCATGTTCTTGTCCTCCCTCTCTGTATCTGGATTCCAGCTTAGCTCAGCGTTTAGTTGTAGATTTTTGCTTCTGTTTCCATCAACTACTGGATGAGGGCTCCATGATGGTGGATAAGTTAGTTGTTGATCTAATTATCAGGGAAGGGCATTTATGGTAGCCTTTCCACTGTTGCTCAAATTGTTAGTTGGAGTCAGTCTTGTAGGTATCTGGACATTTCTTTAGGTTCAGTTTTCTCTTCAATCCCCCCTCTTTTATGTTCTCTCTCTCTCTCTCTCTCTCTCTCTCTCTCTCTCTCTCTCTCTCTCTCTCTCTCTCTCTCTCTCTCTCTCTCTCCTATTCCTCCCCTGACTCAATCTTCCTAGTCTCATGTGCTTTCCTCTCTTCCCTTTTGTTTCTCCAAAAAGAGGAAGATGGTATGTACTCGCTCATATATGGATTTTAGACATAGAACAAAGGATCACCAGCCTATAATTCACACCACCAGATGAACTAGGACACATGGTGGATTCTAAGATTCATATAAGGTCCCCCACAGAAGGGGGAAGGGACAAGTTCTTCAGAGCACATGGGAAGGGGGGGCCAGTGACTTAAGAGGAAACTAGAAAAATTATTTTCTATCTAATGACCATGAAATGAGATGACACTAACTACCTTTGACAAATACAACCTGTGCTCTTTCCAAAATGCTAAATGGTTGAACACATGGCTTGGGCAGGATAGGGAAAAGTTGGAACAAGCAGAATACTTAGAACCTCATGATGTAGTTACTCTCAAAGGTCCTTAAATCATGTCCAATGACAGCTTTCCCTGAGAAATCATATCTCTAAGTCCACCCAGATGAATATATAGTCCAAAGGGATATATTTTTCTCTGGACATGATATATAGATAGACAGTCAGACAGACAGACAGACAGGCAGACAATGGATTGATAGATAGATAGATAGATAGATAGATAGATAGATAGATAGATAGATAGATAGATTGATAGATAGACAGCAAGAACAGGGTACTATAAGAAGTAAGGGCTAGATTAAATATTTAAAACCCAGGCTCCCTGAAGCTTCAATTTAACTAATTTCATATGCTGACCTCTGGGGACAAAGAGAACAAAGTGAAAGCAAACCTCCATGCTGTCTATTTGGGTGTGTGCAGGGAAGAATTTCTAGTTTACTAGAAAAGGGAAGAAAGGAAAAGTAAAATATAAAGTAACAGTGGCCAGGGAATCTAAAAAGAGGAATAATTCTCACAAAATGTTTAGGAAAGTGATTAATACAATGTGTCACAAAGAAAATATATTCAGTTGTCTATTCTCATTATAGGTTTTAGGCTGCAGAAGGGGCATCTATTCATTAATCACAGAAAAAGAATAAATGAGCAGAGCTATCCAGGATGGAAGTCTGAGCAGAAGCCCCCAGCATCATCCGCAGCCTTCAGTAACACCTGAACACATCACTCCAAATGCCTGGTTTGCATCCAGAGGCAGGTCTGCCTAGAAAAGAAAAAAAAATGATTGTAGCTCAAAGGAATCTTGGCAGAAACCAACTGTGTCTCAAATGTGATTCAACTCTGCAATTTGCACGCTCACATGGTAAGCCTGTAAGAGTTGAATGCTATGGATGGAGTAGTCCTCACCTTCACTTTCTCAGCTTCAAAATGATGCCCTTTCCAAAGAAAACCAAATTTTACAAAGCTACAATGTTTCTACAGGAGCTTAAACGTAGCACGTCATATAAAAAATAATCCCTGCTATTTTTGCCAACAGTTTCATTACTCTGAGAAATGAAAAACTATAGTTTTAGTGTCCTTGGTATAAAAGTATCTGCTTGAGTTTTAAAGCAAGATTCTCCAACATGATCAAGCCATAGTTTCTAAAATTACTCCCACATAACTCACATATAAGAAAAGATACATACTATATAATAATTTTCCTAGAAACACACAAAAAAACAGGCATATATATAAAAAATATGTATGTATACTCATATATATGTACACATAGAATGATGTACATTTGTGTATGGATATAAATAATAAAAATAGCATAGCTTGGTTATGATTAGGATATCTAGTCTCACCAAACTAGTATAATATAATTACATTCAAATGCAAGCACACTAGACACTTAAGTTTGTCATGATTAAAAATTGTAACAATTCTGTGGGTCTGTCCTTGTACTGAGCGTACCACAACTTGAGCATCCATAGTCTAAAATCCTGAAATCCAAAATGTTCTCAGGCACTGACATGGTGCTGTAAGTGGGGAAATTCATTTAATGAAGTTTGTTTCATGCACAAAAATCATTGAAAATATTATATAAAATTGCCTTCACACTGTGTGAAAAAAGTACATATATGAACCAGAAGTGCATTTCATTATGTTTGGAATTCCATCCCATCTCCAAGCTGTCTAATTATATGGAGGCAAGTATTTCAGGAGCTAAAAATTATCAAAATCCAAAACACTTCTGTCTCATTTCAGACAAAGAGTATTCAACCTGTACACATATCCAGTCTTTCTACCATCACTTGGCACAGTCATACAACAGACATGTTGTTCTGGTCTGGAAAACTACAGGGAGCAGCACCCAAGAAAGCAGTAACATACTATCCTACTGAAGGATAGCATTCCTGCCATGGACCAGTGAATGCAAATCATGGGCAAATGGTTTGAGTTTTGTAGACACCCTAACCCATCACTCCCTCTATTTTAAGGTCGGGGAGGTATGCCAATAAGATAACTTGTCTGTGTAATTCAAAAGTTGCAAGGCTACAAACAGCATATCCAAAAACCAGATGTACTTTATATAGAAAGGTGACTCAATGGGTAAAAGAAGAACCTCCTTAGCCCTTCAAATCAAAGTCAATGATGCTCATTTGCCTATGTTCTTTCAGCAATCCCAATCCCCAATTCTAGAAGCTTTAGTTACCTCTGTTTTAAATGCATGCCTTTCAACTCTATAAGCATGCTTACAAAATCCAGCCCCTACAGATATAAAACTGTACTTTCTTCTACAACTGAAGCATCCTAAAAATCCATGTTTTGCATCTAGCTTGCTCTTCTCCAATACTGCAGTTCTGGGTAGGGAGCTAGATGTACCTCTAAAGACAGGAATGTAACATGAGCCCTGACTCCAGGCAAGGTTTTAAAAAAAACTGAGTCTCCTGCTTTTGTCTTTCCCTACTGTCATCAGCAGAAAGGCAAAGAATATTCTCTATGGCCAGATTAAGAGTGGGAGGAATGGACAAGATAATGTGCCAGGCACATGGCAGCCAGTCGCCACTCCAAGCCAATTCAAAGAAGGAATCAGTCTGAGCCCCTGGTCTTGCTGTCATCCTTCAAAAGCATGAGCACTTAAGAGAACAGCTGCATGGGGAAAATGTGAATTCCTCTCTAAACAGATGACTGACTTGGGTCACTAGGCATGACCTAGATGACCTTTGAGAATTTCCTAGATAAACAGGTTCTAACCAGTCTACTCACTCCAGCCTTTCCCAGCCCCACCCAAGCCATCTGCTCAACTCATCACCTTTTTAAAAAAGAACACAGATTGTAATTGGCAATGATAGTCAGTGACCTCCCCTTCCCTAGTTATTAGATATAGAAAAATGATTAGTATAATTCCTTCTGATTTAAAAGGTATGTATGACACATAAATAGGAAATATATTCTAAAGAATTTGAAAATCAGAGTGGAAAATAGATGTTACTTGGGTTTTTTTTAATCTATGCCTTTTAACTACATTAAAAGTTTATAAATCAGTAGATCCATCTTCAATTTTAAATTTCAACACCTACTGACAGTGAATGATTACATATCAAAATGTTTTTTTTCTTAGTTTTTTCCAGATGTTCCCTCAGATATTTGCTCACTCTTGTTTCGCTTTCAGGGATTAGCAAATGTGTTGACTTTCAGATTCAGGACCAGACCTGAACTTGTAGAAAAGAGAAAACTTTTGTCTGAGAAATGCTCCAACTGCTCCCCTCCTTGCCTTTACTCCTAGCCTTTGTTCCCTTTGACTTCCATAGCTTTGCATTGTGTTTCTTCCTTAATGCATCTACCCCATCTCTGCCTTAGGATGCAATGATTGATTGACACCTGCAATGCTGGCAGAAGTTTAGAGAGATCCTTCACATCTGTGTAAAATGCTGGATACTTGGACTAAGGCCAAATGCTTCTTGAACAACCTGGCAATGTCCTTCTGGAGATGGTGTGCTGAACCAGTTTATGTGGAAAGTCTAGTTAGCAATTTTTTTGCTTGGCTTCCAAGGACTCAGAGTAGCATAGAGAGACATGAATGTGGAGACACACTTTAAACTATGTGTCCAGCCCACCTCTGCCTCCCAACAGCCCACTGCTTACTGCTGAGCTTAAATTGTCTAAGCTTAAAGAGGTTTAAGACAAAGTGTAGGTTTCTAGGTTTGGAGAATAAAAAGAGTATATTCAGATATGAGGCATACTTAGCACAGTACAGTCTATACCTACTACACTAATTGAAATTTAAATTAGAGATTTACCTTTATAGCCAAAAATCCCCCCAAAAAACAAAAAACAAAACAAAATAACAAAGAACCTCTGACTTTCTTTGAAATCAAGTGGTTGGAATTTGTATTTTTGTATATAGATAGTAGGATTATACATGTGAGAAGCTAAACAAAAATTCTCAAAATGCTACCTCAGTACAGTGTTTTGTAGGCACTGAAATAAAGAATAACACCTTAGTCAGGCTGACTGTGTTGACACTGTTGACTATTTATGTATGTTTAGCTTTCTGCAGCCTATCTTGTGGTTATAATTAAATGGTGTAAATCTGTTTATTTGCAAGCATATAGATTAATTTCTTTCTAACTCTTCCAGTTCCTTAGGATTCTACAAGAATTGTTTCTAATTGCCCTTCCAACCACCTCTCAAGTCAAAATATGATGCCTTTCATTTCTTTATAGTGTATCCTCAAAATCCAAGAAATTTCAAAACACACATCCATTCCTATCCATGAACTAGAATGTGTGATTTCTATATGGTCAATCTAATGGATGAAAGATTTATTCGGCTCACATGTTCAGTTTCAGCCATCATTTTGGGTTGGGTCTATTGGAGCAGCAGCTTAGTATATGGCTGCAAAACTGTGTGTAGAGGGCTGCTCAAATCACCACCCAGAACCCCAACATAACAACAAATCTACCCAAGGCCTAAGTGATACAGTTCTGCTGGCCAGGCCCCACATCCTAAATGTTCAACAGTCTCAGAAAATCCTGGTAAATAACCATTCAAACTATGAGCTTGTGAGGGACATTTCAGATTCAAACTGTAACAAGCTATTAGCAGTGTATTTCTAGAATGTGCCAACTTTTTACAAGTATTACTCACTGCCATCCTCCATCTTTGGCTGCATTAATCCTTCCTATGCTCTTTGCCCAGTTTTGTTCTGTATGCCTTTTAAACATATATTTTTATGTACGTATGTGTGAGTACATATGTACATTCATGTACACACTTGTGTACATGCATGTGCAAATGAAGAACAACTTTGGCTTCTGGTCTTCAGGTGCTGACCACTTTTAAAAAAATCTTGGTGTGTGCTTCAATGTATGTATGCATGCATGCATGCATGCATGTACATGCCACAGTGCATGTATAGATGTCAGAGGAAACATCAGGTGTTGGTTTTCACCTTATTCCTTGTGTGAAACATAATCTCTTCATTGATATGTATGCAAAGTTAGCTGGCTCATCAGCTTCTTGGGGTTCTTCTTCATCTGGAGATTTGAACTGAAGTCCTCATGCTTGCATGGCAAACAGTTTATCCACTTAGCCATGTCCCTAGCATCCCTACAAGGTTTTCCATCATCTGGCCTCTTACTACCCTCTGGCATCATTTCCCACCATTCTTCCCAACAACCTCTGATTATACTCAAGATATCCTTCCTATTTCAGAAATGCCTCAGTCTCTTGCTCACACTGCTTCCTAGGCCTACAGTCATCTTTCTCCGGATGTTTGCATGGCTTTCTCTCTTTCTTTATTCTTCTGTCCAAATGTTCCTTTCTTAGAGAATTCCTTCCACTGCTCTTCATGAACAAGTATTCCCTCCATACCTCAAAATCCCTGTCTTATTCTGTTTCATTCCATAAGCTGCATCAACCAAATTAGGCACTTATCTTCAGTCCTTAAAATAGATGTTTGTCACAGAGTAATTATAGAATGATTGTACTTCAAAAAAACATTAATTTTGGGGGCCAAACCTTCAACAGGCCTTGGGAAACCTAGTACTCATTTTGCATTTCTACTGAGTTGACAAATTTCCTTTTAAGAGTACTTCATTCTTCTAAGTCAAGTATTAAAATACAGTGCAATAAAGAGGTAACTTTTATGGGCCCAGTATATTCCCACTGCACCACTGTACTAATAAGTAATTTTAAAATAAATATGTGTGTATGTGTGTGTATACATATGAATGTTTATGCATACATATAGTATAGATGTACATATGTGTATTTATTTATTTATTCATTTATTTATTTATTAAATAGAGATATGCCACGTGGGTTGTTAATGGTTCCTCCCAAGAGCCATAAAATATCTAACAAAAATCCTAGAGCCAGACATGGAAAAACCCCCTTCAAGTTGTCATTCAGGGTCATCTAAAAGACTCCAAAACAATATAAGTTATTGATACTTCCATTGTATGTCCCACAGGATTTGGAGTTAAGTCCCTACTGCTGAGAACACAACACACTTTGAACACAATATTTGGAGGGATTAAGCTTGAACTGACCTGGAAGCCTCCTCTATGATGTTTAGTACTGTGAAAGCTATCAAGGGAGAAAATTAATTAATAGACCTACCCAACTATAAAGCCTATGTATCACAACAGTGACCATTCCAGCAAGACACTGCCCATGGTACAATAATTGGACTAAAGGCCCAGCTACAATTACTGATCATTACTATAAACTTAGTCAACTACACATGGCCGGTGAGGTCATAGATTTTTGTAGAGAACCTACTCCTGCCACTTTCCCCAACCAGTATAATTCCTAACTGGATGCTTAATGACTCTTGTTATAGCCATTGACATGTGCAGCTCTCATGCTTCATCGAGGAAACATCTGACAGCCAATAGGGACCATAACAGAAATCCACAAGTAGTCAAAATAATGAAAACAACTGACTGTAGGATCCCAAATGCAAATTAATACATCTGCAACGTAACCCTCTTCTTGAGGCTCAAGGAAATGGAGGAGAGGCAGAAAGATTGTAACATCCAGAGGACTAGCACATCTCCCAGGAGATAAGTGTCATCTAGGTCTAGATGAGGGAGGGAAGCTAAACCCAGAAATGCTAACAATATGGCTGCAAAATAAACAGAATGATGAAAACAGTTGGCATGCCAATTTAGATGGGCCAAATCTCACCATGCCTAACAGACAGATCAGTGGTTGTCAACCTTCCTAATGCTGAGACTGTTTAATAGAGCTCCTCCTGTTGTGGTGACCCCCAACCATAAAATTATAACTCTAATTTTGCTACTGTAATGAATCATAATATAAATAACTGATATGCAGGGCATACAATATACAACCCCGTATGGGGTCATGACCCACAGGTTGAGAACCAATGACTTAGAGAAGCATAATTAATGGCTGCTGGAAAATGGAGAATCAGTCTTCTGAGGGGTAAGATCCTACCCACTCCCAAGAGAGCAGTCCTAAGTATATGTACATACATGCAGCAACAAATTGACTTAGTAGGTTTTGTGTGTATATGTTTGCATGCGTGTGTGTGTGTGTGTGTGTGTGTGTGTGTGTGTGTGTGTGTGTGTGTGTGTGTGTGTGTGTGAATAACAACTGAAAAAGAAGAGGCATGAATTTGAGAGAGTGGGGAAGATATGAAAAGTGCTGTAGGGGCAGAGAAAGAGGATTAGAAATTAGGCAAAATTGTTATTCACTTACACGATTCTCAAGAAAAAAATTTAAATGAGAAAACCTCCTCAATAATACTTATCTTCCAACTACTTGTTCTGTAAAGCTTTATTCATCTATATGACCCAAGTAGATGGATATTCATTAATATTTGCCATTAGTGTGTGTATACAATATATCATCCCCTTTCCCACATTATCACTGTAATACATAATACTGGGCCAAATGGTCATTCTCCAAATTCATCAAACTTCATCATAGCTGAAACAAAAACTACAACTTGTTTTGTAGCTGAGGTTTTGGGTGTCTGTCATTCTGTCATTTATAGTAGAGTACAAGTATCTTGGTTTATTCTCCTAAAACATTTCTTCCCTGTTCATTCTTCCAAGCTTTGTGTGGACTTTACTTCTACAACAATTTTCCTTGCAGTGCTATGTGGACCTTCCTATGTAACTACTTGGGATTCTATTCATCTCAGTTACAGTATTTATATCATATCATAATTTCCATCTGGCTGGGCTATCGACAGGATCAGTACATGGCTCTTCTCTTTGCCAATGTGCACACAGAACTGAGAATTGGACCTGTCTCTAACTAGCACTATAAATTTTCTTAATGAATAGACAAACGAATGAATGTCTCCCTGGACAGAGTACTTGGCACTGCTGACCTACTGAGCATGTCTCTCTTGGGTGAAATTATCTTCCGTGTATTATAAAAATGTAGCTTTATCTTGGTTAAATCACCCAACAGAATCTCATTAAGAATTTTTGGAGTTAAACCACCTTTTAGAATAAGGTGGATCAGGCTGGGATACAGCCAAATAGTAAAGCCTGGGATCACACACACACACACACACACACACACACACACACACACACACACACACACAAATATACACAATTATGAATAATATAGATGGGAGGAAAATATATTTATATCCTATTAGACTGATAGAGATAGATGATAGATATATACACAGATACATAGATATATAGACATAGATACAAATTCAATGGCTAGGAAAATACTCTCCTAAAGCTTGTAATGAGGAATCAAAATCCCTGAGGTTTGTTTTAAAAGGGTTCTAGTGTCCTTTCATTTTGGATCGTTGATATATGGACAAACCTTTAGAGGCCAACTCATTCAGCAAAGAACATTTATATTTTAAGCCAAAATTTCCTCATGCTTCAGATCTTGAGTACATTGTCCAGTAATATATTCTGACATCCTACAAGATCAGTACTCCATGGAGCATAGAGGGTAGCAGTTCTATGGCTGTGAGTTCTATGGAGTGAAACAACAGGGAGGGTGCTACAGAAACCTGTCCTCAGAGGATGGGTCCTACTACCAACGTCTTCATGTTAGCCATGGAGAAATTCAAGTGGGCCTTACGGAATGACCTCTTAGGAGCCTGACTGAGGTAGTTAGTTAGAAATGTACAGCCTCTGAGCCCTAGTACTCTACTTTGGAGGCTTACATTCATTTTCAAATCAATATGGCTTCATATGTGGCTGAAATTATAGCATTATTTAGCACATACATGAGGCTCTGCTGTGTTTGTTGAAAGTTAAGGTATTTATGTTTTATTTTAAATACATATATTACTTTTGTTAGGTGTATGGAACTGCCTATTCTATTTATACCAAGGCCTATTACTAGCATTGTAGTTCTCTCTCTCCCTCTCTCTCTCTCTCTCTCTCTCTCTCTCTCTCTCTCTCTCTCTCTCTCTCTCTTTCTCTGTGTGTGTGTGTGTGTGTATGTGTGAGAGAGATAGAGAGCATGCATATATGCATATGTGTGTAGATGTGTATGTATAAGAGACACAGAAAAAGACATTCACATATTCGTAGCCTGCTATAACCAAGTGATGCAAATTCAGCACTTCAAACAGCAGTGACTTCTCTTCAATTCTGAAAGCTAGAAGTTGAAGCTTAAAATCAAGGTGATAACAGAATCAAGGACCTCAAGGTTAGAGAAAAATCTTTCCTACTATCTTCCTTTATTCTTGATCATGACTGTCAATCACTTCCTGGTATTCCTAGCCTCACAGCTGTATTAATTCAATCTCTGCCTCTGTCGTCATACATTTCCATTGTTTATCTTTTTGTCCAGATCCCTCTCTTTTTATAAATACAGAAGTCATACTAGATAACAATCTACCCCAATATGATTCACATCCCTAATGCCTAGTTAGCTCCAGAAAAGGTCACATCTGAGGCATTATCATGTAGGACTTTTACATATCCCATAACTACTTGTGTGGTTTGTATGTGTGGGTATCTGTGTGTAAGATGCATTATATCACACATAACAAAGAATATTACTTTCACAATTTCACAGTTTCTCTGACACTTATTACCAAGGACTTGACTTTACTCTATTTCTACATAAGATGGACAAAGTCAGATCCAAGTGAGCTTGTGATTTGCCATGTTCTTTGTGGTACAAGCTGTCCACTTGTCTGCTCAGGCCTTTCCTCATGCTTGACCTATTCACAGGAAACTGCTCATATTGACATTCATAAAGCAATGCTACTTGTTATTCTGAGTAATGTATTCTTCATGGCCTGACATTTCTTTATCATTTATACCTCAGACACACCCTCTCCCTCATGAGCTAAACATATTTTCTTTCAGGTTATTTCACAAAGCTGGTCTGAGCTAATTTTATTACTGTTTTGATGGTGGGAGTCTAGAAGAGTGGCCTTTCTGAAAGCCCGGCTTTTACTGACGTCTCTGGGTTCATAAATATTAATAATGTGTTCCTATGGATCTCCGTACTAAAACATTGTGGTGGAGCTTATACAAGAAAAGCATTTTAGAATTTCATGTGAGTCTGGAGCAGCAAGAAAATGGGACAGTGACATTTGGGGAAGCACCAGATCTAAATGTGAATGCTGAACATTACTTCCCATGGAAAAGGAACGGCCCCTCTTTGGATAGGCACACTGTCGGGTGCAAAACACTGTTCTTTTTCAGAGGGCGTTTTATTCTTTACAGTTATTTTCTTCTTTTAAAAAAAAAACAGTTACAAGAGAGAAAAGGAAGAAAACCACTGTGAATGGGAGAGCTGGGGTTTGGGGCAGACAAGCACTGAGCTTTCTTCAATCTTTTGATGAAAACTCCAGAAAGACATGGGTACTGCTTTCGAAAAGACTCTGTGTGACCAGCTATCATTCTTAAGAAATAAATCAACTCTTCCTAGTACCATCTCATAAAAAATTTAGTCAGCTATAAATGTTTAAGGCTGTTGCAGCTGAGATCATTTGCCTCGTGGGGGGAAAAACACGAGGCTGTTTTGTGTTAAGCCTGTTTCTTCTTCTATTCTCTTCTACTTTAGCTTATGCAAACTCCACAAACTATGCCACTAAAGCATTTAAATAAGCAGACCAAATTCCACATACACAAGTGAAGAGAGGCATAGTTAGAGGCTTTTGTTTAAAGAAAAGGAATATAGCACACTGTTAATTTTGATTTTATGAAAATCCATCCCATTTTAGAACATTCATTTTATTTGCAGTAGACAATACCCCTTTCTTGTCCCCTTCTAATAGGATGCATTAAATAAGATTTCAGCTGCCCTTGTGTAACTAGCAAGTAAAGAATTATTTTGGTTGGCCCTTGTGGCAGAGTTAACAGTAAAATTCAGTTGTGTATTAATCTAATTCCCTTAGGAATGATGGATGGTGAAGATAATGTGTTGAAAATCAAGGCAATAATCGCAGATGTTACTCTGAGTAAGGGATATTTTAAAAATAACTTGTAATATTTAAAGCTGGAGTTACTTGGGAGGAATGGGTGATAGTGACACATAAGATAGACGGTGAGTTCACAGGGCACTGCAGAGGTTCCATGTTAAGCTCTAGCGGCAGACCTGGATGGGTGAAAAGAGAGAGATTCCAATTGACTGTGAAGGTGAAAAAGGGAGACCCAGGGGTGGGCTCACGGATTTCACTTTAGCATCTTGAAGATTACTTTCTCTCTGCAAACCTGGAAGTATCAGAGAAGGAGTGAATTTGGGGGCAATCTTCAGCATTGTTTTTTCTACTGTTTACTTTTCTTTAACTCTCCAGTTTTCTCTACTGTTTCTAGAACCTTCTAGGCATGCCTCTACCTCTGGGCTTTGCCATTTACTCTTTCTACCAAGAAGTCTCTTGCCTATGTTATTCACTTAAAACCTGTTCTAAATTCCATCAAAACTCTGCTCAGCAGTCTTTTTCTCAGAGAGGTTATCTCTGGCTGTACTAAAAATCTACTGCCTCAACTTTAGCTTCTATTGAGAATCCCTGTCTCTTTTCATTGCCTATACATAAATCATACATTGAACTTTCTTTATATCTAAATTTCCTTACAAGATTTCCTTACTAACTGAATTCCCTGCCTGTTGTCCTGGTTAGGTTTTCTTGTTTTGTTTTGTTTTTGTTGTTGTTGTTGTTGGGTTTTTTTTTTTTTTTTGCTTTGTTTTGGTTTTTGTTTGTTTGTTTTGTTTTGTTTTATTTGTGAACTTGACACAAGCCAGAGTCATTTGGGAAGACAGAATCTCAATTAAGAAAATGTATCTATTGGATTGGTCTGTAGGCAAATCTGTGGGGCATTTTCATTCATTGGTGTGGGAGAGCCCAGCTCACTATAGGTGGTGCACCATTTCTTAGGTGGTACTAGACTGTATAAAACAGCAAGCTGAACAAGCCATGAGGAACAAGCCAGCGATGGCATTCCTCCATGGTTTCAACTTCAGTTCCTGCCTCCAGATTCCTGTTTTGAGTTCTGAGCTCTCTCAGAAATGGACTGTAGTCTCCTTCATGGTGATATAAAAAACTCTCTCCTCTTTAAGTTGCTTTTGCTCATGCTCTTTGTCATAGATATAGAAACCAAACAACACAGATATCAGTTTTACCAATGTTGTTTCTTTAACAACATATTTCTACTCTTGGGTATGGAATGATAGTATTTTACAAAGTCTGTGTAAATACTGAAAGTTCATAAACAAGGCAAAAATATTATGTAAAACAAGTAGTTATAGATAATTGATTTAAGAAATTTCTTTAAAAAAAATGGGTTCTATAGGAAATGTTGTATTGCTGATTCTTAACACTTGATAAGGTTCTCCTTTCCCTAAAATACTCTCAATCTTTTCATATTGCATTAATTCAGACTTCTGTGACTGCAGTAAAATATCTATGATAATCAGATTATAATGAAAAAATGTTTATTTTTCTTACAACTTTGTTGTTAGATGATTGGCCTCGTTGCTTTGAACTTCTGGTGGCATTGTACATGAGGATCGAAATGCACATTGATTCATGGTGGCCAGAAAAACTAACCCTAACCCTAATCACAAAAAAAGATGTCCCACAGATACTGTCAAAGACACTTCCCTAATACCCTAAAGATTCTGACTAGGTCTTATGTTTTAAAGGCTTCCATTACTTTCTAGTCATGCCCAGGCTGGGAACCAAGCCTTTAATATTTAGATCCTTGAGAAATGTTGTAGCCCCAACTACAAATTTATTATACATATACATATGTATATATGCATTTATGTATTTATGGATGTGTATAATTATTTATATTTATTGGCAAATCACTTTCCAGAAGGGCAAGGCCTGCTTTGAACATCTTTCCCAGTACCTAGCAGAATTAAGAATCAATTAAGGTTTGTTAAAAGCCTGGCCTAGAATTCAAGCAACGAATTGTTATGTACCAACTTTTATATTGTATTGTTTGTTCCCTTTTACTACATCAACATTCTTTAAAAGTCACCGATACTTAAGGGTTTGCATGGTTGCTATTTAAAGTACATTTTTTTAAAACATAGTCTCTTGCCTTTTCAATTTATTTATTTAACATTCAGATACTCAGTATGGTCTATGCTTTACCAAAACTTGTATTTTCCTCATTAATTTCCATAAATATCTAAAACTTTTCCTTTATGGTAATATGAATGTAAGTTTGGAGAATTTCTTCCCATCACAATACTATTAAAATACCCCATAATTTTTCTTATATCGCAATATCATAAAAATAACCAATAATTCTTCTTATAGTTTTATTTTGAATTGAATTATTAATCCATCTGTGTCTTGTATGCCTTGTAAGATAAGACTTTGTAATTTTATTAATCAACTGAATTGAATCAGTTTTCAAATTTTTAAATACACACATATGCACATAGTTGTGAACACAATAATGCTCCATCCCTAGATGGAGCATTAATAATCATCAATAATGCCACCCGAATGTGTCTTCACATAGATCAGTGATACTGAAAGAGTTTTGTCCTTGGAGCGACCCACTTCTGGCATATTAAAAATGAAGCTCTATGACTTCAAATACTCCCTATACTGTACAGAAACTATTTCTAGAGACAAATAGTCTCACTTATAGAAAGAGTTAGATTTCTTCTGGGCAACTACTTGTCTTTTATTCTAGGGAAATATAACTAACTCAGCTTTTCTCCCAGAATCAGTATAGTTGCAATCAGGATGTCAAACTATTTTGGTGATAATCCCAAGATCTCTCTTCACTTTAAAAATCTCACATTCTATTTGTCTTAATTTCATTTATTTACTAGGTATTCAGAGAAACTGCCTTAAACATATTTTAGAATATGTGGGGCATCGATGAAACAAACTCCCAGAGAGTAAAATTATTTTTTTTTCTGAGCATTTTCCTTTGGTGACCAGAGGCAAGTATTAGCAAACACCAAGCTTTCCAGACATAGTTGTGCTCAGCAAAAGCCCATTTATGTGCAGTGGATATTTAGAGAGGAAAGTTGTGCTGTATGTAATCTCATAAAGTCACATACCATCCTCCAATGGAAAATGTAATCCTACTCTGTCCCATAGCAATATGTTCTCTTTCCAAATTGCACTTTCTTTTGTAGTTGTCAAAGCCAGGAAAACTGTGAGCACATATGATATTGCTTCTAAAGGTGGTAAATTCAATGTGCTTATCTCCAACAGGAACATCTTGCCAAGGAGCAAAAATGGGAAGAGGGGCTTTGTTTTCACAAACTCTAATTCTTTCTTTCTTTCCTTCATTCTTTTTTTTCCCACAGCATCCTAACTCCGTTTATGTTGGTCTAAAGGAAATCACTGACAGCAGATGACTTGAACATCATCAGTGACACATGTCTCCTTGTAAAAATAAGTATATGTATGAACAAATAGTGCTCTTTCATGAAATGAAAATTATTACTCTTGAAACTGAAAGCCCACACTAAATGGCCCACGTCATCCTAATTTGAAAACCGAGAAACATACTAACAAGTTTTGAAATAACCTCTTTCTAAACCACAATGTTTTATGAAATAAGCATCCCATATAAAAGCCTATCAGAATCGTTATGTTATAAAATGAGAAAAGATCATTTTAAAATAAAAAAAAAAGTGAGTTATAAAAATGTTTTAAAAAGCCAATCAGGGGCCATTGGTGGAAAATTATAGAGCATACATCTAACTATAACATTATTTATAATTTTGTGATCAACCCTAAAACCATAACTTATTAAAGAGTGTGAGAAACTGAAATGAATGTGTAACACATAGCACAACAGCACAGTGATTTGCTTTCCTATCAACAGGAAGGATTTCATCTCCCAGCTTGCATGGATGCATAATTGTATTCTACTTGTCACTCTGTTCATATTACTCTGAAGAAATGTTCCCTAAAAACTAGTGATATTCAAAGAAAAGGTGAAAATAAAACATGATGTGACCAAGGAAACTATTCTGTGATCAATGATTATCATGCACAAATCACTTAAGGAGTCTGTGCTGGCTAGTTTTATGTCAACCTGACACAAGCTAGAGTTGTCTGAAAGGAGGGTGCCTCCATTAAGAAAACATTTCCAACTATGAAGCATTTTCTTAATTTGTGATCAACAAAGGAGGCCCACCCTATTGTAGGTTATGCCATCCCTGGGCTGGTGGTCCTAGATTTTATAAGGAAGCAGGTTGAGCAAGCCATGGAGAGCAAGCCACTAAGTAGCACTCCTCCATGACCTCCACATCAGCTCCTCTCTTCAGGTTCCTGCCATATTTGAGGCTGATGATTAACAGAAAGATGAAAATGAAGTATAAGCCAAATAAACCTTTCCTCCCCAACTTGCTTTTTGGTTATGGCTTAGAAACCTGAATTAGGACAGAATCTAAAACAATAAATGTTTTGTGCCTTATATTAAATTTTAAGAGTTTTAAAAAGAAAAACAGGATTGGAGATCAAGGGAGGGTAGAGAAATTGCCCTCTTAATTAAAAAACTTAAAAATAGTATTTATATCTATATATTACACAACCTGAAAGTTTATTTGTGTTTTTGATTATACAAGAATAGAATATTTGTTTTTAAGCATTCTAAATGTCTCATCATAATCGGGCACATCCCCCATGGAGGGATACTCCCTTAACCTAGAGACAGGAGAAAAATCCTAGCCCCTACTTCAAATGACTTGACAGATTTAGATGACCCCTCCTGGATGGCATCACCCTACATGTGGAGGGGGGCGATGGGAGGGGAGAGTGGTCTGGGTGCATGTGAGAGGGAAGAGAGGAAAAGAGGGTAGGAGGGAGTGGGAGGGAGATGGAACTGGGATCAATATGTAAAATAAAAAATTAAAAAAGAAAAAGAAAAAGATTATTTATTGTATCTGAAAGTACTAACATTCATCTATAACACCAGAAGGTTAAAGCAGAACACAGATATGCTGGGGTATATAGCAAGGCCCCATTTCAAAATATTTAAATAGAAAGGGAGGGAGAGAGAACAAATTAAAAGAGACAGAAACCTGTATGAAAAGATACTAAATTGAGAAGAGTATTGACTTGGAATCCTGCAATCAGTCAAATCAGAATGGACACAAGACATCAGTGAACCACCCTGAAAGTAACACTCGCTTACCCTGAAGTACACACACTTCTTCTCACTGGATCCTTAAAATCATGAAATCCCATATTCATGGATCCTGATACCCAAACTCCTTAAGAACCAATGTGTCAGCTCCTGAATCCTCATGACTAGATGCTGTCTGAGCACTGTTCTCTACTGAGGTGTTTCCTCATTCTTCTTTACCCTGTCCTGAGACAGCCAGATTTCCAGAGTGGAAAGAGTCAAGGCATCAACTTCCCTCTCCTGGCTCCAAGTCAGAACTTTGAAAGACAGAGCACATCCTAGGACCCTTGGGATCAGGCTGGAAAAACCACCTACTGCCAGATTTACCTCCTCCTATCTGGACATGCTTTGCTCTCTTTTTGTGCAGTGCTGTCCCCACTAACACTCCCAAATAGTATCCGACCTCCCACTTAGTATTTGCCTCTCAAATACTGTGCCCCACAACTTGATCCAATATACTAGTAGAGTTTCATAAAATTTTGTGTGTGTATGTGTGTGTGTGTGTGTGTGTGTGATGTTATTTGTTACACATATCTCATGCTAGATATACTACATCAAAATATTTTGAAGACGATAAACTTTTCAAACATCCTAACTTATATGCAAAAAAGTGCCCTATAACAAGAAAATCTGCTATCACCTGAACCGCTATAATTTCTACATACATTCTTAAATACTAAAAAGATAATCTACTGTTGCCTGAATCACTATAACTTCTAATAGCCCTTTTTAAATACTCATTCTTACACTCAAAGACAAGTGTGGCTTTCACCCCTCATTAAGAAGCTTCTTTTTGGAGACTATTAGAGAGACCCACAACTGATTGAGATGCAGAGAATGGGTGACTATAGCTGCCCAACTCCAACAGATACATCTACAACAACCCCTTAGACTTGGGGAAACTTGTGGAAGTCATAATGGAAAGACTAGACAGGCCAGAGGACCAGGACATCTGCTGCACCCTTGAAATCTCAATGATAATGACTGCCTAAAGAAGCCTTGCATAATGATAATTATTAGTTGACATGCCAACAACCTGGAAAGGGTAAATTTCTTAAAGTTCCACTCCTAGGGGAAGAGCTACAGGAAATCACTAGCTAAGGAAAAGAAGGAGAACCCTCATAACTTATCCAATCCCAGTGATAAGCCCTAAGCACATTGTAGTGGCTTGAATCAGAATGCCCGCCCCCCCACCACCATGGGTTCATGTATTTGACTACTTGGTGCCCCAGTTGCAAGGCAAGAATTAGGAGGCATTGCCTTATTGGAGGAGATGTGTCACTGCAGGGTGAACTTTGAGGTTTCGAAGCCCAGATAGCTCTATTTCTCTGCCCTGAAGTTTTTGTCTTAAGATGTGAGCTCTCATCTACTGCTCCAGCATCATGCCCGCCTGCCTGCTGCCATGCTCTTTGCCATAGTTGGCTTACCCTCTGAAATTATAAGCCCCCAATAAATTTTTTCTTTTATAATGCATCGGTCAAGGTGTTTTGTCACCACAATAGAAAAGTAACTAAGACAGAATTTGGTAACAGGAAGTGGGCTGTCGATGTGACAGGCCTGACCATGCTGGTTTTTGAGGGAGTATGGAAGACTTGGAAGACTTTGGAACTTTGGATTAGGAAAGCAGTTGAATATGGATGGGTCTTCATGGGCTCTTGTCATAGGAGTTTAGAAGACAGTAGTTCTGAGAGGGGAGTCCTGCCTCATAAACTTCCAGAGAGAACAAGACTGGTAACTGGGCTATAGAACATCCCTGTGATATTTTAGCAAAGAACGTGACTGATGTCTATCGTTGTTCTAAAAATTTTCCTGAAGCAAAAATGGAAAATAAAGGACTAATTTCCTTGTCAGAGGAGAGTGCATGACAGCCTAACATTGACTCTGTCACGTAGCTATTAGTGATCACTCTCCTGCAGGTCTACAGTTGAAAAGAGCAAGCAGGGCAAAGAGAAATACAAAATGTAGTTGGAGGAGAAAATGGACACCAGGAAATTTAATGTTGGAGCCAAGGTTTGTGCTGAAAGAGATAAGGAAAAGCCTGACTCAAATGGAATGAAGGGATGTTGCTGACAGGGCAAGACCCTGTCCAGCTAAGCTTCCAACTTATAACAAGAAAAAGTTAGGCAATAAAGAAAAGCTCATGCAAAGCAATTCAAATAGGGGACTAACAACACAAAAGGAACACAGTGGCATCTCTGAAGGTTTTTTGTCTCATAATGTTTAGTCAGGGCTTTATTTGTTTGTTAACATTTACAGGAGATATATATATATATATATACATATATATATATATATATATTGACTTCTAATGTTCTATTTTTATAGGATCCCTGTGAGTTTAAAAAAAAAATGTGTTTTTGCATCTATATGTGTTGTTATACTCCTTTTCCTGTTTGTTTTCTCCTGTTCTGTTTGGTTGTTTTATTTTATTTACTATTATTTTTTAGATACCCATTTATTTTTTAAGGTGAGACAGAAACATTGTGGATTTGCACAGGAGAGGAAGTAGGATCTCAGAGGTGTCAGTGCAGAGGAAAACAGTATCAGAATATATTGTATGGGGGGAACCTATTTTCAATAGAAGAAAAGTATAAAGTTTGTTAAAAAAAAAAAAATCAAGTAATGGGCCAAACAGGCAGCATCAGTCATACTGGCTTTAGAGTCACGAGAGATACAGAAAATGGATTGTAAAATCTTCCTCCTTGGTTGAAAACAAAAACAAAAACAAAAAACCTCTGTAGCTAGGGCAAGTGGTGTGTGGCAAGGCAGTCCTTGCATGAGGTTCTGAGTGGTCATTGCCTGAAATTATGGAAAGGAACTCTGTGTTGCACTGGAGACTCCAGGATAGTGGAGGTGCCAGAGCTGTGGGATTTCTGCTAGAGGGAGCTGTACACAGGGAGTATAACCAGCCACACAGACAGAGAGAGAGAGAGAGAGAGAGAGAGAGAGAGAGAGAGAGAGAGAGAGAGAGAGAGAGAGAGGAGGGAGGGAGGGAGGGAGGGAGGGAGGGAGGGAGGGAGGGAGGGAGGGAGGGAGGGAGGGAGGAAAGGAGGAGAGAGAGAGAGACCCAAACAGTTTCACCAACTGGAAACCAAATGTTTAAACTTATGAGCCCATGCGAGTCGTTTTCACTCAAATTGTGGCATTCCATTTCCTTAGTCCTATTGGCTTGTGGCCACATTATAACGCAAAATACTATTAGTCCACCATAAAATGCCTTCATAGTCTTTTGGTCTTAGCATAGACTTTTGATGTAAGTTTTCTTTTGAGACCCAAGGGACTTTCTTAACTATAACCCCTGTAAAAGTCTAAACTTGAATTACATACTTTCAACATACAGTGGCACGGAATCTACATCACCATTCCAAAAAGGAAGAATGGGGCCACAGTGAGGAAACGGTGCACCAAAGCAAGACCAAAACTCACCAGGGCAAACATCACGTCTTATAACTTTGTTACAGAACTCTGCCTTTCCAGCTTTGCTGACAGTGGCACCCTCCCTCTCTCTCTTGCTTTCTCTCTCTCTCAATTTTTCCATTGCAGTGTAGGGCTCAGCTGATAACCATAATTATTATTTTTATTTAAATTAGAAACAATCTTATTTTATATATCAATCCCAGTTTCCTCTCTCTCCCATCCTCCCATGTTCCCCCCCAACCCCCATCCCATCTCTCTTCTGCTCCATAGAAAGTGTGAGGCCTTCCATGGGAGATTAGCAATAGTGGAGAGGCTACCTAAAATGCCCTTCCCCATTAATGAGATTGATGACTACCTTAAATGCCATCTTAGAGCCTTCATCCTGCAGCTGATAGAAGCAGAGATCCACAGCTCAGCCCTGAGCCAAACTCCTGGAATCCAGTTACATAGAAAGGGGAGTGATGAGCAAAGGGCTGGGGGAACCCACAGAGACAGGTGACCTGAAAAAGGGGAAGCTCATGGACCCCAGATCGACAGTTTAGAAACCAACATAGGATGGAACAGGCTTGTGCTCTCTCTCTCCCTCTCTCTCTCTCTCTCTCTCTCTCTCTCTCTCTCTCTCTCTCTCTCTCTCTCTCTCTCTCTCTCTCTCTCTCTCTCTCTCTCTCTCTCGTGTGTGTGTGTGTGTGTGTGTGTGTGAGCTCTCAGCTATTGCACCAGTGCCATGTCTGCCTATCTGCTGCCATGCTCCCTGTTGTATAATCAATGACTTACCCTCTAAAATTTTAGGCTCCAGTAAATGTTTTCTTTTTATAAGTTTCCTTGGTCATGGTGTTTTGTCACAGCAATAAAGAAGTAATGAAGACACACATGTACATACAAGCAACAACATTAAAAACTCAGTAAGGGTGTGTGTGTGTACGTGCGTGTGTGTGTGTGTGTGTGTGTGTGTGTGTGTGTGTGTGTGTGTGAAATATGTATATAAATGTGAATGTGTATCACAATAAATAATAATAATTAAAGAAGATGTAGTGAATTTGAGCAACAGTTGAGGGTGGCACAGAAGGGAACAGACACATACCCTAATAATTCATAGGTAGTGGTTTCCTTTGGAACCTTTCATCCAATATTTGATATTTTATAGACTAGGCATTTTTAGTAGGTAAAATGTAATTTTTAATTTTTAACAGACTTTATTTTTTAAGGCAAATCACTCACTAGAACTCATTAGAAAATGAATTTACATTATACATATCTAACATTCTGTTGCCTATGGTGAAGTGGGACAGCGATCACATTAAAGATCAAAATTGGCAGCACTCCCCAAATCTTGTTTCAGACTCTGTCACCATTATGCTTACAATAAAGGAAATGAAGTTAGGATGCCCATTAGGACTTCTGCTGTGTCCTTAGTGCCTCTTCTTCTCCTACCTCATCTCTCCCCCTATCTTCTCCTTCCTCTTCTTCCCTTCTCTTCCATCCTCCCTCCTCCCCTCACCTCCTTCTTCCGGAGTCAGAGTCTCATGCATGCCAGGTTGGTTTTGAATTCACTCTGTAGCCAAGGATGCCCAGGATGATCAGAATCCAAGAATTAGAGATGTATAACCCAATTCCTTATTTATGGGGTGCTGTAGATAAAGTTCAGTGCTTTGTGCATTCTTAGCAAATAATCTAACAACTAAACTACACATTCCTTTTTTGTTTTGAAAAACACAAGTTGCACCAATAATATTGACCACTTGGTCAGTACAACATTTTCCAAACTCCTCTGTCATGGAATTCTATTCATCCCACTGTAATAAACATAGGAAACCAATGTCATGTTCTAAAGCCTAAGGCCAAAAAAACTTAAATTGGAATTTTTTTTAAAAAAAATTAACTTATAGGCCAACAGTTACAAAAAATAAAATAAGCCCTTTTTCCTTTGGCTGTTTGTATTTTGATGCATTTTTTCATTTTCAATCTCCCTTTAATATAAAGAGAATGGCTTCAAAGTATATCTAGAAAAGAAATAAAGAGAAAAGGAGCTCCTTGTCTTGAAACTATGAGTCTGTATGCCAAAAGTCAGTCTGCTATGCCTGAGAAAATGCTGAGACCTCAAACCTTGAAAACAAATTTTTTAAACAGGAATGCTGACAGTATCTCTCTACAAAAATACAACTCTGTGAGTTGCATGAGTACAGTGTGCTACTTTCACTACCAGACATTCTGTCCAATGCCAAGGCAGGCATATAGCTCAAAGATTACCCTTCTACTATGAGTGCTCTCATACATTAGCCAAGACACAGCTTCAGTATCAAAGAAAGAGCTAAATTCAATCATGGGCACTGCCAGTAAGCATAGCCTTAACATCACTGTTAGAATATAGTTCCTCTAAATGTGGAAAGGATTTCTAGCCAGGCCATGTCCTGGGTAAAACACTTCAAACTATGGACACTGGGTAAAGCCTATGCTTTTATATAGTCTTCAAGTTAAAAGTATATTTTACATTTTGAAATGCTTGGAGGTAGGTAAAATCAAAGGAAAGTATTTTTGTAGTATTTGACTTCTTAAAAAACACATTAAGTGTTTCAGTGTTCATAAATAACATTACTAGAACACTGTTACATCTATTGGCTTATCTGTGACCTATCACTGCTCTCATACTACTACAGTTGTAGTGTTAAGTAGTTACAAGAGACCACAAAAGATAGATGCTATGTTGTGGCCCTTTATAGAAGTTTGGCAGTCTCAGACCTAGGGCAGAGCTTACTGAACCATTTTGTTTCTTGACCCCTTTTAAAAGCTCAAGAATTGTTAATGTGACTTCACATGCATGAATATACCAAACGGGCACATAAAGCAAACATTTGCTACTAATATATCATAAAGAAATGTATTTTAAAGCAATTCTCCCATAAGCACACAATTTACTACCATTAAAAATTAAACTAAACCTGAACGATAGTAGGAAAGATGTATGTATTTGCTTTTACCAAAAGGATGACATTGTGTCTTGATTCTGACTATGTCAAAGCGTTTCCACGTTTTGACTTTATAAACATCAATGCAGAAAACACTGTTTCACATGTTTAGAGCCACTTCAGATACTGTTGGAAATTCTGAAACCTAATCTGAAGCCAAAATGTACTTAATGATTTTTTTTAAATGAAACTCGAGTAAGATACTCCAACAGTGGTTTGTAAAATGAAACACTCAGTGTTGGGCATAGTCAGACACATTTGCAATCCCAGCAGTGGGAAGGAGGTGGTAGCAGGAGGATCAGTTACTCAAGGCCAGGTTCATTTTTGTAATACTTCAGGTACCAGTAAAACACTGAAATGAGTAGCATGGGTCTTAAATCTCTTTGATGAGGTGCTTCAGACAGCAGATGCTGCCTTTGCTTTTTGTGGCAACATGAATAGCACTAAGTATGCCTATTGTGTGGTGTAACAAAAGCTACAGTGAAGTCATATGATGCAACACCACTGAACACTGCCAGAAACACTTCCAATTTATCCTGTGTTTGACTCTGCATTTGATTTGATTTTTAATATTTTTTTTTTCTATTTAACTCTGGTTTCAACAAAACTCTCTCTCTCTCTGTCTCTCTCTCTGTCTCTCTCTCTGTGTCTCTGTCTCTCTCTCTTTCTGTGTGTGTGTGTGTGTGTGCCTTTGTGTGTGCCTTTGTGTGTGCCTTTTGTGTGTATATACATTGGGGGGGTCACATTTTGTGTCAGTCAGGACAAATTACAAGAATCTGTTCCCTCTTTCCATCATTTTAATCATAGAGTTTACATCCACATCTTCAAGATTAACAGCAAGGACCTTTGCCCACTGGGACATCTTTCTGGCCCCTGGTTATATGTTCACTGTTGCCATTTTTTCTCAGCCCCCACATTTAGTTATGAAGCTGGTACCTAGATCTTGCAATTACAAGGGAGTTTGCTATGCACATCCCCTAATGCCCAACTGAATGGATGATATTATGCTTACTGTAAAGAAAACAAACAAAAGGGAAAAAATGACTTCACAAGGTCATACAACTAGTAGGAAGTGCTGTTATCATTCTTCTGGCTTGTCAAAGAGCATCTATAAATAAATGGTATAATCGTTAGTAATGCTAATTAGTACAGGGGTTGTAAGAAATGCTGGCACCCTTTTCATTTCTCAATACCATAATCAAAAGTAATTTGTTAAAGCAGCAAGGCACTTAAGAGTATTTTAGTTTGTGAAAGGCCAAGGATCAAACTCCTAAATAGCACATTCTTCCTGACAAGATTAGCTAACAGACTCATCACTCCAAGGAGAGACAAGGATTTCTACCTCCACTTCCTTACATGCTCCCATGAAGAGGAAGAGAATCCTGAGCACCCCATGCTTCGCTTGGACTCCTTAAGATTTTTATGAAAATGTAGTAGGTTACCAGGTCAATTTAAAGTCTTGTGAAACTTAGTTACTAAAGCAATTGTGTATATTCCACAGACTGCACTATTCCCTCAGATTAACGATGCTGTCCAAAAACTTGCAGCTCCTCTTCAAGTTTTTTCTTCATTTTAAATAAATGGCTTCAGAATTGTTTAACTTTATACCTTCCTACTTTGTGTATAGATACATGTAGCTATATAAATATAAATACAGAATTAATACATACTATGAAAGCTTGACTATAATATATGTAATCACTATCAATTATTTTTGTTAAGTACTAAATAAGTGGGAAATAAAGTTCTTCTAGGAACACTGACCAGCCAAGTACTAAGTCTATAAAGAATGAGACTTTAGCCCTACCTGGCCAATGCTATACAACTTTAAGAACATTTTTGAATTGCTCCAAGTATGCTTCTTCAAGTATACAGCAAACGAGGCTCTGTGACCTATTATTACTGTCACATCCATTTCTGAATATTTGTCCAATGTTTCTTTAATTTCAGCAAGTCTCAGCTTTTTTTCATTTCTAACATAGATAAGACTACAACATAGGTAGATAACAAAAAAGAGAGAATGCATATGAAGGATGTGTGTGTCAGCTTTCTGTTGCTACAATGATATAACTGAAGAAATTAGCTTTTAAAGAGATAAACCTATCTGGGTTCATAGTATTAGAGGTTCCAATCTAAGAGTAAGGGGTCCCAGTACTTTGAACCTCTAGCTCTAGTAGCATATGGAGGCAGAATCATGCAACAGAGCAAAGCTTCATAAATGAAGATGTAGTGAGATATTCCGCACATGTGGCTTAGACCATGCCCATTGGGGGGTAGAGACAGGGCCAGATTTGACCTGGAGGAAAAGGCTGAGGAGGGGGTCAGAGACTCTCTCTTGCTGGTGGACGCTGGAAGGCGTAGGATCCTGTGGAACCCGCCATGTTCATCTGCCTATGTTGTGAGTTATTTTTCCCTGAATAAACATCTATTCGGCCTAATTGTTTATCCTGATCCTTATTAAACCGCAATATATGGTGTCAGAAGTGGGATTCTGATTTTCACCGGACCTGGCTTTTGCCCAGGCAGCAGAAGCCGCTGACCCTTCCCCCACCATCCCGAATGGGCAGGGTCCCTTGCCTAACCAGGTGGACACACCATAACTTGTGGGATGTTTGCCTCTGCCATACAACTCCTTTACCTCCACAGCGGCCCTGAGAAGGCACTCACTGCTTCTCATATTTTGCCCATTTCCCCACTTTGCATTTGTGCCGCCTGGCGCCTGCCCTGCTTATGTTTCCCATGGCCATAGCCCTGTGGTCCCAGCAATTCCACAGGTTCCTTTTACTTATTCGTTTAACAAAAGCTCGCTTGCCATAGTTTGTTAAGAGCTATTCTGCAGGGACCAAGATCAGAAGGATCATCTGCTGCCAGACGCTATTTGGTGGTTACCGCTGGAGGTGTTGAGATCTAAAACTAAAAGAACCAAAGTTCCAGGACAGCAGAATTACACCTAAGGTAATTGCAACATTCTTCGCAATTTAAGTTGATATAATATCTGAGATCAATTGTCCCATAGCTGTGGCGGATAATCTTACAATGCAGGACTTTAGGAATTCTTTTACTTTTGAACACTCTGGAAAGAAGATGGGGCCCCAATTGGACATTTCCACTTGACTCAACCTGATGCATCTGAGCTACAAATTTCACCCTATAACCGGTTTGAGACTGTTTTGCTCAAGACAACTCATGACTAACTAGCTGTATTGGTGCACCTTCTTATTACAACCTGGCCAGAGTTTCGAGTAGAATTCCAGTCAAGCATTTTCTGCCACACAATGACTACTTACATATGTCACAGCCAGTTCTGTTAAGAAATTTGGTTGTTAAAAATTTTCTTCCTACACGATCCCATGAAGCAATCATTGTCCCATTTCGGCAGGAAGTAATCTTAAGATAACGATGCCCCCTTTCCCCACTCTTTGAATTTAGGGATAATATTCATCTTCATAGGGTTGGTTTTAGTTACTTGGGGTTGGGTATGGAAGGTGATATTTAGACTCAGTTATCTCTTTTAGACTGGAATAGGGTATGGTTGGGAAAGGTATGGTTCAGAATGGATATAGGTAGATTAGCCTATCTTCTTGTGAATTATTTAGTAAGAGTGAGATATTAGTATTACAGCTTACATTGTTATATATTCTTACATGTGGTAACCTATGCAAAGTTAAGTTTATTTCCTTCCTGGAAGAATTGTATATTATATTTTGTCATATTGTGTGAAATCTTTCCATTTATGTTTTATGCACATTATTCTCACCATATTCTATGTAAGTATACTTTTGCTTGTGTTCAAGACATTTTGTATATTGATACAATTTTGGATATTTATCTTGCTGTCATTTAGAGCTCTACCTCTTGTCTAGACATCTACTCTACCTCTACTTTAGGAATTTACATGTGCATAGTTATATTGTTTAGGTATGTATCCTTGCTTTACTCAAGGAAGTTTTAATCAGGTTTTTAGCTAAGTTCCTGAGTATTACAGATCCTCACCCATATTTTCTTTACCTATGAGATAGTAAGACATAGATGCTTAATCTCCAATTATTTCATAGACCTGAAGAACATGGCATTTAAATGTTTTAATATTAGTACTCCGTTGACATGAGACACTGTTGCTCCTGACAGCACCATGCATTTTCCCACAAGTATGTTGGACACTGTTGTTGCTCCTTCTGGAGTTCATCCTCGCTTCGGCTAATGGCCTCTTGGCCAAGGAACTGCCCCACCTTGACCACTGATTTGGACATGTGTTCCTATGTGCTTGCAGGAGGCAAACATAGAAGACTGCTGAACCTTGCCAAGTCAGGGTAAAACAGTCTTTCTACCTTCCTACTTTTGTTGTGGTCTGTCAAGTACTCCTGGCCTTAGCCAAAACTGGCTGTACCAACGTTGCTGTGAGACCTTGGATGACTGTCCAGGTAGCTTGCTATTTCCGTCCTCACTGCACCTTTTGGAAGTTGCCCATCTGCACTTCCTGTCTACCCTAGTATCAGTATTTTCCTTCTCAGGTCTTGATGAGGTTGTAGATTAAACTATCACAACTATTATTATCTCTTCCTAGTTAGATATATTAGGTACTAGACTTAAGCTTTCCATCTTAGGATAACTCTATTGTAAACTCCGTTATGCCTTCACCCTAGGACTAGATATGTAGGTCGATTTGTTCTCAATTTTCCTTTTCTTAGAGCACACTTGTTATTCACTATTTTGTATATAGTTTTGTATCAAGCCCAAATCTTTTCTTTAGACTAAAAAGAAAATTGTAGTGAGATATTCATCTTGTCCACACCTGTGGCTTAGACCACGCCCATTGGGGGTGGAGACAGGGCCAGACTTGACCTGGAGGAAAAGGCTGAGGAGGGAGTCAGAGACTCTCTCTTGCTGGAGGACGCTGGAAGGCTTAGGATCCTGTGGAACCCGCCATGTTCATCTGCCTATGTTGTGAGTTACTTCTCCCTGAATAAACATCTATTCGACCTAATTGTTTATCCTGATCCTTATTAAACCACAATATAAAATAAAGACAGGGTCTAGAGAGATGGCTCAAGGGTCGAGAGTAAATACTGCTCTTGTAGAAGACCCAACTTTGGTCTTCAGCATGTCTCTTAAATGCTCATACCACCTCCGAGCAGTATCATCCTAGGGGCCAAAATTTAACACACACATATTTGGGGATCATGTATAATGCCATATTAACACTGTAAACAGCATTACAGAAAAAGTGATTACAATGGGGTATTTGGTGCTTCCATTTTATCTATCTATGCAAAACACGGTTCTCACAGTGTGTGTGTGTGTGTGTGTGTGTGTGTGTGTGTGTGTGTTTGTATGTATTCTGTGGTTCCCTGTCATTTATCTCATGCTAAACATGGCTGCCACACTATATACATAAATATGTGTATATATATATATTGTATATGTAAATATACATGTGAGCAGCAATACATGACTGGAACTTATTTGTCTTTGTTTTTGAAAACTCTGCAATCCACTATAAACGTCCTCTATTCACACTGGGTTGGGCTTTCCCGACATAATATGAAGGGTGGACTTTGGTTTTTCAAGACTTAAAATGGCAAATGAATTCCAAATCCACAATTATTTTTCATGAAATGCTAATAAGGAGCCCAACCTGTTAGCTTAAATAAAAATATATTCTGTTTATATTAACTCTCACATTATAAATTTTCATTAAAACAACTTCGGTCTTAGAACCAAAATTAAAAAGAAAAGGTTATCATTACTCTACTATGAATGCTTCTATATTAGTTTTTAAAAGATCCTATTACTGAAAATTTCCATAATATGTCCCTTTAAAACACAGCTACTGAATTAGTTTGCATTTAAATTGGTCATTCAAACCCTGGTGAGGGCCTAGCACCTCCTTATTAACCTTTAAAAGGGATTCAATGTCCATGAAATCTCAGCAATATGGTTGTCTCAACAAGACCTGCATAATGACTACACCAGTCAACATGCCAACATTAATGACAGAAATTTTAGAGGGCCCTATCCTCAGAGAGCTATAGATAATCAATTGTGGAATTTTTAACTATGTAAAGATGTGTTACATTTGTTTGTGCTGTATACATGTGTGTTATGTATGTTTCTTCTGCCTTTACTTAATGATGTAAGAATGTATTACCTTTATTTATGCTGTTTTTGCTTAATTATGAAAAGATGTTTTGCAGTTTCACCCTGCCTGCCTAAGGCACCTGGTTGATCTAATAAAAAGCTGATCAGACAATAGATAGGGATGGTGGGCAAAGAGAATAAATAGGAGGAGAAACCTATGCTTAAGTCCCTGCCCTATCTTCCCTGAATGATGGACTATAAGCTATATAACTAAATAAACTCATGCTGTTTTGTCATAGAAATACTTAGGATTGACTAAAGCATCATTATGAAACTCTCAATACATCTTTAGTGTGAAAGATATCATTTTGACAAGGATCAAAAAGAAATTAGAACAATAGTTTTCTAATGTGCAGTGGAAAATTAGAATTCATCTTCCATCTACTTGGGTCTGAATACTCATTGGTTACATAAGGATAGGCTCATTTCTTATGTGTGTGTGCATGTGCGTGTGTGTGTGTGTGTGTGTGTGTGTGTGTGTGTGTGTGTGTCATACACACTACAATAAATCAATAGAATTTTAAAAATAAAATAAGGCATCTGAACTATAAAGCTATTGCTGCTTTGTTTGCTATGGAGTCCTGTCAACTTTCCATGTTGTTTATGGGTCATTATGTCTTACTATACATTTTAATGTATAGTCAATAATGAACTTTATATTGTTCTCAGAGTCAATATTCAATACTGCAAGTATAATTTAAAGATATCGAGGTTTAATTAGAGTGTAAAATACAGAGAATAATTAAGAGCAATTAAATATTTCTTAGGTGAATTTACTCATTGATCCAGAGTATTTGCAAACATTAAGATGCAGCCTATGTAGCCTATGCCTACTGTAGAAACAGCAAACTAACTAACAGTACAGTTTGACAATAATCAGAGGATGTCCCATGCCTGTATTAACACAGACAAGAAATAACACATTAGACATTAAGGTGGTGACATTAGTGCCTGGTGTTCAAGAGCCATAAAGAGCTCATTCTTTGAAGGAATGGGTGTTGTTTTAGTCAGTTTTTCATTGCTTTGATAAAATGTCCAAAAAAGAAGAAAGGTTTCTTTTGAATCAGAGTTCAGTCTGTGTAGGGGTTTTAGTCCAATGTGTTGGCCCTACTCTTTTGGGCCTATGTTTGCAGAACATTATGGTAAGCAGAGGTTGTCTTTTTATTCATTAATAACAGGGAAGCATAGAGAAGAAAAACGCATGGTCCCATTATCACCTTCTATGACATATCCACACTGATGTAACATCTAGCCATGGAGCTCCACTTCCTAAAGATTTTACCATTCCCAATAGCATCACAGATTGGCAGACAAACCTCCATACACATGGGTCTTTGGTGGGAAGCATAGGAGGAACAGTTATCCACTACAAAGAGGTAATGAGAAATCTTTGGATAAGGTAAATAGTCGTGGAAAATCACAGTGACATCACAATAAACAGAGCTAAAACTAGTTACAGGTTAAGGATACAGCATAGAGGTTGGAGATATAGCCACAGAAGAGACTACCAGGTCACAAAACTCTGAAGCTCATGCTGCAGACCTTGAGTTTCAATCACAAGGCACTGAAACCCATGGGAGGGTCTTAAGCGGGGAAGTGATTATACAGTTTGTCACTAAGAGACATGGAATGAAAGGCTTAGAAAAGTGTGAAGGCAGGTAGAGGGCAAAAACTGAAAACAACTCAGTTTTTTCAGTTGCTGAATGAGGACAGTAAACTGTGGTTCCTACTCTGGCAATAAGGAATAATTAATAAGGTTTTGTACACTTAAGAAATAGAAATCACTGTATAGGAATCTAGAAAATTTCCTCAATGAAATGCAGTTAGAGTTGGGAATAAGATTCATATGTGACCAACCTGGATAAATAGGCTTCTGAGTTATGTCTAAAGCAATAAAAAGAAGAAAGAAGAAAAATTCTGTGCTGGTGTTTCAGTGTTCAAAGGGAAGGGAAAAGGACAATGAGAGGTGTAAAAGCAGGTTTCATGAATTTCATTTTTCCTAGAGGAAAATTATAAAGTTCATCAAAGGAAAAAGGGTCAAGGACCAAGAGTAAGTTGATGGGAGGTGATTCTCAAACACAAACAGTCCAAAGCATCAAAATGAAGGAAGATGGCAATCTAAAAAAGAAAATATAGAAACTATCAAAATTAAAACACGAATACACGTACAAATAAAGGGCAGATGAATTGGGAATTATGCATACATTACATGTAATAGCTTGCAGAATAAAAACTATTTTTATGACTATCAAAAACAGCAGCAGATGTACACATATAAGAACATAATAATCTATGGAAAACCAGCCAATTTCTAATACCTTGAGTGTCATAAATGAAGTTATAATTCTGAGAGTTTTTTAAAACCCCATACACAAATGTAGAAATTAAAGCCAGAATCCACTTTTCAAGAAAAAAAAAAAACTGGCACAGTTTCCTAAACAGAAGCCCCACTTACACCAAATCTGGCGCTGCTGGGCGCCAGACATCCACAGCAGGCACCAGACGGAGGAGCTCCTATCGCTTGCTTCACAGATTGCTGTCTGGTAGCAATTTCTAGTCATATGTGATTTGGTGGAACAGAGAGCACCCTGCCTCTCTACCACCCAGCCTTCCTCTATCAGTTCTGCATCTCTGCTCCATCCATCAAAATAAACATATTTGCCCACAAAGATTAGCTCCAGGTATTGCTTTTCCTTATTCATAGAGCATTCCTTTAATCCTGTGAAATGCTTTGTAAAAAGAATGATTTTGTTTACAAACTGTTGAGAAATCAAATGCTAAAACAAAGGCGATGAGAAAAGCAACATCCTAGCTGCTATCCTTGCATCCAGTCTCTACAAGCTCTGTCTTACTCATTCCTTCTCCGATTGCTGTCTTTCTTTTGTTTAGAGAATTAGTGTTTATAGAATTTCAGAGTATGCCTTATTTTCTTTTGTAAGGCTTACATTTCCACTCCAATTGTTTATGTCACTCCTACTATGTGTCAGTTACTTTGCAAATCAGTAAGTCATTCAAAAAAGAAAAATAAATAATATTTGGAAAATCCTAAAGCCAATAGGAACATTTGCTATTTAAAGAATCAAATCATTAAAGTACAAGTTGATATATGCAGTATAGAAATATGCACCAAGCATTACAAAAAAAATACCAACAGGAAGAAACTAGAAATATCAGTTATATATTAAATATTTTTAAAGTTTCTTTGTTTGCCATCACATGGAAATAAAACTAGACATGTGTAGACAGCTTTCCACAGTTGGAGTCCTCTGTTTTTTCCTCTCTCTCTCTTACACACACACACACACACACACACACACACACACACACCATGCTGTCTTACCTTCTTCCAAACCCTGCCAACCATCTCTTCTTATGCTGATACAAATCATGGTGACTGTGACTCTTGTACAAGTGTTCATGCCCCAGCAGAGAGTGTTTCATTCTTTCCATCAATACTCACTTGAAAGACATGCCCGTGGTTTAGTGTTGAAATAGAAGAGTTATAAGAACATTGTAAATACAACCTTTCTAAAAATTAGCTAACAACTTTATGCTGTCAGTGACCTAGGCTAAGTGTTATATTATGGTCTGAATCTCAAATGGGATCAAGATGCACATGGTTTGAAAATGTGTTCCCCAGGTTAAAACATGTCCCTGTGTCATGAAGCTGTAGAAGCTTTGGAGATGGGTTCCAGGTGATAGAATTAGGTCACCAGGAGTTGGCTTCCAAAGGTTAGGCATCGCACCCAGTTACAGTTACTCTGGTCCTTGACTTTCCCATAATGTGATGTGCTCTCACCACACATCCCTGACACCATGATACTGCCATACCTCGCCATGATGGCTGAAATCATGAGCCACAATAAACCTTCTTTCCCTTGACTAAATCTTGTCAAGATGTTTTGGTCATAAAGACAATACAACTTGTAAGACACAAGAATTGAGCAACAAAGAACCAATCTCTCCTACCTCTTACTTCAGAACTTACTCACTTTCCACATCTCATTTTGAGAATTTCTTTCAGGCCACAGCTTCTGATAGAAAAAAAATGGACACAGGATTACATAGCAATGACAGAACTACTGCACAGCATCACAGCATCTACTCTAAAAATTTGATTAAGAAATGAAATACCCCTGGTGCAGGAAAGGACTTCAAGAGCACATTTTCCATGTAGGGATATTCCCTTAGCCTGGAGACAAGGGGGAGGGCCTAGGTCCTACCCCAAATGACTTGACAGATTTTGATGATCCCTCATGGAAGACCTCATCCTCCCTGGGGAGTGGATGGGGGATGGGATGGGAGGTGGGGGGGTCATGGGAGGATGGGAGAGAGAAGGAACTGGGATCAATATGTAAAATAAGAAAGAAAATTTAAAAATATATATAATAATAATGAAAAGAAATGGAAACAACATTATTATAAAACACTGAAGACATTTTTGTTTCTCTGACTTTTAGGCAATAACCAAGCAGAAAAACTCAAAAAGAAAAAGAAAAAGAAAGAAAGAGAGAAAGAAAGAAAGAAAAGAAAAAGAAAAAGAAAGAAATTGTATCTAGAACTACTTCAAAGATAGTTCATAATAGATAAGATTATTTTACCTAGTTTTATCATTAAAATGGACTACAGATTGTAAGAAAAGAAATGGCAACTACCAATCAGAGGAGAGTAATAAAACCATGTGATTGAAGTGAGTGATGCTCTGTCAGTTCATTCATATACATGTGTTCATTCTTTGAATAATTAAGGACAATTGGTTGTAGTAGCCACATAACACACATAACACACACACATATACACACACACACACATGTGTACATACACATACACACACAAATGTAAATAGGAAGAAGCATTCATACACTCTATGAAACACTTCATTGTAGAAAACATTTTACTAGCAAGTTTTGTTTTATTTTTATGGTTATTCTTTTGTCTTGATATAAAATACCACATCCAGACTATCTGAGAGCACATGCTCTCATTATGAATGTTTGTTGTTACTGTTGTTGTTGTTTTAAGTCATTATCTCACTCTACTCCAAGTTGGCCTAAAATTCTCCTTCCTTTGGCTCCTCAAAGCTAGAAGTACATACATGTGCTACCATGCCAGGCAACACATAAGGTTTGTTCTTACAATTATACACACATGTCTACATAAAGGTTTTTTATTTGGAGATGCCCAAGATATCTTTCTCCACTAGCATTATTTTTAGCAAGTGAAAGAAACAAACAAGAAATTGTGAACCAAGGCTATCACCAAAAGTGAAGATTTGGGTTGCAATGAACAAATTCTGCTGCAGACATCCTGGACTTCTCTGGAAGACATAGTGTAGTATTTGTAGGGCACAATGTTTTCTAAATATTTTTTGACATTCCTTTTTTCCCAAGAGTATTTGCTGAAGTAAAGCATTAAGCCGCTGAGGCGTGTACCAGCACTGGGTGACTTTAGTGCATTGAATGATTCATATAAGCAGCATGTCCAACTCAAATGAACACAGGCCCTACACTACACACATCCCACTCAGGCTAGTTGAATTCATTGTTTGAAACAAGAACTAAGAACTACTCAGTGATACAAGATTCTCATTCATAATGTAAATATTTCTCTTTTAATACTATATGACAAAACAGAATAAATACAAACACAATTTTAGATAAGAAATGTGGAATGAGCAGTTACCTTCTATAACTAGATTAATCTTCTGAGTAACACACTCCTCAAACACTTGAAATATTCTTCGAAGCATACTAAGAATAAAGAATTCGTGTTTTTAAGACACTGGGGACATTTTCATTTTTCTGACTGATAGAAAAAGATTTTACGTGTTAACTAAATGAGAATAAAAATGTCTAAATCCACACACACCCATGCACAAAGCTCAAGGAAGCATTAAGCTCAGCATCAAACACAGTAACCATAGCAATGTTTCCAGACTGCAAATTTCCCAACTATGGTTTTTCAAACACTTGGGTTATTAACAGGCTTGGGTAAAGTGATTGCCAAATAAGGACAAGGTCCTGAATCTGAATCCCTTCATTCATGTAAAAGGTAGGGAAGTAGATACATTGATTCCTGGAGCTCATTGACTAGCCAGAATTGTCAATCAGTGTGCCTCAGGTTCAGTGAGAACCCCTGTCTCAAAAAAGAAACAATTAATGACGACACCTAAGATCAACCTCTGGCCTCTACAGGCATGTACACACACAGGTACATGAACCCACATGCAAACAAACACACATATGCACTCCAAACATGTACACATCAAAATTAGTTTGAAAGAGAGCAAAGGAGTGGTATATAGGAAGATATGGAGAAAACATAGGAAAGGGGGGAAATAATCTGATTATATTATAACCTTAAAAAATAAAAGTAATAGAAACCAATAATGTCATCAGTATCAATAATAGCAAAGAAAAGTGACACTGCTTTGCCATCATGCTTTGTTGCAGCATTTGAAGACAGTATCAAAATGGGATTGCTAAAAGTGAAATAAACTTTCCACTTGTTTGAACAGAATAGCTATAATAGTATAGCTTTAAATAGCATTGGATGATGGGCTTGCAGAAGTGAATACACCCAAGGCACTCAGCAGATGTCACCATCTGTAAAACTGGAGCAGGGACAATTGAAAGTAACATTAGCAAGGGAGACATGGACCTTAGGATCTACTCACTTGTGTTCCTGCCCACCTCCCTCTTCCACTAGGTCCCTAAGTTGAAACAACCTTCCTTACCCTCAACGCTTATTTTCCTTCATATACCCTTCAATAAAGTTAGATTGTAGAGCATAAGAACTATAGCAACAACAGAAGGAAAATACAGATGTGATTTTACTGATATGTAAGGATATTTGGCTAGCATCCTACAACTAAAAAAGGGACCAAAGCACAAACAAAAAACAACAACAAAGGCAGTTATATAGAACTATTCAAATATGAAACACTGTAATAAGGTTAACATAAAGGTATTGAAAGTTAGTTATTAAAAAGTGCTCTCTCTTGTATATGATCCTGAGGGCAGTCCCTCCTGGAAATATAGACATGGCACAAACTGTCTTTATTATAATGTTATCTCTTATAATAAGCTGAAATATTTGTATAGGTTTCAGCAATGCTATTGATAACCAATAATAACAACAAAACTCCTACAATGTGGAAAAAACTATCTTAAAATTTTGTGTTTGATTTAAAATCCTACATAGCCATGACTTTGAAAGTATGATTGTATATAATGACATAAATCAGACATGAACTAAAGCCTCCCATCATTTGAGATCTTAATTACCAGGGAAAATACATCCAAGCCACTATGAGACACTCTCATATACAATAGAAGGATGAACATAAAGAGTCAGAATTCAACAAAAGTCGAGGACAAGGTAGAGAAAGGTGAACTTCTGTACCCTGCTAGTGGGTGTTTTGATGGCATAGTTGTTACATGAAAATATTAAAATACAACTACTATACAATCTGGAAGTACCTCGTTGAGCCATATAATCATCACACTATAAAGACAAGTTGTTCATAATAGCCAAGCTATACAAATAGTCCAAGGGTTGTCAGCTGATAAATGCATTAAGAAACTGCATTGTGTTTACATGTATCGAGTGGAATATTATTTATCTCTACAAGAAAGTGACGTTCCCAATCCACAAGTTGAAACCCATACCTGGCACATTACCAGGGTCAAGAACTTGTTCATAAGAACCGGTTATTTTCACTCTGCTATAAATAGTATTAAACTGACTCTTAATGATTTATCATTAAGCCTAGAAATTAGTGAAGCTCTCAACCTTCATGAGAAGGTTCTTTTTGAAGCAAATGGAGAGTAACACAAAGTCCCACAGCTGGCCAATATGCAGAAAATTGATGTTGAATGCTCATCCCCAAATGGTACATCACAATTACATCCTCTCTTCCTAAGGCTCAAGACTCATTGCAAAAATGAATGCAGAAAAAAATTTAAAGCCAGAGATAGTGGATGACTACAAGAAAACAGTATGTTCCAGACACACCATGGAGGTACACATACATATGAACTCACGATTTTTATGACAGCATTGACAAGACCTGGGCAAATTCAAGCCAGACAAAGTTCTAGCATGGAAGGGAGGTAGGAAGTCCTACAACTATCTAAAGAGCTAGCCACTAATAGCTGTTGAGAAAGGGAGAATCATTTTTCGTAAAGGGTGGTCCTTGATAAGTTAACCATGGTCCAGTGGATGGCCATATACCCAAGAATATATGGATATTGGTGCAAATAGTAGTTGAGGGGGTATAGGGAGAGGGGTGGGTGAATTGGGATAGAGTTCAGGAAGAGGGTGAATATGACCAAAAATATATTGCATGAGATTCTCAATGAACTAATAAAACTGATAAAATTCAAGAGATCTTTTCCATAACATAGGTGAATTTAGAAAATATGCTGAGATATAGAAAAAATATCGTATGGTCTCATTTATATACAGAACCTATAATATTCATATAAATGGAAATAGAAGACAAAACAATGACTATAGAGAGCAGAAGGGAGGGGAGAAATAGTGAGTTATAGCCATGGAAACAGAACATAGAAGGTATGTAGGATGAATATGTTTGGAGACCAGATCACACCATGGGAACTGCAGGTAACCAAAGTGGATTTGGTATTCCTGGTAGATGTATAACTTTTGCTGTTCTTTCAAAAAAAGAAGGAAAAGAATGAGCTGAGAGATCTATTAATTTACTTCACAATGGTAAATATTTCACTATCTACCTATTTGCCATACCAACATCCAGACATTATAAATACATACAGTATAGTTTATTTAAGAATTAATTTTAAAAAATAGATGAACAGAGAGGTGGGAATAGAATGGTGATTGGCATGGGAGGAAGGGGGATAAAAGTGAGTTGTTGTTCACTAGTTAAAATCTAAGGTTCTACAAGTTGACTGTGATATTTCCTATACACTAAGGTGCCTATAATTCATAACATAGAGTTGTACATTTAAAGATGGTAAAGAAAATTTATCCCATAATAAACATGCTAAATATTCCTCTCTGTTTCTCTCTGTGTCTCTGTCTTTCTCTCTCTCTCTCTCTCTCTCTCTCTCTCTCTCTCTCTCTCTCTCTCTCTCTCTCTCACACACACACACACACACACACACACACACACACACACACACACATACACACACACACGCACACAAACACACTTGTGTTTCAGTGTGGTAATTGCATTCCCAGATACACACCTAGCTCTAAAGTCTCCAACTGGATACATTAAGTATCTCAACAAATAATTTTTAAAAATTCTCTCAGCCTTCCAATCCCTTATTTTACAATAATTTAAAATAGACATTTTCTGCTTTTGCTTTCAGAACAACTTAACTTGCTGCCAGGGCTACAACCCTCTAAGTCTCTCACCTTTCATTCTAAATGATTTATCAAGTTTTTGTCCCCAGACACAGTGCCTTTCCTAAAAGCAATTATAATGCCAGCTGGTTGTAATAATGATTTTTTTTAAAAATCTTGACACAAATAATTAAATCATACCACAAAAGTTAACAAATGAGAAATTGCACCATTAAGAGCAAACTTGAATAGAAGTCTGTTGTACACGTTAATTATTTCCTTGATTAAAGTATATTGAAAGTGTAGCAGAGATTGGCATAAGTAAATCGCTTCCACGCCTCTGACAGGAAGCTGCTCTATGCTTTGACAAATAACATGGCAATAGATCAAGTGACCAAGTGAACTCAAATGAAAAGGCTAGACTCTCTTGGCACCTGATCATGGATCATGTTATCTAGATTAGACAATACTTTTTCCCAAGCACTAGTCAAACCCTGGTTCAGACCTGTCTGTGTATTTTTTATTTTGTGTTCTCAAAACCTTCCTTTCCTTACATTCTTATTAATACTTAGTTCATAATTCTTTACTCTGTGCTACATTTGCATTCAAGATTTGTCATGATCCAAATCCCTAGCTCTACTTCATCCTTTAAAAAAATACAGAAAAAACACCTTTTTTCTGTTGAAAATAAAATGTAACTTGGAAGAAGAAAATGTGGAGATTAAAAAAAGTAAATTTTCCTTATAAAATGTTAATATTTGCAAGATCTTTTGCACATTGACATAACAAATAAAGGGAAAAAAACAAGAAAGCCACAAGGCTATCAAAGACTGCATGGTTTTTCTCTTGGTATATCCATCACTTTCTTTGTTTATTGTAGCTAACAAGGGTCATTAAAAATCTGCCGATATTAGCTTTTCAAAATTCAAGGAATTGCCTGTTTCTACTAGAGAGTGGGCAACTTTTAAGGACTGGGTCATGGCTTCCTTAACTTGAGTCAATGACGTTAGACAACATAAACAGAAAGATAATTCATAGGTAAGTGAATATATTATTGATGGATGGATAAACTGTTGATAGATAAATGTCTATCTGAGTGATTATGTCTAGGCTAGACCCACAGTACTTTTTATACCCTAGCTAAGATCCATGCTATGGTGACTTAATCATGGTGTCATGGAAGGAGAAGCTACAGCAAAAGTCACTTTTCTTATAAAAGTCTAAATTCTAGTATTTTAAAATCATATATAAATACTCCAGGAATATAGAACTTGATGAAAATTAGAAAAAAAATATTCAGTAAGACTCAAGGTGGGAAAATAAATTTCTTTTTAATTTTGCTATTCTAAACCATGGTTAATTTTGTAACCAATAATGTATAACTCATATTTGATTACATGCATTGGCATCCACAGAAAAATAATGATAATGTGAGCAAAATTAGAAAACATCAGTTTTTATCTTCTAGTATGGCATGGCATCAAGGGATTAAATCTCCTACTTCTTAGACTTTAGCAACCTTAGAAAACAGTATAGTCTTTACACTTGCTTCACCAAAGCAATAGAAAGTGGGCGAAATATTGCAGAGAAACTGTTGTTAAAAAGACAGTGAAATCAGTCTTTCCCTAGTAGACTTCTTCAGATATTGACAAATACATTATCAATGTGGATGATACTGTGCAGTGCTCAAACTACTTTTGTGTGTGACAAAACTCTCCATCAATAACTCAGAGGTCTGACAGAAGCCAAAAGAAAGAAGTAAAGAGAGGTAAGTAAAGGATGAGGTTAAATACTTAAGTAATGATATTTCTCATAAAAAGCCAGCATAAATGGACCACCAAGGACAGAAAGTCTAGAGAGAATATAGAAGATATCACCACCTGCCACGTATGAACTGTGAGAAAGTTGGTGATGGGGTAGGGGTAGGGGGCAAATGCTGTGCACCCCCCCCATCACAGTTAAGAGCAAAGAGGAGGAGGTGAGGTCACACAAACATTCAGGAAGACAGATGGCAGACAGGGACATAGGTGTGGGCAAAAGATTCCTCTTAGCAACATGTTCTCTGCCACTGCAGATCCTATGAGAAAGCAAGTAAAGGGAAAAGCTTCGACACATACCAGTGCTAATTTACCTCTCAGGGCAGGAAATCCCTATTCATTCACTATTGATTAGAGATGTTGATCTGTTTACCATTGAATTACATCTTGCTAAAAACATCACACTTTTCAAATACCCAACAATAAAAATATATCCTGTACACCTAACCTATAACAATTACAACTCAGCAGTGCAGTTTACTGTATGACATCAGTCATTACTCTCTGATCGTATACTTGACTGGGAGATGCATTTGCTGCTGCCCAGCAGCAGTGAGTATTGTACTCACTCTCAAAAGCCTAAGGAAAAGATCCATATTAAAGTTCAAAACAGCATTTCTACTGAGTGCCTGGTGTTTTCCCACCAATGAAACATAAACAGTCACAAGTTGAACCATCTCAAGCCAGAGAGACAGTATTACTAAATGGAGTAGTAGATGACATAAAGTTGGCATAGAACTACTATCAAAGAAATCAAGAAAGAACAGTGATGAGATAAACCATAGGAAAGATGAAGACACTCAAAATTTTGTCATTTATTCAAAAAACAAATGGATCATATGAATGTAAAAGAAAATCCTGAAATAATAAGAAATTAACATAAAGTGTTTAAATATCAGCTACTGGAAGTTGTAGAGGGAAAATATCAAAGAATTATGCAAATAGAAATCCAATATCAAAATGTTGATGAAAAGGAGAATAAGATCCCAAAATCTGATAAATAAAAATTAAGGCAAGTAAATAAAAATGGAATTACAAATTAAATGACAGACATAGTCAATAAGTGAAATAAACATAACAACACACATGAGAACTGTGTTACAGACTGGATGCTGGTGTCTCCCCAAAAAACATGCTCACCTCCACTCTCCAATATGATGATCACCTTAGGAGGTGACAAGTGCAATCATAAAAGATAACCCAGAGAGTTTCTTCACCCCTTCTACCATGCAAGAACATAGCAGAAAGACAGTTTTCCCTGAACCAGACAGCAATGTCTCACTAGCATCCTAGCCTGAAATTTACCAGTCCCATTAATAAATTTCTATAATTAGCTACCAGGTTTATGGTACTTTATTATAATGACACAAATACACCAAGATAGGAATGTGTAAAAGAGTGCAGAAAGACTATTGTCTTTGGAGATTTAGAGACATAATTAAAAACAATCCCTTGAAATACAAGACAAATTACTTGAAACATTGAAAGATATACTATAGTCAGTAAAAAACAAGGCTAGGACAAGCAACCCAGAGAAATAGCCTTGTAATGCCATTGGACTTTAAATGGTAAAGAATCCTTTATCATCAGGTCAGCCAATAGGACAAATTACTTAAAGATGAAATTCAGAGTTTATTTTCTACATTTGTGTTGAATACTATCAATGCACTACTTGGTCCTTGCCCTAGTTAGTCTTCTGTTACTGTGATAAGCTCTGGCTAAAAGCAACCTGGGACATATTTGACTTACAGACTATAATTCATCGTTGACTAAAGTGAACACAATAATCTGAAGGCACAAACTGAAGCAGAGACAATGAGGGGCACTGGCTTGCTCAGCTCAGCTACCTCTCTTATAGTCCCAGGCCTATCTGCGCAGGGATGGTATCATCCACAGTGAGATGGGCCCTCCCAGGTCAATTAACAATCAGAATACACCCCACAGACACATCCACAGGCCAGTCTGATGGAGAAAATTACCCATCTGAAAGGCCTACTTCCTAGATACATCTAGGTTTATATAAAGTTGATGTAAACTATAATATCTTCAAGAAAAGAAATCAGAACAATTGTCCTTTAAAAACAAAGGCAACGGAGTGTCCCAGTGGTAGTTTGTGTGAAACATTGTGAAGCACTGTCACATTAAAAGAAAAAGAAATGGAGAGAGATAACAAGAAAAAGGCCATATAGAAATCAATATTTCAAGGAAATAATAGTAGAGGAATTTCAATCAAATAAACGTGATTGAAGAAAAATAAGAGAACTGAGGATTGAGGTGGATGAAAAACAACATGAATAGTATGTACTCTAACAAATAGGAATGGTGCAATGAATAGAATGAAAGACAGGAGAAAGGTTTTCAACTAAAAGATTGAAAAGGTTTATTGGTTTATTGCTACAAAAGAATTCCTACACCTAAAGACCAAATTTTAACAAAGCAGTTCGAACAGGAACAAATGTACAAATGTATTTTATATGAGGAAAACACCAAAAACAACTTCTTTCCATTATTGGGTTATAAAGAGAAAGAAGGGGAAAGGGAAGATGATGGTAATTGGTTTTCTCATTGAACCTAAAAGAAAAATGATATACTAAAGAAAAGAATTTAAAGCTAGTGTATAAATGCACAGGAACATAGAAAACACTAAAATAAATATGAGCCCATTATAAAATAAGAAAAAGTATATAGCTAAAGATTACAATATGGCAAAAGATCCCTGAAAAAGCCAAAGTAAGGTACAAACAATTAAAATAAGACAGGACTCAGCAAATACGTCTACAGGTGCCAATAGATTGAATGTGTTAAAAGATCTGAAGTTTGAATCAGAAAGTGAACCATCATTTATTAATTATTCCAGACACATAACAGACATTGCTACATAGCACAATAATTAAAACTAAAATGTTATGGAAATATCCTAGCCAAATGGGAAAGCCCCTGAACAGATGGTCTGGTCCTACATTATCAAAGTAGAAAGAGAGCCCAAAGTGATGGAAAGAAAGAAAACTGTAGAACTCAACTGGATATGTTTCACAGCTAACATGTCCCTGCCATGAATAACCATGATATAATCAAATATTTGTAATGATGAATTATAGAAAATTCTCAGCTGCATCATTAGCAGGTTATATACGTTTGGTAAATCACAAAGACCTTCTATTAAGAATGCAAACTATAGCTTCTTTTCAATAATTCCTACTTCTGATATGCTTATGAAAACTGCTATTACGATACATTAATATTAAAATTACAAAAATCAGAAATATTTACATATACATATTTTTAAATTAACCAAGAAATATACTCTGAAGGTAATAGAAATAAATTGGGAACATAAAAAAATTATAAACTGCTTGTAAGATAATTCCTCCCACCAAGAAAATTGGAAGACTAATATTTCTGAGTTTACCTAAAAGTAATAATAAAAAATACCTAAATTCACATGACATGGCTAAAGCGTTATTCAAAGGAGACCTCATAATATTAAATTTTTATAAAAACGTTAAAACAAGAAAAATTTTGAGCACAAAATTAAATGGATAATGAAAGAATGAAATTCTGAATACTGCTCATCATATCCCTGGGAGTTGATAATGTAGTATGTGTATGTACTTATTTTAGTTACATATATGGTAATGATTAAAGAACAGTTAATTTAAGAATGAATTTGAGCTTGTTAAAAGAATCTATGAAATGATTCGTACTTGCTGCAACATAATTACATGTCCAAAAAAGGAACTAAAAATGGAGGTGAATAATTAGTATAAAATGGAGTAAATAAGTTTAAGATTTCTTGTTCAGAAAACAAAACTAATATACACAGCATAACAAAATTAATCAAGAAGATAGGAGCAAAACACAATACAAAAACAATGAAAACAGAAAAAGCAAAGAAACTGAAGGGTCTGCTTTATTCAATCCTCTTTAAAAGTAATAAGTGAAATGTATAATGTATTACATTTTTAGGAAGATGATTTATTGAAAGTGAGTCAAGGGGCCATAGAATCTCAACAGGATCCTGAGAGATGCCTCAGGAGTTAAGAACACTTGCTGTTCTTAAAGAGGATTGGGTTCATTTCCCTGCACCCATCCACCAGGAGGCTTGCAACCAGCTGACTCCAGGTCTGGGGAACAGACAACCTCTTTTTCTGCAGACCTCTCCACACATGGCATACATGTACTCACAGGCATGTGCACAAGCACACACATGAATAAGAACAAATAAATCTTTAAAAAAGAAAAATTTAACAGTCTGATCTCAACTAATGAACTTGAGAATTATACCAATATTTGGAACAATGTCTTCTTAGTAACATAGCACAATTTCTAGACCTCTGAAACTTTGTAGGAAAATTCTCCCATACTTTTAAAGAATAATAAATTTCAATGTCAAAAATAGTTCCAAAACTTCAAAAGGGGGCAGTCATTCTTTATACAAAAACATTGATTTAAAACCTGCATTTAAGATTGCACAAGAGGAAAACAACGGCACATCTTGGGTATGAATATCTGTGAAACACTAAAAGACATGCTCATACACCTGTCTGATACACTGAATTGGAGAAATTCAGTAAGAAGAGAGAATATAATGAAGTGGAAGGGTAGGGCTGTGACTCAAAGCACAAAAGTACAATTCCAAAAACATTTTCTACTTTATCCGATAGAGCTTTTAAGAGACTTGTGAGAAATAACTTAAAAATGAGTAATAGAATTAAATGAAAGCTCTTTATAATTTACAGATTTATGAAAGAGTTCTCATTCCACTCATATAGTAAGAGAATAAAATTTATAAATATATTATGTTTATCATGTTAAAGTCAGTAACAAGCTCTATTGGCATGGCTGACTGGAATTGAAGAACAGTAAATTAGCACAACCCACAGAGAAGGTAACTTTAAAGTCTCCTCCAATGTGTACTAAATTCTCCAAGCCTGCAAGTCTGCTTCTGTAGATTCAACCTGCAGTGCAATAAATGAAAATGCATGAATGCATGTTATTCTTACTTATAATCTTGTTTAAATATCAAAAGATTTTAATGAGCCAATAATCTCTAAGTAAGGGAATTATTATCATATATTGTCACTTCTGTGCAAAAAACAAAAGTAAAAACTCTGAGCCTTTGAGTCAATAAGTTGGATCATCAGATCAGGTCCACAAGCAATAATATATGGGTGTGCATGAACACACACACACACACACACACACACACACACTCAGATCAGGTCCACAAGCAATAATATATAGGTGTGCATGAACACACACACACACACACACACACACACTCAGATCAGGTCCACAAGCAATAATATATAGGTGTGCATGAACACACACACACACACAGACACACACACGCGCGCGCACACACACAGTAAAAATTTTAAAACAAATAAAAATCTGAGCATGGTGGCTCAGTTCTTTAGTCCTAGCACTCTGGTAACAGAGGGAAAAAATCACTGTAAGTTCAAGGCCATTCTGGTCTCCATAGAAAGTTCCAAGTCAGCCAGAGCTATATATGAGACCCTGTCTCAAAAAAAGGGGAAAAATAAAAAAGATGAGAGAGAAAAGAGGAAGGAAAGAACAAACTCTTCTATGTATATGCATATGAATATTTCAAGGTATGTTGTATCCCATGAAATTTTGTGTAAAATGTGCTGCATTTTTGTAAAATATGAAGGTGTAAGGATTATTTCCAGCTTGTGCATGCATCACAAAACTTACAAGATACATCAGAAATTAGTAATAGTTTTCAAGGGCCTGATAAGTAGACTGACTCAAGCAAGCTACAATACAGAAACACACCAAAGGCTTTTACACTTGGGTTTCTGACCATCTGCATACAATAATACAGGCCAATTAAATTTAAAGCTAAAATATTTTCATTTACTGATGTTATTCTAAACAATTTGAGATGATATAGAAACATAAATACAATGTGCTTGAACTCAATCATCTGACATGGAAAAAGCAATTACCTTCTTGTGACCATTATCCTTTCATGCCCATAAACCATCAACAATGTGTTTTTATTTGTACATTGGATTGCTTCTTCTAGTAAGTAGAAAAATCTTTGTGAGTGGTTTTCTTTCAGAGAGCACAGGGTGCTAATACTAGAATTAGCAGGTGGGAAAATGGGTGGCAGGAATTTTTATTGTTCACAAGGTAGGTCAAAATCTTAGTTCCCTAATTACTGCTCTTTTGTAAAAACTAATTGGGAAGAAAGCCAAGAATATAAATACAGAACACACTGAGAAAAATTCTCTCTGTGGAGAAACAGTGGGGCTTGATAGCTTTTCAATGATTTTGTTCATCAAAATAGAATCATCTTGTCACAACATTAATTTTCTACAATTTACTTTCATAAAGCATGGAACACAGGCTTTCTCCATAAATTACTATTTTTCAACTTTCATCACATCTTTTGTCCTACTCCAGCAAGAAGGCTAGTGAGAGGGAGGAGGAAGGGATGAGGGATGAAAGAGCAAAGGAGAAGCAATATTTTCAGTCTGTTGAAAACTGTTCTCCTCCATAACTCCATATTTTAGAAAATTTTATTGTCAAGCATCTTAAGGGCATCTCCTAAAACAATGAATCAGAAACAGATCTATTTATGACTAGTCAGAAAAGAATGGTCAGTTTTTTATTTAATAGATGAAAATATGAGGTTTTCTCACCAATCAATGAGAGTCGTGTGTTAGTAATGAACTTTAAAAACTTGATGGGGACCATAGTTATAGGTCAATCAAGATTTGAGTAGACTTCCCTTTTAAAAAACACATCACAAAGTGCTTCCTGCAGCCTTATATTCAAATTACAGAAGTGCTCCTTTTTGGATAATTGTAGATAAGAATTTTGAAATAAATAAATTATGATGGTATTCAAAAGCAGACACAAAATGTACTACCCAGCCGTTGCATTGTACTTTATAGTTTCTCAGTGTTTTTATTCTCTCTCTGGTTAAAAATTTGAGGTAACTTCTGACTCTGAAAAAAATGCATTGCAAAGTGAAATAATGTAAATACAGTGATGGCACAAAGAGTGAACACACACAAACACACAAATAAACAAACACACACACACACAAATACAGAAAGCACCAAAAGTTTCCATCCCTTCCTGAGAAACTAATGATTATTGAAGCAGAAGACTGATTTATCTGATTTATCTGATGGTTTAGCCATTTTGAAACTAGGTGGGAAAGGAAGAGGACTGCCATAGCGGTTAATATAACTATAATATATATAATAAATATAATGTATATATATATGAAACTGTCAAAAAATAAACAATTTACTGAAAATTTTAGTAGTCATGGATAATGATTATCTCCAACTTTTAGTTCCAGAAAGTTAAATGTCATAGATTGTGTCTGATATGTGGATTCCAGATTTTACATAGCTATAGAAACAATGATATCTATATTACATGAAATTAGAACAAATGTTGTCTATGTGAACACAGCCAACTGACAAGACAGGGGCATCATGAGAAGGGAGAATAGAGGGGCACAGTGGAGAATAAGTTCAAGGCACAACATAGACTTTTTCTTAAGTGCCATGGACAGTGGATATATGCAATGAGCACTAAGAAAAGGAAGGTATTACAGAAACTCACCCAAAGAAAGCAAGCAAAGTTCAGCCTAAGCCAATTACACCAGAAACAAGTAGTCCTTAATGTCTTACCCATCTCATAGAAAATTCACTCATACTGCACACATCACCCCAGATTACCTGAAAAAGAACCAATTTCCATTGAATGTTTCCATTTCAGATGTCTAGAGAAAGGATTCAATAGGCTGACTAAATTGTAAAGTGTTTCAGTTAAATCTTCCTAATAAGGTTTTCTAAAATAGTGTTGAAAGTGTCTTCTCTATGCAGAGACAGTCAAACTTGATGATCTCACTAGAACTTTGTAGGAAAAAAATAAGAGAAATACATACCAAGGAAATACTTTGCACACTTGACAAAGTTGGAGACTGGTTGAAGCATGGTGGACAGAGACGCCTGCCATGCTAGCACCACCGGTGCAACTCAATGAAGGTTTTAGGGAAAAGGATTATTTGTCAGGGAGAGAGAATTAAAGAAAGATTTATTGAGCAACACTGAACAAGTCCACAGAGAACCAAAAGATTCTAAAAGCCAGAAAACAATTTCTTTTCTCATGGAAGTCAGCTACAAGTGGAAGTGTTTGACTAGGAATAATTCACCACAGACATCTCAAAATTCAGATTTCTAGCAGAAAGACAATGAACCAGAAAATAGAGAAACTACAGAGTCCCTCAGCCCTCAGATTTATCTGGTTCAGTTCTGCATTAGATTCCTGTAGACCCCTGGAACTCTGTGCCTAAACACAGGATAATCTTGTTTTAATATCTCCCTCTAAGCTTATCAACAATGCACTAATAGGTCATGTATTTTAAGTTAAACATTGATACATGATTTTAAAACATCCAATTGTTCAGGCAATTATTTCAAACATTTTAGAAAAACCTTCAGCATTCCATAAAAATAAAAGCTCTTTCAGAATAATTGAAACCAGCAATGCTAAACAAATGTATTTCCTTGATAAATTTAGTTTTAACTAAGCTTTAATGTATATGCTAAAATTTTTAATTTAGTTCAAGGTTTGGCAGAGACATGTTTATTTTAATTACGGACCTTCAAAGTTCTAGCTCAGAAAAGAACATCTGCTTCTTCCCAGTTTCTAGCATTAAGTGGACACATTTCTATATGGTGTAAATGAGCACTGTGGGCACACTCTATTGCCTCCAGAAAGTTCACAAATGTTCAATAAACACATTATATGAACTCAGTAGGAGAATCTTAGAGACAGACATGAATTAGTCTTAAGTCTGAGTAGGTATTCATATATGTATTTATGTTCAAGTTAGATGCTGACACGAAGAACATAACACCACATAAATATATGTAAATTCCTCAATGGAAACTTTTTGAGTAGCCTTGTAAATCTTGAGCGCCTCTCATTGCTTGATAGAGATTCATGAGACAAGATCAAAACTTCTCAGGAAAAAACTATAAATAGTCTGCACATCTACTCTAGAGGCCTTGTTAATAATTTGAAAAATAGCAGTATACAACATTCAATTCCAAACCTCTGGCATTTAGAGGAAGTAAACAAAATCTTCCGAGGTTAAAAGCTATAGCTGCTGAGACATTATAAAACATTGTTTTCTTTTTACAGATAGCGAGTTAGAAAATCTCAATTATAACATTTTTCATCTTTTTTGTAGTAATAGCAACATAAATGAAGTCATGGCTAAGCATATTTGAATTCATCAGTCTCTCGGGCATTCAGTTACAGAATCTGGGTGATGATATTAGGTCATTGGCCATTTATAAGACTGGAAATAACTATGAATTTGGACTAAACTAATGTCATGATTTAAAACCCAAATAACACCCATACTACCTGAGAACAGGAAAAAAATATTATTCTGATGTAGTGAATTTCAGGTAATTTTTCCTTCATTCTATTTTTATCGCATTGCCATATTATATAATGGTGTCAAATTATTCTACAGATGTGCATATTTAAATGCAACAATATGTTTGCTCTAGAGGACAATGGTTGTGTAGTAGAAGGTAGAGGGAGAATAAAAGAACGACTAGGTTTCAGGACAGTAGCAGCCAATAGGAAGCCTGGATTCTGCTCAACTGTTTTGGTTGCTAAATGGAAACTGAAGAATGCAAACCCCAGTCACAAAAATGAGTCTCAAAGTCCTTGAGAAAACACCAGAGAACAGATTCTATGCACATCAGGAAGCTCAGGAGTCACCCAGTGAGTTTAAGTCTCCAGGCCTGTGCTCTGACATCTTGTACACCTTGCTAGGTGGGAACTAGCAGCTCCCAGTTCTGCTAAACTCACAAACCCCATTTCCCCTGAGAAATTCCGTGCACTAGAGCAATGTATCTTGCAGAGCACACAGAACAATTAAGTTTTACTCAGAGGAACCTTCAAGAAACTCACCAGACTATGAATGAACAGGGCATGTATGCACTTAGGATGCCATAGACAATTGTGTGGCAGCCACTGGCACAAGCATCCTGCTAAGTCTAAGGAGCTGAAGTTCCATGTCACCAAATACCTCATGCCTTAAACATGTCATCTGGAAGTAGCTGATAGAAGTGGTTCTTTTCTAGAAAAAGTTCAAAAGATGTGTGTGTGTGTGTGTAATGTGTTGTGTGTATAGTGTGCATGTAGTATATGTGTAGTGTATACATTATATACATGTAGTATGTGTATAATGTATGCAGTGTGTGTGCAATATGTAAATGCCATGCATACATGCAGTATGTGTATGTGTTTGTTGTGTGTGTATAGTATGAGTGTAGTATGCATATAGTGTATGTAGTATGTGTAATGCAGGAGGTATAGTATGAGCATGTATGTGAGTAATACATACAGAGTATGCATTTGTGTATTTGTGTGTGTGTGTGTGTGTGTGTGTGTGTGTGTGTGTTGTATTATGTGTAGTGTTTTTTATATATTTATATATCAGGGTATGGGTGCAGTGTGTGTGCAGTGTATGTGTGCAACATGTCTGTAGTATGTATGTGTTGTGATGTATGACTGTCTTTGTTTCTTCAAAATAGAAAGCTTACCAGAATGGCTACTTGTAGCTTCCTTCTTAAAAGACCAGCAATGTTATATACAAAAAAAAAAAAAAAAAGACCTATACCAACTATACTTTCACAGTGTGTTTAAAGAGAGAAAGAGAGATTGGGGAAACTAGATAAATAACTGTGTGTATGTTTCTAAAAAGCCAAGTCCTGTGTGAATGGATGTCTGTCATTTTCTATCCCAGCAGCAACAATGTCCCCTTATCTGGAACCAGGCAAGATCTTTATCTGAAAACTTCCTCTGCCTCTGTCTTCAAATTCATATCTTTTGCCTCAGGGCTCCCCTTTCCCCTAAGAACCATCTTTCTACATGAACTTGTTTGCCAAGATGATTGGGATTGACGATTAAACCTGAAACAAAGAAAGAAGGCATGAAAGACCCTCTTCTTATTTTGCTTCAAGGTTGTTCCTATAAAGCCAATGCAGTTGAAAGCTGCAAGGGACATCAAGGGTATTCATGGCAAGAAAGACAGGCATGAAGTGCAAACATCACACTTCAGAGAGGTCAAACTAAACAGCAAGAGCTTCCTCCTAATTTTAGGAAGGAAATGAGAGTCAGAATTTTAAAAAAAAAAAGTTCAAATTAGGTAGCTGAGCGGTGGCCTTCTTATTCTGAGAACTCTGGTGTCTATTCAGATGTCAAGACTAAAATAAATTTATTTTCTCAGTCTTTGTTGTATGGAGGTATAATCATGAGACTGGGTCAATTATCTATATAATCAGGTCTTCCAAATTAACTCTATAAAAGGCCTGGCCTCAAAATGATATCTGATTTGACGTTGGTGCATCCTGAGAATTTGAGTGATAGCATAGAAGTCTTAAGTTAGCACCTATTGCAGTAAACAAAGAATGCAAAGAACAACTAGGGAAATAAAGACTTCCAGCATATACAGTAACAATAGAAGATAATACTACTAACAATATCAAATGATTTATCACTCATATGCTACAGGTTATAACACAGTAGTCACAATGGCAGAGGTTAAGAGAACATTGCTTCCTCCACATCTAAGGCAATTTTCCCAAGGATTATAGAGCAATGCAAGAATCTGTGCTTTTGTGGAATCTATTATGCCGATATTCAGAGAAAAATCAGAGGGGCCTTGTAATATAATCAAGATCTATATGGATTTCTCAAAAAAAAAAAAAAAGTGGGTGTTCACATACACGGTAAAAGATGTTTCCATATCTTCTTTTTGTCTTTAGATGTTTTGGTGCCTGCTAAACAGCACAATTTTTTGGAGGGCAAGGGGAATTGTTTCATGACACTTTTGAGACCACATAGTAACTCCATTTAACAGTTAGGTGACCTGGCAGGCTTTTGTCCCAAATGGCAGCTTCACTTACAATTTTTAATCAGTTAAAGCAAACAAGAACCATATTGGTATCCAATGTTTTAAGTTTCCAATCTACTCATCAGGTTTTTCATACAATCTCTCCTTCAGGCAGCCTAGTATACCTTTCATGAAGAAGTGCTAAGTTCTTATTATAGTAGTTTGATAGGCAAACATCTGATGAACATCATAGAAAGTCAGAGTTCTGCATGCAAACTAAAATTGCAATGAATGATCTTACTTTTAACCCTGATACTGATTTGGATGTGGTGTCATCACCAAGTTAAAAAGATGTAGCATTGCTGAATAAAAACCCACCCTTTCCACACACCACTGGCATCCTGAAAACTGTCATAAATCACAATCGGTCCTTGTCATAGGAGAAACTGTGTGTGTCAGCATGAGCTTGTCACATAGCTGTAAGGGCAGGAATCAAACACATCTTTTCAGTGTTTAGGAAAGAAATATTGCTTCAGAGGAGCCAGAAAATGCTGGGGGAAGAAACACAACCAGTATACCCTCCAGTAGCAGACACTTTTAAATCAGGCTGTACTTGTCTTGCTCAAAAAACAGTGCCAATTTATGTCTCATTTGGGGCAGTGTCTCTTTTTGCTGATGAAAAGGCCACTTGCCACACACAAATCCAAAGCTAACTCTTCTAGATTGAAGATCCAGCCTAAATCCAAGCAAAAGTGTGTGTGTGTGTGTGTGTGTGTGTGTTGAAGTTAGTTGAGAGATTAGGATATAAATTGATTTCCTACTTAATTATAGGATACTTAGAGGGAATCAGAAATGTTCACTTGCTTCACTAGCAGCACAGTCTCTGCAAAATCCTGTGAGGTTTGATAGCTTTACTAATTAAGAAATAGAACCCACAGACAAATAGACTACAAATACTTACCACAGATGTTTCCTTTGAGAAATAAATTAAAATCACTAAATAGTTGCCAGAAAAGGGATCTGAAGTGCAGTTACAGCGTCATAGGTCTCAAATGATTCAATTTTCAGAGGAAAATCTCCAATGCAACCCATACATTAGATGAGATGACACATGCACCTTCTATTTCAGAGAACTAAATTTTGGATGAATGGCCTTGAATTTACCTCATAGCCAATAGCTTACTAAAGAGAACTTAATAGGGGTAGATGCTATAGTTTGGTTTATTTTTTAAGCAGCACTTGAGAGAAAGATGCCATACAACATTGATTTCAGTGGAAGTGTTTAGGGAAAAAGGATTTCAGAAAGGAGAAAGAAGAAAGAACAGAGGGAGTTGCTTCTTGGAACAGGATCAGCAGTACAGAGGGAGATGGAGGGTGAGAGTGAAAGAAAGAGGAACAGATGGTAAGAGGGAGAGGGAAGGAGGGAGGGAGGGAGGGAGAGGGAGAGGAGGAGAGGGAGGGAGAGGGAGGGAGAAGGAGTGGGAGAGGGGGAGGGAGGGGGAGGGGGAGGAATGGAGGGAGAGGTAGGGAGGGAGAGAGAGAGGGGGGGGTGAGCAGGGCCCTTTTAAAGGAGAAGGTAGTTAATGTGCACAGGTGATCTTAGTGGCTGCAGCTGAGGATGTATCCTATCAGAACCCCAAGGACAGGCCAGTACAGATGCCTAAATACTAACAGTGGATCCCATTAGTCAATCTATGTGGAAGGTTGAGTATTCACATAGATAACAAAAATGCTTTAACTAGAGCCCTGACTCTACTGTTATATCTGTGCTTTGTAGTTGTCATATTACTAGTGTGCAATCTATAATTCTGTGTACCATGCTCATCTACCACACATTCACACATCTAGACACTCCAAGGTCCCTAGGCTAGAGGCAGGAGTGGTTTATATTTGATACTTCATTCATAAGAAAAGTTCATACTGTAATATAGACATCATCTAAATTAAGTTACTTTTTATTTTAGAGATTATAATGTAATTTACAACATTTCCCCTTCCCTTCCCTCTTTCAGAGCCTACCATGTATCCCTTTTTGCTCTCTTTCAAATCTATGGCCTCTTTTCCTTTAATTGTGGTTATATGTGTACAAGTGCATGCATATATGTTCATAAATATAGCCTATGTACTTGTACTTCTATTTTCAGTGCCAACTACTTGGCATTGGATAACCAACTGGTGTGCTTTTCCCTGGGGAAGACTTTCTCCCTCTCTTAGAATTCCTTAGTTATTTTTTAAAAATTCTCTTAAGTAATTTCTTCAACTTTAATTTCCACAATGTTTTGCCAATTAAGAAACCAAAGAAACAATCAAGAATGTTATTAGAAACATGGAGGTAATCATCCCCCCCCCATACTCCCCACAACATTTCAACAGTATTTGGACTGCTCTACTTTAAGAATCAAGGGCATTGTGGCCAGCATCTCTCCCAGCCTGGCCCTAAACGAAAGGGACCCATGTTAGACAAATGTTGAGAGGTGCTGAAGGCTCTAGGACATTATTTTCAGGCACTCACATGGATATCTTGTAACAAAATGCCAGCCATGTCTAGAGACTGCCTGCTCCTCACAGGCCTTCCTGATCCAGTTCAGCATTTCATCTCAATACACCCTCTCCATCTCTTGCTCCTCCCTTTCACCTTATGAGAGCCTGTTACTGAAAGAATGAATATAACTTTGGGACTCAGCTGCTTTGAGAATGACATCTTGTGATTCATTCATCAAAAGAATATAATAGATTTCTCTAGAGTCAGAGTGGTGTGGACACCAAAGTCATCAAACTTTAAAAGGCAAAGGCAGAAGGTGGACACATGTTAGACAGGACCACAGATGCCATTCTTTAGTGATAAACAGAGCCAGGTGGTGGTGTACACCCTTAATCCCAGCACACAGGGGCAGAGGCTGGTAGATCTCTATTAAGTTTGAGGCCAGCCTGATCTACAGTGCTGGTTCCAGGACAGCCGGAAGCATTCAGAGAAACCATGTCTTGAACCACCCCCCCAAACAAATGTCTATTTCCTTATCTCCTACCTCCCCATCTCAGAGCACAGACTAGTATTGTAACAAGTCATCAAGATACTCATCACCCCCAACTATGACATCAATACCTAAAGTATAAAATACTCCCAAGTAGCCAAAAGAATTTATTCCTACAAGAAAGCCTGAGGCTAATATGTTCAAATGCAGATTTCTATAGGAAAACAATCCTGCCTCAGATAGCACCTACAATAAACATGTTTATGAGCAAACACAATATCAAAAAACCATATTGTGAGTCTTAGCAAATGGCATATGCCTCATTTCATGGGGGACGCTATGGTTTGAGGCACTTTTTTTTTTTTTACTACATTTCAGAGAAATAACTGTAAAATGAGGGTCCATAACTATCACATAGCATAATAAACAATAGCATCAACTTCTGGATCTCTGTGGTAAACAGTTCTTGTCTGCTGTAATTGAAAATGTAAATTTTAATTCCCTGTGTACTTTCTCAAATTAATGTGGGGGCATGTTCAACTCTGAAGAGATTCTATGCTTATCATTTCCAGACAGGTCCGAAGATGACAGAATTTATATGGTATATATGAAGGCACTCCCAGCCACTCCACCCCCAAATGCTCACAGAGGGAGATGAAAGATTTTGAATTTTCATACTTTTGCAAGGAATCAGAAATTATTCTATAGAGATAGGTGAGATTTGACAGCAAAGGTTGAAAAGTAGCACAGAGAGGGATCTGTGAAATAGTGCAGCCACGGTTGACACTATAGACTGGCCTAAAGAACAGCTAAGGCCTTTATGGAGGCCCACACATACAACAAAACACCAACCAGTAGCAAGAGGCTTTGCCCAACTTCCCTGAGGTTAAATATTTAATAGGTCTCAGGTAACAGTCAAAAGTCATTCATATCCTCAAACACTCTTAAAATTCTCATGAAATCTGGGGTTTCTAGTTTAAGATGCACTTGTTAAAGTGTTCTTTCCAATTTAGTATCTACCCTTCTGATAGATTTCACTCTAGCCTCCGCCTAGGGCTCTTCAGTCCTGAGAAGATTTACCTTCATTCCCACACTGAGACATAAACAGGTCAGGCCCAATGCCACCAAAATTCAATTTGTTTTCAAAAGTGTACTTGCGGAGAGCCATTCAAATAGAGTAGCTGTCCTTCTAGATTGTCTACCCAAAGGAGGGCAGCCGAGTCCATAATTTTTGTTTTTCATTCATCTTCCAGTTTGTCAGAATGCAAACTACCTGACATTGCTTCTTTCTCCTTCTATTTAATAAATTTTCTTCTCAAAAGAGAGCCTAATATAGGGTCCAAACAGAACTGCAATTTTGCCACTGCATGTTTTCTCAACTAAATCATCTATGTGCTCACCTACATAAATGCTTTCACGTTTTAACCTAGAACATAAAAGCCTTGAAGGAAGCATCTGACTTTTTCATACTAAGTACATTTCCCAAGTTATTTTAACGCCCATTATTATGCTGATGTATGTTAATGATTTTACTAGAAGTTATGAATGACATGGAAGCAAATTCACATGAATGAGAGCCTTCTCCTGTGTCTTCCAGGTTGGTTTTAATAAATAGTTTTTTTCCTTACAAGGAATGTAGATCACAAGTATGGAGTGATTTTGAAAGTGAGATTTACCCTACTTAGTTTGGCTATACTAAAGTGTATTTCAATTTGCAGATAATAGAAATAATCAAACCAAAGAATTCTGTTTATCTCTATGGCATGTCTTGCATGTTTGCCATACCAGTATAGTGAGAACTGTGAAGACTAAAACGAAGGGATTGCATTGAGAAAATCCACTCTTACACCCTGAAACTAATGTTTCACATAACTTTCCTTGTACACATTTATGGAAAGAAAAAATGGATCTAGTTTTATTTTCATCCCATGACTCACTTCCTAATCATTTGCTAATGAGATAGATACAACTGGTCTTTTTACCTTTTCCCATTTATTATAAAAAAAAATTAAATTCACCATTTTCTTATGCTAATTTCCCTCTTCTTTATACATTTGTCCACTAAATAAACACCTATTGCATACATACCCTGTTAAACAATGAACAGAGTGTTAGGATTCTTCCTCAATCTATTTGTTGATTTCACATCTTACTCTAATCTCAAGTACAAGAGACACCCCACAATCCATCCTTCACTTCATGCTCAAACAGGCTACACACTCTCAAGTGGTGGTTTCAGATAATCTCTTGGCTTGGTCAGCATCCACTGTAAGTTGATGGATCCCATATTTATGCATAATGCAATTCTTTCCTAACTCTGGGCTCATGGGTGGAATTCCCAGCTCATCACCTGCCTCTGGAAGACTTACAGGACCTCTCCTTTTCACTATACTCATCACTTAAACTCCAGATCCTCTTTGCCAACACTCCTTCTCCCACAGCCTCCTCTGCCTCAGTTGACTTCAACCTTGTCATGCCACGCACTAGAATTCCTCCTTGATAGTTATATCACATCCCACAGCCAGGCTGTCAAAGAACCTCCCTGGACCTGCCTTCAAAGAACAGTTCACATGATGTCTGAGTTCACGTACTGCCATGACTACTTCCTGACTCTAAGCCACATCATGCCTCCTGGATCACTTCCATAGTATGGTCTCCCAGCTGCAACCCCAACAGTTCTCTCTTCAGTCTGGAGTCAGCATTAAAGACTGCCTTTGTTCTCTAGAAGTGTGGCTTTGTCTTGCCTTAAGAACTTTGTAATGACTGTTCCTTCCACCTCCACACAATTTCTCCCAGTTACTCACATGACTCTTCAAGGTTCTCCAAGGCTTTACTAAGACATACCCTCCTACAGAAGCCTACCCTGACATCCATGACTAACCCTTTTATTCCTTCAAGTTTGTACTCAAATGCCACCTTTCTAATGAGCCCTGGCTGGCAAAGGTTTAATATCACAGACATTGCTTTGTCCCTGACACTCAAACCTTCTTCATTTGGTTCACATTTTTCCAGTCATGGCATTCTATATGAATGGCCTTTCTTTCCAAACTAAAAAGAAAATGATTTAATTTATCATCTATTTATTTAGTGTATTTTAATGTATTGCAAATGTTCTGTTCAAGAAAAACTAGGTATATGACCAGTCCTCAATAAACACTGTTGAATGCACTAGTAAACTTGAAGTTTTAAAAAGAACTGAATTAAGAATCTCCCAGAGAAGTTAGAGATAACAAAAAAGTGGTGGTTTGTCTTTACATAGAAATTGAATAATAGAAGGAAAAGCTGGGCAAAAAGGGATGATGGGCAAACTCTCAATGTTTTTGTTTTGTTTTTTGTTTGGTTTTGTTTGGTTTTGTTTTCTCTAACCCGTTTCTTCTGCTATAAGGTGGTGGTCAATCTCATTAACATGGGAGGACATTAAAAGTATCCTCTCCGCTATTACTTAGCTCATACACCCTAGTCTGATAGCTGGGAAACCAGTTTAGGACTGACTCAGACTCCCTAAATGTGGGTGTTAGTTAGGAGGCCAGCGCACTCTATGGGGCCTCTAGTAATGGATCAGTATTTATTCCTAGTATACAAATGGACTTTGGAGCCCATCCCACATAGAGGGATACTTTCTCAGCCTAGACACATACACGTGGGGGAGGGTCTAGGCTCTGCCCCAAATGGCTTGATAAACTTTGAAGACTGCCCAAGGAAGGCTTCACCCTCCCTGGAGAGCAGAAAGGGGATGGGATTGGGGTTGGTGGGAGTGAGAGGGGAGGATAGGAGGGTGAGGGAACTGGGATTGACATGTAAAACAAGCTTGTTTCAAATGTAAATTTAAAAAAAACAAAAACAAAACAAACTCTTCCTGCTAATGCTCCTGAGCTCTCAAGCTCCCTCTAAATTTGTCTGAGGGATACTTTGCCTATTCCCTCCACCCATCCAACCCTGACCTTCCTGCTTCTCTTGTGTTATTTTGTTAACCAGGACATTTGCTAATATTCTACCTAATAAACCACCTCTTAGAGTTCATTTCCCAGGTGGCATCACTGCTCTGTTATGTGTAGAACACATCCTCTCTACCACAAATACAGCCAGGTGTTCAGTCTGCAGTCATGCAGTGTAGAGAGCCCTGAAGTGCCACGCTTTCCCATTGGTGAGGACTCTCTGGCATAAACAAGCCCTTAATTGGTTAAGTCTGTTCAGCCTGTCTGCTTCCTCATTAGAGTAGCCTATCTGCAGGGTCCACGTACCTCACTGGGGTTGGTTAGCTCAAGGGTATTTAAGCCTGTGCAGGGGTCCCCCAGTCCCCCTCAGGTCAGAAGAACATGTTTCAAGGATCCTGATTAAAACTGCATGAAGAAGATCTTCCTGGAGTCGCTTCTTCCTTGCTGGCGAGGTTAGGCGCAGTACAGTGCAGGTCTCCAACACCAGAGACTAAGGATGATGCATCTTACATTGTTTAACTGGGTACCAAATGGCTTCTTTTGTCTAAGTACTCCTGTGGTGTGGCAAGGAAAGGCTTAGCTTCCCAGTCAAGAACCAAATCCAATCCATTGTAGCCAAATAGGAGAATTTTGCTTTCCCTTCCCCTGGGAGCATGGTTTTCTACACTTACTCCTCTCCACTACAGGAGCTATGCCTGTATTCACTTGGCCCCCTTTATTCAGAAACACTCTGTTCCAACAACAGAGCACTAAAATATAATTGCATAAGTAGATGTAAAAGGAAACATCCCGAAGACCTGTCCTGAAAAAAATCTGAAAATAGTCAACTTAGCACAGACATCGTTAAGAAACAGTAAGGTAGAGTCCAATTATCAGTAATTTACTGACCAAAAAGGCCCATTAAAGAAATCTCTTCCTCAAGATTTAAAAAAAATATATTATTAATAAATATAGAGCAGCCCAGAGTATCAGCTACAAATAAATACAAAAGTATTGTGCTTTCTGGCAGAAATATACTTTTTATTGTTGTTGAAATGGGAATTTTAAAAGAATAAGAAAACTGCCATCATTTTCCTAACATATAATTTATTTATAAAAGTCAAAACAGAGATCTACAGGAAAATGAATGCATCAGGTCAGGAAGTAGATACCATACCATCTTTATTTTCTAAATTCTAAATGGCACAGACAGTAATAAAATGCTCCAAGAATGAAATATGTCACAAAGAGCTGTGACAATTTTAATAAATAATGATAAATTGTGATGTAGAATAGCATTTTGTAAGCAGTTGTGTTCAAAAATGCATTTTAATGATATTTTTTGCCAAGCATTACTTTTAGGAAGCATTTCATGTAAAACTCTTGACAAATAAAGTTGATATTTTATTATAATTAATATAAAAATCTAAGCCAGGCATTGATGGTACATGCCTTTAATTCCAGCACTCGGGAAACAGAGGCAGGCAGGTTTCTGTGAGTTTGAGGCCAGCCTGGTCTACAGAGCAAGTTTCAGGACAGCCTGCAAAGCAATACAGAGAAACCCTGTCTCAAAATAAAACAAAACAAAACAAAACAAAAAAGAAATCTAATTAATCATTTAATCTAAATTATAGTTTTATATTCAGAGTGCGGTTTTTTTTACCCTGTCAGTTCCTTGTTGTTAAATATAGTTACCAGCAATTCTACTCCTAGAAATTAAAAAATAAAAATGTTCAGATGTGTGAGAATGAGAATGGCCCTTGTAGGCTCATATATTTGAATGCTTTGTCCCCAATTGGTGGGAAGACTTGGGAGGTGTGGTTTTGTTGGAGGAGGTGTGATACTAGGGATGGGCTTTGAGTTTGCCAAAGTCCTCATCATTCGAAATTAACTCTCTGCCTTATACTGTGGATAAAGATGTAAGTGCTCAGCTTCTGGTTCCAGTGTCATGCCTGCCTGCCACTGTGCTCCCAACCGTGATAGTCATGGACTCAACCTCTGAAAATGTGAACCCCAATTTAAATGCTTTCTTTTCTAAGTTGTCTTGGTCATGGTGTTTGATCCCATCAAAAGGAGGAAAGTTACTCCAATAAGGTGATGCTCATACATGAATGCTCACAGCCCCATTATTAATACAACTAAAATCTGGAGAAAAAAATTAAATGTTTATCAACTATAAAATTAGTCAACAAACATATTTATGCAATGGAATATTTGAGAATCAAAGAAAATAAAATGATACATGCTGTATAATGACTGAACCTTGGTAACGGAAACATGCTGTCAAGGAACCAGTCACAAAGACTGTACCTTCCATTATTCTGAGCATGTGCAATGTCTAATGCATATGAATCCAGTAAGCTAAGTAATAAATAAGGCATCACCTAGAATTTGAAGTAGGTGGAGCGGAAGATGGGAGCAACTAACAATGCATATCAGGTTTCTTTTGAGAGAATAAAGATGTTGAAAAATTGCCCATGGTGATGACTATACAACTCTGAATTACAGAAAAACACCAAACTGCACACTGCAAGTCAGTGGGCTGTAAGATAAATGAATCATATCTCAATAAACCTACATAAATGTCAGTTGAGAAGGCTAACTATTTTGTGGCTATTTATATTGTGCAAAGTTTCAAAAGTATGAATTCTTGATTACCAAAATATGTTTGTCACTGTGTCTAAGTGTCATGGTATTTCCATTTACAGCATCTGCCTATCACACTATAAATACACATAAGTAAGAAGAGAATGCTTCTAAAATTAAATGCTTTTCCCAAACAGATTGATCCTTAATATATTCAATTTTAATAATGTATATAAAAATGATCCAGGCTATCTACTAGCCATGGTTAAATTTCAGTCTCTCTAATAAATACTCCAGATTGTAAAAGCTCACCAAGAGACAATGGAAGTTCCCAGCACAACCATTTTGAGCTGATTAATATTAGCTCAACATTTTTTTTAAATTTTTTATTTTATTTTATTTTTATTTTACATATCGATCCCAGGTCCCTCTCCATTCCTCCCTCTTTCCCTCTCTCCCATCCTCTCATGTACCCCCCCTGACAACCCTCCTCTCCTACCCTCCCAACTCCACATGTAGGGTGATGCCCTCCAGGAGGGGTCATCTAAATCTGTCAGGTCATTTGGAGTAGAGACTAGGACTTCTCTCCTGTCTCTAGGTTAAGGGAGTGTCCCTCCATGGGGGGTGCGGGAGTATAGTAAAATCAAGGAGGCAAAATGATATTTTAAAAAATTAAGTCTTATAATTTTAGAATAGGAATTATTTTAGAGTTTTTATATCCATATATTTATTATTTTTTTTCTTATTTTACATATCGATCCCAGGTCCCTCTCCCTCTCTCCCTCCCTCCCATACTCCTCAAGTCATTTGGAATAGGGACTAGGCCCTCCCTCCTGCCTCTAGGCTAAGGGAGTATCCCTCCATGGGGAATGTGTCTTTCATGCACCAGGAATACATCTTGGTTCCACTGTCAGAGGCCCCTTAGACTGCCCAGACCTTTTAACTAAGACCCAAGTCCAGGGGGTCTGAGTCAGTCCAATGCTGGTTTCCCCACTATCAGTCTGAGGGGTCCATAAGCTTCCCCGTGTTCAGGTCAGCTGTCTCTGTGGGTTTCTGTAGTCTGGTCTTGACCCAATTTTCTTATCACTCCCCCATCTCTGCAACTGGATTCCAAGAGTTTGGCTCACTTTTAGCTGTGGGTGTCTGTTTCTGTTTTCATCAGCTGCTAGGTGAGTGCTCTATGATGGCATATAAGTTAGCCATCAATCTCATTATCAGAGAAAGGCATTCAAGGTAGCCTTTCCACTGTTGCTCAGATTCTTAGTTGGGGTCATCCTTATAGGTCTCTGGACATTTCTCTAGAGTCAGTTTTCTCTGTTCATCCCCCGACTCAATCTTCCTAGTCCCACATGTTTTCCTCTCCTCCCCTCCTTCTCTTTCTCCTAGCTCCCACTCCATTCACTGTCTCTCCACTCCCAATATGCTCAGGAGATCTTGTACCTTCCCCCTTCTGTGAGTGACCTTGTATGAGTTTCTGAGGTTCATCCTTGGATATTAGTTTCTCTGGCAGTGTGAATTATAGGCTGGTGATCCTTTACTCTTTGTCTAAAATCCATATATGAGTGAACACATACCATGTTCCTCTTTTTGTGATTGGGTTACCTCACTCAGGATGGTTTCTTAATGTTCCATACATTTGCCTGCGAATTTCAAGATTCCATTGTTTTGCTTTGGTTTTTTTGTTTGTTTGTTTGCTTGTTTGTTTGTTTTTCCAGCTGAGTAGAATTCTATTGTGTAAATGTGCCACATCTAGTTTATCCATTCTTCAGTTGAGGGGCATCTAAGTTGCTTCCAGGTTCTTGCTATTACAAATAATGTTGCTATGAACGTAGTTGAACATATGTCTTTGTTGCATGGATATGAATCATTTGGGTATATGCCTAAGAGTGGAATTGCTGGGTTATAGGTCTATTTAAATTGCTTGTCTGTTCTAGATTTAATTTTGGTAAGTGATAGTTATCCAGAAATTTGTTCATTTCCTTTGAATTTTCGAATTTTGTGGAGTACAGGTTTTCAAAGTATGACCTGAAAATTGTCTGGATTTCCTCAGTATCCGTTTTTGATATTGTTACCTTGCATGTTCTCTCTCTGCTTTTTGGTTAGTTTGGATAAAGGTTTGTCTATCTTGTTGATTTTCTCAAAAAACCACCTCTTCGTTACATTGATTCTTTGTATTGTTTTCCTAGTTTCTACTTTATTGATTTCTCAAATTGATTATTTCCTGGTGTCTACTCCTCTGGGTTAAGTTTGCTTCTTTTTGCTCTGAGGCTTTCAGTTGTGCTATTAATGACTATCATCCATTTTCCTCATATGGGCACTTAGTGCAATGAACTTCCCACTGCTTTCGAGGTGTTCCATAAGTTCGGGTATGTTGTGTCTTCATTCTTGTTGATTCTTGGAAATCTTTAATTTCTTTATTTCTCCCTTGACCCAGGAATGGTGTGACTGCTCATTGCTCAGTATCTATGAGTTTGTAGGGTTTCTGCAATTTGTTGTTGTTGTTGAATTCCAACTTTAAAGTGTGGTGGTCTGATAAGATACAGGGAACTATTCCAATTGTTTAGAATCTGTTGATGTTTGTTATGTTGCCTAGATATGTGGTTGATTTAGAGAAGGTTCCATGTGGAGCTGAGAAGAAAGTATATTCTTTTGTGTTTGGTTGAAATGTTCTGTAGATGTCTGTTAAACCTAATTTGGACATAACAAAAAACAAAAGAACTAACAGAAGTTAAATTTCTGTCTAGTGGTCCTGTCTAGTGGTGAGAGTAGCGTGTTGAAGTCTCCCACTATGAGTGTGTGAGGTTTTGTGTGAGCTCTGAGTTTTAGTAGTGTTTCTTTTACAAATGTGGGTGCCGTTGTATTTGGGGCATAGATGTTCAAAATTGAGACTTTGTGCTGATGGATTTCTCCTGTGATGAATACAAAATGACCTTCTTCATCTCTTTTGATTGATTTTGGTTTGAAGTTTAACTTGTTAAATATTAGGATAGCTAAACCTGCTTGCTTCTTGGGTCCATTTGATTGGAAAATCTTTTCCCAACCATTTACCCTGGGGTAATGTCTGTCTTTGAAGCTTAGGTGTGTTTCTTGTATGCAACAGAAGGATGGAGTCTGTCTTCGAATCCATTCTGTTAGCCTGTGTCTTTTTATAGGTGAGTTAAGACCATTAATATTGAGGGAAAGTAAGGACCATTGATTGTTAATGCTTGTTTGTTTTAGATTTGTTGTGAGTATATTTGCCATGCTTTTTCTTTTGGGTTCTGATAAAGTGGGATTATCTTTCTGAGTGTTGTTAACTTCCTTGGGTTGGAGTTTTCCTTCCAGAACTTTCTGTACGGCTGGATTTGTGGATATGTATTGTGAAAATCTGGCTTTGTCATTGAATATCTTGTTTTCTCCATCTATAGTGATTGAGAGTTTTGCTAGATATAGTAGCCTGGGCTGATATCCACAGACACTTAGTATTTGTAGAACATCTATCCAGAACCTCCTGGCCTTGAGAATTTCCATGGAGAAGTCAGGTATAATTTTGATAGGTCTTCCATTATGTGACCTGATATTTTTTCCTTTGTTGCCCTTAATATTCTTTATTCTATATGTTAGCTGTTTTGATTATTATGTGGTGAGGGATCTTTTTTTTCTTTTGGTCCAGTATAGTTGGTGTTCAATATGTTTCTTGTACTTTCATAGGCATGTCCTTCTTCAGATTGGGAAAGTTTTCTTCATTGATTATGTTGAATATGTTTCCTGCACCTTTGAGCTGAACTTCTTCACCTTCTTCTCTGCCTACTGTTCTTAGGTTTGGCCTTTTCATGGTGCCCCACATTTCCTGGATGTTTTGTGTTAAGGATTTGTTGGATTTAAGATTTTTTTCTTTGATCAATGAATCTATTTCCTCATTTATTTTCAGAACCTGAGATTCTCTCTTCGATCTCTTGTACTCTGTTGGTTTTACTTAGATCTGTATTTCCTGATAGTTTATTCAGTTTTTCTATTTCTGGCATTCCTCAGTTTGTGTTTATTGTCTTTATTGTCTCTATTTCAGCTTTCAGGTCTTGAACTGTTGGAATTGTTTCCTTCATCTGTTTGTTTATTCTTGGCTTTCCTTGTTTTCTTTAAGAAATTTATTCATTTTTTTAATTTTTTGCTTGGTCTTTTCCTCTATTTCTTCCAAATTTTTGTTTGTTTTTTCTTCCATTTCTTTGAGGGATTTTCTCATATCTTCTTTGCTGGCCTCTATAATTTTTATGGTCTTTCTATTGTTGGCTGTTTTCTTGTATTGCTGTCTTCCCATCAATTCTTCCAGTAGGTGCAGGTGAAGTCTCTCTCTCTCTCTCTCTCTCTCTCTCTCTCTCTCTCTCTCTCTCTCTCAGTGGGTATAGGTGGGTCAGGAGTTCAATGTCTGCAACTCTGGATGCTCCAAATCCAAGCTATCTTGGAGATCTCTCCTCTGGCAGAGGGCAGGTGATGGGGTCCAAAGATCAGGCGAATGCAGCCTCAAGGTGGTTCTGCCTGGGTTGGCAGGTCTAGTGTGCTTAAATTAGACCCAGGAAGGTCCACTGAAAGTGGAGGAGTTGTTGGACCCTGTACTCTGGCCAAATGCACACCCTGAGCAGCAGGCTAGCAGGACAAAGGGTGTGGGGATGGCAGGTTCTGGGTGATATATGGAGCAGAGTATGAGGACTATACTGTCCCGGGCCAGGATATGGGGGGAGTGAGATATAGAGCTAACCCAGGGAGTGCCCGGGGAAGAATGTAGGGAGGATTTGGCCTGAACTGGGCCCAGACTCACCTCTGGCAAAGCACCTGAGGCAATGGGGTTCAAAGATCAGGCAAGTGCGACCTTAAGGTGGTTCCTTGTGGCTAGTGTGTCCAGTGTGCTCAGATCAGATCCAGGAAGTTTCAGGGAGGTGGAGGGGTTGTTGGACTTGCACTCTGGCCCATTGCTCACCCAGAGCAGTGGGCCAGCAGGATAAAGGGTCTTATTTTAGAGTTTTATCTAGTTCAGTGTCACCAAAGTTTTGGTATAGGAGAAATGACTCCTTGAATTTTAAAAATTCATCTATCACCCTGTGAATTTGACTTATAATTAAAAAAAAAAACTAATTCCTTTTTTTTTCTTTTTCTAAAACTTCGCCATATGTGAGACAATATAGGTTAAATACATTTTTAAATAAAATTTAAAATAAATATAGGTAGTGAAAGTAAATTAATTTTGGATATATTTATTTTATGTGTATGGGTATTTTACCACGAAGGTATATATACAACTTGTATGAATGGTGTCAGGTCCCCTAAAACTGGAGTTATGAATAGTTGTGAATCACCACGTGAACACTGGGAACTAAATACAGGTCCTCTGTAAGAGCAACAGATACTCTTAACCCCTGGATAGTGAAACTTAAAATGTTCTTATTTATGTCATCTAAAAACATCTTGCACACTGGTAATTGTGCGCCAATAGGAAGAATGGATTTGTTTTTAATGTAGTGTAGTTAGAGAGGATAAGGTTGGTCCTAGAAGTGTTTCTCCATTATCTGTGTATGTCATGAGGATTTGTGTTAAACAGATGGCTGGGCCCCTGTCTTGGTCTGTTCCTCTTGCTGTAACATAATACTCAAGAATAGATGATTCTTGGAAATAGAAATAGATTTCTTACCGTGCTGGAAGATGAGGAATGTAAAGTCTGGCCAACAACAGAACCAGTGTCTGAAGGGGTCTGCTCCTCTGCCTCAAAAATGGTACCTCATTGCTGAGCCTTCACATAGAGAAGAAATGAAAAGGAACAGTGTCTAGTTTTTATTGTCATCTTGGCATAGGCTAGTAGAGAATAGAGTCTCAGTGAGGGGATGTCAAGATTGGTTGGTCTGCCTACATGTCTGTGGGAGACATTATGTGTATGATTTGCTTGGTCTGCATGTATGTATATGCATGCTGTGCATGTCTGGCCCCCTGAAGTCCAAAGAGGGTCAGATCCTCTGGAACTGGAGTTAAGGATGACTGTGAGCCATCATGTGAGTACAGGAATCTGAATCCAGGTCATTAATGTGAATAGCAAGTGCTCTTAGCCATTGAGCCATCTCTCCTGCCAACTGTATCTTTCTTTTTAAATGCAGTGTCCTCCCTTCATTCCCTGTGGTGTTTGGGGATGTTTTGAGATGGTGTTTTGCTGCCTGTAGTTTTTGTCAATAGTTCATTGATTTCATAGCAGGATAATATTTCATCTATGAGAAAACAACACTAATAGATTTCTATTTTTATTCTGATTTTGAAAAATTTTAGGCATGCAGAAAATTGGTGGAATTGGAGTTCTTTCATGGACAAGTTTCACACTACATCACAGTCCTCTTTTTACTCTTAGTTTTGACACAGAATATCACTAATCTGTTTGAGCTGGCCATATTTCTGAAGTCCACACAGGCTTTGAACTCACAATCTCCCTGCCTTAGCCTCACATCATGTTGAAATGACAGGCATATGTGACCAAGCCTGGCATCTTACCTAGTAATAGCACAAAATCTTGAGCAACATGTTAACCAAAATATAAACTTAAACTTTTGGGGCACTTTTCTATGTATATAAATCTCAATCTTTAAAACATTATACTAATGAACACCTCAGTCAATTCCATCATCTCTCCCTAATTTATAAATATTCTTCCTATTGTAATAGCTACTAACAGAGTACCAATATTACCAAAATACTAACACAAATGTAAAACAACTGAAATCTTTATTCATTGCAGGTACGAATGGTGGGAAATTAAATGCCTATTACTAGGAGAAAGCTGGCTGCCAAAATGCTCCATACTGTATGTCAACTATATAAGAGTCTGCAAGAGGCAACACTGACTTGGGTTAGTGAGGAAAGGCAGAGTGAGGATAACTTTGCAGAGTGCATCGATTTGGGGGGCACTGAAATGTTCATTATACTAAAATGATGCTGCACAGAATATACCTGTTGCAGAATGTCAGCAATAGTCAGGGACCCTAATACAAATGGTTTCTCCAAAGAATGTACCTGGATATGAGGTCAGGGGATGTCCTCAACTTGTAAAGACAAAGACAGTGTTTTCCAACTTGGCTGTAACAAGTTGGAAGCATTCTCCCCAGAACTGCATGAGTATGCACTTCCCCCCACCTCTGCATCTCTGGGTATGACCAATGTAAGCTTTCCAAGACCCTGGCTAAGAAATGTTATCAGAGTGGGTTGAATTTATGACCCTTTGGTTACTAATGAAACATTGCATCTTCTTACAATTGCAGTTATTTCTGTCTTCTCCTTTGTAAGATATGGCTTCTAGTCTTTGAATAGTATATTTGGGTAAACTGTCATGCTAATATGGACCTTATTGTCTACTATTCATTTTACATTGATGTGAGTTATAATCATCTCCTCCTATTGGATAATTTCTTCACATAAATCTTGCTGAATACAGCAGTCATGTGGTGAAACAAACTCCTATTATGTGGCTCATGTTTTCCACACATAAATTCTTCCTTATGTAAGGTGAACACTTTTGTGTCTGTCTTTTCTTCTAACAGTTCTACGGATTGCCTTAAAACCTGGGCTGGTTTTATTTTTTAACACATAATGTGGAATATGATTATTTTCCACATAGATAACCAACTATTACCATATGTCTTTATTGAAAAACATGTTTCTCTTTTTACCTATAGTCAGAGCTAACTTTTAATAAAGATAATTTCCATTAACATATATTCTGTATTTTCTATATTTCTATTTCTACATTGTAACATACTGTCTTAATTGTTATATAATATAAAAGATAATACAGTGTTAATATCTATCAATACAAGACTCCTCATCTTCCTTCCATTTGTTAAGAATATACTTGCATGATCCAAATGGAGGAGTAGAGAAGGATTGTAACAATTTTTGAGTTGAGTTTGATGAGATTTATAAAAGAAATAGGAGGGGCCAGAGAGTTGTCTTGGCCATTAATAATAAATAATATTAAAATTATAAATCTATAAAATATTTTGAAATGATCAAATCTCTTAGAGATTGAGATTTTCTGTTCATACATTATTTATTTCTCCTTTGATCTAGATTTCTGTAAGTATCTTATTTTTCTTTATGTCCATGGAGAAAATTATATTTAAAGTTGTCCCCCAGACACCTTATATTTTTGATACTACTATAGACAGATTTTATTACTTTCTAATATTTGTAACAATTTACTGACATGAAAATGTTTTTATGCATCGATTTTGTGTGATATCATTTTTTATTCTCTATAATATTTTATCTATATTTCCTTCCATTCCTACAGAGACAAAATTTCTGCTATGATGAGTTATTGTTTTTTCTGCAACCATGTTTAGAGCTCTATTTGTATCTATTCAGTTATTTTCTTAGCAAAGACTTCCTTATACAATTATATATAGAATTTCTCTCTTATTAAAGAAGAAAGATATCTATTCTTCTTGCAGATCTTAACAGGGAATTCTTTTGAGTTGGAAACACTCATGTGGGCATATAACCCCAGTAATTAAGAAGTGAGGTCAGGAAGGTACCAGTTCAAAGCCAGCCTGAACTACCTAATGAGTTCCAAACCAGACAGGGTTCTGTAGCAAGACCAACAGAGAGGAGAGAGAAAAAAAAGGGAGAGAGGGGAATGCTTTTAATGTTTCACTATTAAATATTTAAATATTTATGTTTCTATGTTTTACTCATAGTTGGCTAATTTTGTGTCATAACTGAATTCCATAATTTATGGAATTCATTCTGTACATGAGATTATTATATTTATTAAAGAAACCAAAATGTATTGAACACTTAAAATATCTTATACTATTCTAAAGCACAGTGTAGGAATGTGTCAGAAAGAAGCCCAAGCATGCCCTCAGAGAGACACTTTCTGCTAAGGAAGGACAAGCAAACACAATACATAAAAAACACAAATGAACTGAAAGAACACATAGGTAGCATGGCTGTGGGTATGGCAGTGGGCTGTTGAGATGTTTAGAAATAAATCTACTAACAATTCAATGGAGTCTCACTATGATGACAGCTGAGACAGCTGAGGGAGGAAAGAAAAACGGACTTTCAGGTAGGTATCCAGCATGAGAGCCTGGGAGCAAAGAAGAAAGAAAGTGAAATGGGAGAAAGTGCTGTGAGGCAGTTTAAAGTTGAATGTCTTAGTACAGTGGTTCTCAACCTTCTGGATACTGCCACCCTTTAATACAGTTCCGCATGTTGTGTTGACCCCATCACCAAACCATTTCATTGCTCCTTCATAACCATATAGTTTTGTCACTGTTACATGAATCATAATATAAATATGTTTGGAGATGGAGGATTGAAAAAGGGGTTGCAACCCACAGGTTGAGAACCATTGTTTTAATGAATTAAATTGGGAAATGTCCATGCTAATACATAGTTTCAGTTATTTATTTCCTATCAAAAGCAATAAAGCTTAAATATCTCTTATGAATCACAGTATGAATAGCAGAAATGGTGCAAAGAATGACAACTTTTGGTGCCACCAATGTAGTATTCTTAACAAAACACTAACTATTCCCAGGGATGAACATATAACTCCATCAGCAAAGCATTTTCCTTGTAAGCAAGAAGACATGAGTTTTATTTCTAGAACCCCATGGTTTTGTCTTTGTTTTTTTTTAACTGTGTAGTAGAATATTCTTATAATCCCAGCTTTACAGAAGTCATGACAGAGATCTCTGTACCTCTCTGGCCAGCCAGTTCCACCTCCCTTGTCCATCACTGAGCAATAAGAAACCCTCATTCAGACATCAAAGGAAATGACACCTAAGGCCAACACCCAAAGCCTACTTTTGGCCTCCAATTGTTGCGTGCACCTGAACTTAGACACACATATACCCTACAAACATGCACTGTGTACACACATATAAACACGCACACAATAACTTTCTATAGTCAACTACTTCTGACTTCTACATGCATGCACATGTACACATATATACACACACACAAGAATAACAAGATATAGATAGATAGAAAGATAGATAGATAGATAGATGGATAGGATGGATGGATGGATGGATGGATGGATGGATGATAGATAGAGTTAGATAGATAGACAGATAGATAGATAAGTAAAATAGAGGTGATTAAAAGTTTCATTTGTTCAAAGTGACTGACACTAGAAATGCTTTAACATCAGTCACAAAAGACCTGTCAAAAACAAATATAGGAATATAAAATCTAAACAGTAGGTTTGGAGTAAAAAAGTAGTGATGTAAAGAGTGAAAAGTACATCTAAAAATATAAGCTAAAGCAAGCAAGAGCTAAGAAGCACTTAAATTCAGGGGTCACAAAGGTGTTTATGAAACATCAATTCATGGGATGTTAATAAGTGTTCAGGCAGGGGAAAAAATAGGTCAAGGAAAGTTAATCGGTTTTTTTATGCAGGACATCTCAGAGACTTTTCAAATGCTGCTGTAACTTATGAATCAGGGGTTAGGGTGAAAGAGGGCACAGCGTAAGTATGCATAAGTATGTAGCCTTTTCCTGTGACAACTTGACCATGGAACCCTTATTCCAGGCAAAAACAAACCATAGATGGAGAAACATTGCCCTATGAGTTAGTGGGGTCAGGTGACATTAATAAAAGACTTTGAAGAGTTCAAAAGTTGTTAAATATATAAATAAACATGTAACCAGTTAAAAAGGCTTTTCTAGTTGATTTTTAATGGTTTTATTTTCATTTTATCATTGGCAGAAAGCCAACTGAAAACTTAGGTAGACTAACAAAAATTATTGTATGAATGAATCTAAGATAAGAATGAAGAAAGTCAGAATGCTAACACATTATATAAAGCATGGGATTTGGCAAAAAAATTCTTTTCTGCTGTAAGAAATCTAAATATGTAAATATATAAAGTATATTTTAAAATCCAAATAAATCTGGGAAAGATAAATGCAAGGTACACAGGAGGTCTAAATGAAAAATAAATTTGAGACTGGATTGGTACCCAACCTGCTCTTGATGAACTTGAGAACAATTAAGAATTTGTAGGCAAAGTTATAAAACTACACAAATATCTAAATACTGGCTTCTACAACTGTGTTGAAATTTGTCACAACTTAAAACTCAGCATGGCAACTTTGAAAGTATAGTATACACTGATGTCATTTCGGATCAACAGTAGACTGTGACATTGAAGAAAGCTTAATCTCAGAGAAGAAATGCTATGGAAAAAGTTATAGAGCCTGACAGACTCTATATTGGTGTTCACAAACTCTATATTTATGGGTAGATGCTTGCTATAAATAGGCATAGGTAAGTATGAAACAGGAAATTTTTTTGGCTTGGTAAGTAAATTGAAACAGTGATTTACTCTATTCTGTATTGCTACAGCATAACACCTGAATGGGTAATTTATAAGTAAAATAAATAAAGCTGGGCATGGTGACTCATGCCTATAGTCCAGTGGCTTGGGAAGCCAAGACGGTAAGAACTCAAGTTCAAGGCCATCCTGTCTTAAATGAAAGAAAATAAAAGAAAAAGGGAGAGTGGGAGGGGGGGAATCTATTTATCACAATTCTAGAGGCAACAGCATGGATTAAGAGCCTTCTAGCCAGAAGAGCACCATACCACATACCATGTGATGAGCATACCATCTTATAAAGCCATTAGTCCCATCAAAGGGCCCATACCTTTGTAACCTCATTAACCCCTCCCTAACTTTCTCCCGAAGACCCCACTTCTGAACACCACTTTTAATTAAACTTAGGATTTGCCTTTCTAGCACAGAGACTGATGGAGCTCACAGCACACATTTACACCGTAGCAGGCAGGAAATAATGCTTCTTTGGAATTTCAACATGCATTCTGACATCATTAAACAAAAGTTTTAAATATTAAATTCCTATCAAAAGAGATTTTCTGGCCCAGATAGAAAACTGGCTTGCTTGCAGAAAACAAAATACCTAAGCAAAATTTCAAACATTGTTCGTGTAGGGATTTCAATGTGGAAATTGGTCTTGTTTTCTCTTCCTTTTTTTTTTTTTTCAAATTGAAAATAGATTCCTCTCTCATACAAGTTTCCCCTCTTTCCACTCCTTCTAGCTCCCCCTCACCTCCCTTTTCCTCAGATCTGCTCCCCCTCCCTTTAGTCCTTTAAATAGTAAAGGAGTAGTCCTTTACTATTGACAATGAAGCACAAAACATGCATGTGGTTTAAGAAGTGCCTAGTGAAATCCCAGCTTGCTGGTCATAAGCAATAGAAGCTTACTGAGCACTGAACAGGTAATGGCAAAGGTTAGTACTTCCTGCTAGCCTTGAAAATCCCCATGCATAGATGCCAACCCATGCCAGACATCTCCTAAACCACTCTATCTATGGCATCACCTTTACCCTCTCAACCTTCTACAGAGTCATTGCTGTTCCAGTCTACACATTACAAGAACAGAAGAACAAACTTTACAGAGAGAAGTGGGTAGCAAGGTTGCTCAGGGACAATCTTGACCACCTAAGTTTGGTCCCCAGATGTAATGTGAGGAGAGAACCGTCCCCTGCAAGTTGTTTTCTGAACTCCTCAGAAGTCATGGTGCACACATGCACTCACGTCTACACATGTATAAACAAATAGGTGTCATTTTAAATGTCTTTGCTGAAGGTAATATAGGTAAGTAAGGAGTAAAAAGTAGTGGCTACCAAGCACCAAAGTTAAGGTTTGAAACCTGGCTATTAGGCTGAGAATCTTTGCCTTTAATCACTGTAGCACTAGTTCCTACATGTGAACATGCACAAAACACCCTAGAAAGAGTATGGATGAAAGTTTTTTCCCAAGTCCCCAGCATTTCTGATTAAGCAAATTTGGCTGGGGCTCTAATTTGCATCTCTAAACAATTGCCTGCCCTGCACTAATTGGTTCAACCTTCCAGAACCATTAGCCTACTCTAAATGGGCTGAGCCATAGATGAGGAAATGAGCAAGAAGGAGACCCCAAAGAATAGCCTATAGCTCCAGGCAGGAGGACATCTTGGAGAAAAAGTCTCAGCATGGACAAAAGAAAAGGGAGAATGAAATACTGAAGATTCAATAACTCACACTGAAATTCTCCTGAGTCTTTTTTTTTAACACGAAGAAGGAAGCATCCTTTTTTTCTCTCAAGCAGCTTCAAATTGCCCACACTATCTTTGAACACGGTATAGTTATGGATAAAAAGATGTCCACATGCTCAAATCTCTCAACAGTTTTACCCACTTGCAATGTGACACCCCAAACTTCACATTATGGTCAAAGATGGAAGCCTGAGAAGGAAGGCAGTTCTAGGAAAATGAGAATGTGTCACAGTCATTCACATTTTTTGTGCTTACATATTGGTCCTAAGTCTAATAGAATATGGCACAGTTCATTTCCTCAAAATTATACAACTTCAGTCTTAGTTATTTGGAGAAGACCCATGGTGCTATACAAAAGGCACAAATTTGGTGTCAAAACTTCTGTATTTGAAAATAAATTACTATTGACAAGTCATTTTGAGCCTCCATGGGAGAGTAATTCTTCTTGGAGTCATGAGAATCAAGTGAATTTGTGAAGACCACTGTAAGCATGCTCACTTTGGGGATTAAAGTGTGACTACAACTTTTAGGAATAATGCAGTTGATACAAAATGGTACTAGACGTGAAAGCATATTTAGGTTGTGCTATGTAATGATGCCTGGTGTTTACTTACAAACAAGGCCTACCATCTAGGCTGAAGGAGATGAAACTTCCAAGTATAAACGAGGCATTAGTGAAACTGGAGCCTGCCTCTGCTCTGCAACTCTGTTCAGCTGAGCTAACACAGAACTCAAAGAGGAAGCAAGCCATTTAGGATTTAGGCAAAGACTGGATGACTCAGCAGGGTTGAACGGAAGCATCAAGACCTCCAGGCTTTAGCAAAGCTTGACATCTGCCTACACATATTCTGGCCAGTATGTTCATACATTAAAACTCTAATGCAGCAATTTACTTTTTTTAATGGAGCCATTCCTGATTGTGAACTGCTGGCCTGAAATCCAGCTCTAAAACTATGACAGACAAAGCTACAGCTGGTGAGATGATTCAGCAGGTGAAAAGGCCTGCTTGTATATCTGATGACATGATCTCAATCCCCAAGACATAAAAAGTAGGACAAAAGTGACTCTTAAAAATTGTCTTATGATCTCACATGTACACCAAAACGCATACATGTGTTCATGCATGAACCCAGACACACACACAATAAATAAATGTGTGATTAAAATAAAATAACACTGAGCCTGATTAAAGTGAAGAATATTATAAGTCAGAGGACATTATTAAGAAAGTGGAAAGAGCCAAGTAACCCTAGCTGTTACAAGACTGAGATAGCAGAGCCCTCAGTTCTAAGTCCCTTGTCATGGTCCACATCTGTTGCATCGAGAACTTACCCTGATGAAGAGAGAAGACTACACTTATTTCTGTGAAGAAGACAAATGTTTACAGATTGTTGTTAGGGATTATGCTGGTTTAGTAAATTGGTGGTTGTAGATTTGCTCTGGTAACCATGACTTCACTAGCTAGGTTTCTAGTCCCAGACATGATTTCCCTCTTGTTGAGTGGGTGACGGGAAAAAATAATTGGAAGTCACAAACATGTAAGTGACTGTATCCATTAGTAAGTATTGATGGGGATGCACAAAAGCTTCATGGGGAGCTGACATTTAAAACTATAACTCAGAAACAGAGAGCCACCTATAATGGAATAATTCCAGTCCTAGGTAACCACAAAAGTGTAATCAAAATGTGTCCCCACAAAATGTGACTGCATTAGCCACAACAGACAAAAAGTCAAAAGAATCCAGGTGTTGGCTAAAACACAGTCATCCATGCAGTACAGTATCTCAGGCAATACTACTTTCCATGGTCTCTAACTATTTCTTTAAACTCTAAACCAAAAGAGCCTATAGTTGGAACCATGTAAGTCCAGCCTGTTTACCAAAACAGGGGAATGGCAATGTACAATATATCTTGGAGAAACTTTCCTCCAGGATTGATGAAGACAATATGCTTAATCACTTAAAGAGATGTGTTTGCTCTCAGAAAAATTAATCCAGAGCACCTCATTATCTGAGGATGCCAACTAAATGAGTCATCATAACAGATGAATTGCCTTTTATTGTTGGTATGTTCCCTTTAATTATTACACTTTCCCCCACAAACCTACCTTCTTCCAGAAGGTATCAAAATCATTTGACAAGAGGAGTAAGATGAGAATGAGGGGGAGGGGAAAGGGAGGGGAGGGGCAGGGGGAAGCTGCACTGTGGTGGCCACCTCTACAGAAGCAGCAGCAGCAGCAGCAGCAGCAGCAGCAGGCTTTCCAGTCACTGAGCATTAGGTCATTGTTATTGCTTAAGACATGTAACTCCAGTGTTACAAGTCACACTTTTATGTGTATCCTATCTTACTATGTGGGTCCTACAATGGACCAGCAGACACCGCTCTCAAACAAAACCTCAGAAATCCTATGCTTAAACTGCTCCAGATTGCTGCTTCATGGGAATCTTTTGCCCACAGCTTCAGGGAAATTGCCTGCATTCCATCTTTTCAAATGAGCCTGCCATGAAAGAAAGAAAGAAAGAAAGAGAGAGAGAGAGAGAGAGAGAGAGAGAGAGAGAGAGAGAGAGAAAGAAAGAAAGAAAGAAAGAAAGAAAGAAAGAAAGAAAGAAAGAAAGGAAGAAAGGAAGAAAGGAAGAAGGGAGGGAGGGAGGGAAGAAAGGGAGAAAGAAAGAAAGAAAGAAAGAAAGAAAGAAAGAAAGAAAGAAAGAAAGAAAGAAAGAAAGAATGCATGCATGCTGATGCTAAAACTCCCCAGCTCCTAGATTAGTGACACCCAATCACTCACCTGCTACCAGGATGGTATCTGAAACTGATGAGAGAGCAAGAATGAAGGAAAGAAGGAATGACAAGTCAGTAAACAGCTCTTCTCCCAGAGGAATTTCGGCTCACAGAGGTAAGAAGCATTCTCAGTACAGTCCAACCTAACATTCCCTGAACTGTGCCTGGTGCTGTCTAATAGGGAAGGAAAAGAAAGACTCTAGTGAAAGACATTTCTCAAACTGACATTTGAAAGAGTTTAGGATGAGCAAATCCAAATAGACAGGAAACGTAATTACAGTAAGACCTCTCCACTGGTGACATGTAATGCATTCTCATTTGCAACATCCTCTATCAAACTCAACCTTTGTCTCTCTTCCTCTCATTTGTCTTCATACTGTTGACTTTTTGTTAGTTTTCGTGAATTGTGAAAGACCTAATGTTTGTCCTGAGACCAATTCTGCTGTTGAGGAAACCAGGAGACTACCTTCACATATATGTTATACTGATTTATAGTCTCCTCCTGTAAAATGAGTAGCAGGCTAGGCACTCATTCATCTCATGCAGTTCTCACTTCTTTCCCACTAGCCCTCCTTTGCTTCTCTCATGACGATCCATGCATTTCAAAACTATTTCTCAGACCTGAAGAGATAGTTCAGTAGTGAAGAGAATGGAGAAGTGTCTTGGCAGGTAAGATCACTAACTGCTCTTAGAGAGGAAGACCAGTTCTCAGCACCCACATGTGGCCTCACACAACTGCCTCTATCTACAGGTCCAAAGAGTTTACTGCCCTCTTCTGGATTTCATGGATATTACATACACACACACACACACACACACACACACACACACACACACACACACAAATAGGTAGAAATATAAAATAAAAGCATTCTAAATCAACTAGATAGGCAAAAAGCCAGACTTGTGTTGGTTCCAATGTGTATTTTAGAAGGAAGTGAGAATGAAACCAAGAGTTGGCCAAAGCACAGAGACATCATTTAGAGATGAATCTGTTAAGGAAAAATGAGACTGCTTATGAGGATCTCTTCTCTCCAATGGCACTTCCACACAATCAAGTCCACTTATCACCCAAAGTTTGTGGACAACACTATGGTAACTGGCACAATGCAATTTTAAAAAGTAAGTAAATGAATGTAAAACGTCTTCACTTCATATTTTTCCCCTTATGCCCTATCCTTTTATTCACTGTAGATTATGGTGCAGAGATTCTATACAGGCTTTATCACCAAAATTAATATGCAAAAATCAAAGAATGGTATTATAGTAGATAATACCTGTCTAACAAGAAACGATGGTGAAAACATAAAACCCTGTCCTTGTGTTTTGTGACACTTGTCTACATTGTCCCCAAGTATTCCTACATTTCAGCATTGTGTGACACTAACAAAAAGTAACATCTCTCAAACCGGATACACACTCACTCACATGAAACTCACATTTAGGATCTCCTCCATTTATATATTAGAAAAAAGCAAGAGTGACAATTCTGATAAAAATGTCATACTTGGTTTAGTGTGTGTGTGGGGGGGGGTGTTTTACTAGAGGGGTCTCTTGTTTATTAGACAAGCATTGTTATACCTCTGGATTTCATATTTAGCCCTCATACCATTTTATTTTGAGAACAGGGCACACTAAATTGTACACACTAGCCTTGAACTCCCTTTGGAATTCAGGCAAGCCTTGAATTTACAATCTTCCTGCCTCAGCCTTCTGTGGGATTAAAATTACAAGCTCATTTCACCAGACCTGGCTTCTACCTGATATCAGATTCACAGGTAATAAAATGGGAAAGAATGCCTATTTTAAAATGAGCTAATGGTAATTAGCTTGATGTAATTAATGATTCATTAATAACATTTGATTGTAGAGATACAGACTGGCTGGTGCAGGGGAAAACAAGAAAAAGAAAAAGCCTGCAGCTCAGGAGCCCTGTGATGGGAAAGGGACTGAACTAGATTTTCCTGTGAACAAAGCAAAGTGAAAAAATTAAACCATGGTGATGTTAGTCAGGGATGACTCTGTGCTGAATAGGTTGCTTTAAATAAGTCCCTTAAGAAAACTGACATACAAAAAGTTTTCATGGCTTGTAGGCCTATAAGAGTCAAGGACAGGCACTGGTTTAAAAAGAAAAAAAGAAAGTCTGAACTTAATGCAGAAAACCAAATTCTTATTATTGACTTTCTGTCTATATCTGATATCAAAACTTTCATTCATATAATACAGACTAAGACTTTGCATGCATGTATGAGCTTTGTTAGGCAGAGAACAGCCACACTTTTCAATGTTGACATAATCTATTCACTCTTCCAACAATTACCAAACACTCCTATATACCTCACATTACAGCAGGAACTGTGTATACAAGAGTGTAATAAAACTTCTCATAATAGCTTACAGTAAATAACCCAGGCCTCCACCCCTGACCTTGTGTTCCTCTAGCACCTAAGCATTTCAGTATCAAAGAATTCATTTATAATTTTCCCAACCAGCTACTTCTGGTCAAGTAGCATGGTACTTTCTGATTCAGTAAACTTTGCAATCAATTGAAAGTGGACTAACTCTTCTCAATATTGTTTCTGTTGCAATGTCCTCTCTAACCCAACAACAAGGACATTTAAATCAAATGTCCTCAGCTCCTCTCTCTCTCTCTCTCTCTCTCTCTCTCTCTCTCTCTCTCTCTCTCTCTCTCTCTCTCTCTCTCACATGCACGCTGCACACACACACACACACACACACACACACACACACACACAAATACCTGAGGAGAGTCAGTTAGCATTAGGAATTTTTGTGACTAGAGAGTTGTTCTAGAAAAGAAAAACACTAACACTCTTTGACCACTAAGCAAACATAAAATTGAAGTAAACTCTGACTATTGCCAATCTGGGTTCTATCTAAACTGATGATCCAAAAACAAGAAGCTCCACCACCATTCTCCTATTCAGTTACATTCCCTTACTTCCAAAATTAATGAAAGCTGTTCATTTTGTCATCTCCCATGACTTGTATATAGACTTGTTAAGAGTAGTTTTTCCTGCTGATCTGGTTCCAGAGCCACACCAGCCCCAAATAACACATAGAGAGGCTGTATTAGATATAAAGCTGTTGGCCAGTTGCTAGTATTTCTTATTGGCCAGCTCTGTTTTAAATATTAACCCATTTCTATCAATCTAAGTATTTCCACGTGGTCTTATCTTACCACAGAGAGGGGCTGGCATTCTGTTCTCCCCATCTAACATTTTGAATCTCCTCCCTACTACTTCCTCTTGACTCCTAGTCTCCTAGTCCCGCCTATCTTGCTTTCCTATTGGCCAACAGTGCTTTATTCATTAACCAATACGAGAAACATATTTACAGAATGACATCTCCCATCATAGAAATCCTCTATAACTTTCAGTGGTCCATATTATGACCTTGAAGGGTGTGGTCATTTTCTCGATTGATGAATCAGAAATTAATGTGGTGTCTGATTTTTTTTAACTATCTTTTTTCTTTTCCACATCTTTGTTGATGAACTGACATTACATAGTCATAAATGCAATATATCTGATCTCTCCCCTGGCCCCACTCCCTCTCACTTCCAGCCACCAATAACCGAGACTCTCCACCACTCCTTTGCAGTAGCCCAGTCAGCTGATTCTAAGTTGGTGCTATAGGGCTATGTCTGTGCAAAAGTTTTCAATTAATGCAATCATTAAATCCCTTTGGAAAGGCTCTTGCTTCAATTCATAGTGTTTTATTTTCCAGAAGAAGAGGTTCTCCCATAGAGACACAGAGGGGGGTTACATTTAAAAACTGTATTTCAATTGCAAACAATGTGGATGCATCCTAAATGGCAAAAAGAAGATAAGAAAATTATCCAAGGCCCCAGAGGTGACATGAGAGGTGAAACGGAAATTCCTTTCAGCTGTGTTCATGCTCGGCTGATGCTCCTGCAAGGATGGAAACTCATTTGAAAATGGAGCAAATTAGCAAAATTAAACAGATGGGAGCTGTGGGTCATATCTCACCACCTCATTAATGCGCCCAGGATGAAAGCAATGTAATGAAACAAAGGCACAAGAATTGAAAAGTTAAATAAAGGAAGCCTGAGCCTTTCTACTTTAACCAATAAAAGAAACAATGAATAACATTGATTGTATTGATCATCCATTTTCAGATGCAGATCCTTACTAGAAACAGTTCTATCATGTGTTTAAGATCATTTCCTCCATAGATCACCCTTCTAAGAGATGTAGGACTTTAGGGTGGTTGAGCTCACTCTGCCTGGAATTGGCCGTGGCAACTCCAATCTCTGTACTTGCCCAGCTCACCTTTCCAAACACTCCAGGCTCCTTTTCTCCAAATCGCATTCACTTTCACCCAGATGCCCTGTATCTCCTCCTACTACAAAATGTTGTTTTGTTTTGGAGACCATGTCTTCGCTCAGAATGCCACACAGTGTGGGGAAAAGATGGGGAAGGAGCTGAGGGACCAGGTTTAAGATCAAGCAAAATATGTAATTGTTAATGTCTAAGGACATTTGGATCTCATGTTTATATTTTGTGAGCCTTGTTTTAAGTATGCAATGAAGCATTCCTCCAGAATTGTAGTCAGCTCCATCCAGCCCAATGACCAACACTCAATTCCACTCCTACCATCTATGCTTTAAACTCACTTCTAGCGTCCTCCCTCAAACACCAGTTTTGGTCCTTGCAGGTATGAGTTCCATACTCCTGAGAACTTAAATTGTTTATCCATATCCATGGCCTGCTCATTTGATATTTTCCAAAAATAATCTTATAGTATAGTTAGCTGAAGAGAGACCTGTCCCACAATTTGACTATAAGCCCATAGGTTGTCAATCATTCATTCTGTCACTTTGTCCACCATACTGAGGTTGTGACCTTGGCTAATTCATAACTGAATTGTATTTTTCCCAGGGGAAAAAAAAGTGTCCTTTTTTTCCCGCTCTGAAACAGGAGTTAATGATTGCCACTCCAACTTTGCATATCAATAGCCATTGCCTGCTCACTTCACTTCATCATCCATTCAGATTTCTATAACTTGGCACAAAGAAGCTAGTAAAGTACTTAAGGCTGTTTCCTCATAATATTAAATGAAATTAAAGTTAAGTATCAAGTAAGCACTATACGTACAGTGATATACTGACTACCCTTTTAAGAGAGTAAAGAGAACACACAGGATGAAGATGGTGAAGATTATTCAGAGAATTCTGATCAAAACAGTAGAGCACCCCACTACCTGGCAATAAATAACTTCCCAGCCCACTTCTCAGTAATTTGCACCTCAAATTATACTTTCTCATATTTTCAATCTTTGTCCACTCTATGCATATGTATCTCTGCTGCCCTCCACTCCATATAATTACTTCATTACTCACTCAAATCGCCCTACCTTCAAAGTAAGACCAACAAATACTGGAGTGAGAAAGTATAATTGCTTTCTGTGTGAATCCCCAGATGTATAATATCTGGGCTGTGGGGAAGCTCCCAGTGCCTGCCTGTCCTTGCTGAAGAAGGAAGGATTACAGCTCTGAAGGAGAAGTGTGGATAGTAAGAAGCTAAGTTCTTGCCAGACAAAATGATAGATGTCTACAACACAGCAAATGCACAAAGTATTTCTCCCTGCCTTGCACTTGGTCAATCATTCAGAGAACCCACTAATCATTGATAAAGAAAAGGCACACTCTCCTATTCAGAGTCTGAGACATGGATAATATAACCAAGGCTGAGTTTACCTACCTATTGCCTTTGCTTTCTCTTCCACCTTGTCCCCCAATACCTCAAAGAGTAGCACCCTTGATTTGTAACTGCAAAACCTAAGAAACAGAAAGAGATTTTTTTTCCTACTCAAAAGCACAGTGCAACATCCCACTTGCCTGATAGGGAACATACGCACCCTCTGCCCTTTTGCAGCCTCACTCCCTATTCTTCACACAAATATAGAAAAATCTTAGACATTTGGTAAAAGTGGTGTTCCAGATCACGTTTTATGTATAATACACATTAGGTACAGTATAAGTCTCACAGAACTGTTTTCTTTCTCCTACCCATAACTTCAGCAAGAAAATGAGGTATATTCATACTTTCCACAGCTGGTACCCTACAAACAATACAGTCAATGATGGGAGACTTTCTTTGGATGTTCTTGTGCTTTGGAGAAAGGGGAATGACTCTACATTCTTTCCCATGTCTTCCTTCCAAACTTGGATTTCTTGCTCAGGGTAACAAATACAGAATGATCAAAATTGTCATCAATAGTTGACAAAATTTTGAGTATTTGGAAATTTTCACATCTAGAATTTATTTGGTAGAATGCAGATCAGTACAATGTTAGCCATAAACACTTGAACACTTACATTTCTAACTCAGTTTCTCCTAAGTTTATGGAGAAGTCCAACAGTCCCTTCACAAACCACCCTGATAGCACCACTATGGGCAGCATGCATGAACACCACACAGTAGGCAGAGAAGACAAGAGGATCTAATGTGCACATGTGAGCAAGAAATAGTCAAAGCATCCCTGGGTACACAAAGCCATTCCTTGCTTGACCACAGACAACGGCAGAAGACCCAGAGAAAGACAGCTGTATCAATAACAAAACCAACTCTGTGGTGAAAATAAAAGTATAGAGAATAGGAGGAAGACAGTACCAAAGAGTGCCCTCTGAAGTCCACCCATATTCTAATAACAAGTTCTTGATATGTTCCCTATCTAACCTCTGTGATTTCTAACATTCATACATCCATTCCATCCCAATGGTAATGACAAAGACTAAGAACATGTATCCTATATACCAGGGCACATGGAAATGTCCATCAGCATCTATTACAAAGTTTATAGAAGGCCAGAACTGGTGTTGCATGCCTGAAATTCCAGTACTGGAGGGACAAATACAGGAGGGCCATGAGTTCAAGTCCTACCAAGCCAAAGGAAATAAAGGATAGATGGAGTTCATTTTTGAAAATATTTTTAATTTTATGTGAATTTGTGTTTTGCCTACATGTATGTCTGTGTGAGGGTGTCAGTTCCCCTGGAACCAGAGATATAGACAGTTGTGAGCCACCATGTAGGTGCTGGGAATTGAACCTGTGTCTCCTGGAAGAGCAGCCAGTGCTCTTACCTCTGAGCCATCTCTGCAGCCCCATAGATAAAATTCTTAGCTTGGCACTGAACTCCTGTCAGTGCATAAGTCCTGGGAAGCACTCAGACATTTAGAGTCCAAATAGGACCTAGACATTTACTGTAGGAAGTATGGAAGCCAATGTAAATTATTAGGTACTGAAACTGGAAATAAATGTTATCTTTATTAAAGACAACTTGTTTTTAGTTCACTGCTCATTATCAACTGGTATGCTGTTGTTTTTTACTTGGAAGTCATGAAGAACATTGTTTACATGCTATTTAGAGCACTTAGACAGTGGATGCTCAAGACAATTTGGGAATGGAATCCTGCGGGTGCTCAGAACCTGCCATCTTCTGTCTACTAACTGTCCAACTTAATACTGTAACTTTATCCATCAAAGTTCTAACCCATGGCCCAGAATGGAAACTATTTTGCTCTACTAAAGCCAGTTTCTGCTGTTCCTTCTTTTCCCCAAGACCTATGGCGCGGTCAGGGAAAAGACTAGAATTCAGGTTAAAACTCAAAATGATACTTTACCTTTTAATCTAAGAAACTATTACAGGCTGGGAGGGATGGTCTTCCAGAGAGAAGTTAGATCAACAGATTGTAACATGTGAGCTCCTATTGCAGGAGCAAACACTGTGTCTGCAACAGCCAGCACAATGTTTTGGATAGTCCCCAAGGCTTATTTATTCAATAAATGACTGCAAATATAGAGATTGAGAATAGTGCTACATACTTTTTGATGACCTTAACATCTTGCTGAGCATATAAAACTGTAGACACCCATAGGGAATTGGATCGAAAAGGTCAAAACACATCATTTAATTAATGAGTTTATATAAAGTCTTCTGCTATAAAACTATCAATAGAAATCAATGACGCAGTGGGTGTATGCAGGCTGTTTGGATTATTAGCTAGAGGCCCATTTGCTTTGTTCATATGTGCCTGCGAAGTGCCGTAGATCCAACTGAAATGAATGACACCAGAATCAGAATAATCACCAGAATTTGAAAGGGAAGAACCCATATTTCTGTAAAATATTACCCACTACAGAACATAGAATGAACTCCATAAGAAATACTTAAATCACCACTCCCTAAAACATAAGGGCAAAGACTTAGAAATAGATGCAGTCTGCTAGCCCGCTTCCCCCAGGGTTCTTTTAGTAATTAGTTTGGTTTCTGTTGAATTGACAAAACCATGAGCAAGTTGGGGATGAAAGGGTTCATTGCATCTTCCAGGTTATAACTCACCAGCAAGGGAAGCCAAGGCAGAATGGCAGAACACCCAGGCACTAGCTTGGAGGCCAGAACTTATTCACAAGACCATGGAGGAACATTTCACGAGTACTCTTTCCCAGGATTGCTCAGCTGCTTTTCTTACATAGCCCAGGCCCAGATCAGAAGTGGAGCAATCACTGTGGCCTGTCCCCTCCCACATCAATAATTAATCAACTAAAGCCCTCAGACATGCCCACAGGCCAATCTGATGAATACAATCTCTCGACTGGGACTCCCTCCTGCCCAGTGACTAATTTGTGTCAATATGACCAAAATTAAACAACACAGCAACTAATCCATTCAAGGCCAAGACCAGACCCCAGTGAGGAAGAATCTAATTACCTTACTGAGGACAATTAGAAGTCAGTCAGACGTCTGGGAATGGCCAAGAATTTCTTTTGATCTACTAAGGAATATCTGAGAGTCAATCAGCTTAACATGCCATTGTAAAAGGCTTTCTGGAATCAACAACTCTAAGATGGTATTCCTATTGAGTATAACTACTAAAACATCCTACCCTGCAAATAAAGAAACATATAAATGAAACAAAAGATCAAATTAAATAAACTGGGAAAATTCTAAATCATCATAATAATTGCATTACAATAGAACAAAAATTTTAATTATTTTCCAGTAAATAATCCAGGAGCAAAAGTACATCAGATACATTTACAATATACTTAGGGATGGCAATTATTTTAATAGGTAGTCTCTATTAAATGTTAGTAATAAAAAATGTAAATACAATTGCTGATGAGACCAGAAACATGAATTTAAAGGAATAAATAAAGACCAAATAATACAATACCATCAACCATGGCTGTGTATCCACAGACTCCCAACAGTAGATGAAAACAAACCTCACCTCATGACAGAACAAAGACATGCTCTCAGTAATAGAATTTAAGTCAGAGTATTATTAAATTTTCTTCTACTAAAACAGAAATTATATTTCTTCCAAGAAAAATGGTTGATACAAGGTTTTGCTTCCAAAAAGAAATAAAAATAAACTTTCCCCCAATTGCTGAGTGTTTTATTATCTATGGTTAAGCTTATATTAGTACAGAACCTATCCAAAGAAGAGGCAAATGTTTGCCTGCTATGAGACTCTCTGTTCTCATTGTTTTTCCAACTCACCACAAATATATGCAACACAGTTCAGTTCTGCAAATAGTTCTCTAACTATATTTTGTGTCTTAGTTAAGGTTTCTATTGCTGTGAAGAGACACCATGACCATGGCAACTCTTACAAAGGAAAGCTTTTAATTGGGTGGCCTACAGTTTCATAGACTTAGAGTTTTAGAGATTTAGTCCAATATCATCATTGGGAGGGGACAGGTAGACATGGTGATTAAAATAGAATTGGGAGTGGAGAAGCATCTACATCTTGATCCTGTAGGCAACAAGAAATGTTCTGAAAAACTGGATGTGGCTGGAATATATATGAGGCCTCAAAGCCCACCCCCACGGTGACACACTTCCTCTACCAGGGCTATACCCATTGCCACAAGCCACACCTCATAACAGTGCTACTTCCTACGAGATTATGAGGGCCAATTCCATTCAAACAACTATACTCTGAAGGCATAAAATGAGACATCCTCCCTGTATTTCCAAAATATCATCTCAAACCAACATTCAATTTAAGATTTCCCTATGGTTCCTCAGCATAGATACCATCTCCCTTGTCCAATCATCTCTTGGACATAATGGTTACACTCTGGTCAAATAAGCCTATGTTCTTTCTCCTGGGCAGGGTAGAGATTCTTCACCATGATCCCAAAGTAGAGTTACTCCCTCTCTTTCAGTAACCATACATTAGCAATAGCTCTTCAGCCAAAGACAAGGCTTTGTAGATCTCTCAACATTTCACATCTATTGCCATGTAGGCAGCACGTATTGACTCTGGTGGTTATCAATAACAAACAAAACTGGAATACAAGAACATAGGAAAGAGATAAGTGGTACTAACAGGAGTTAGAGGGAGGTGATATGGGACTGATAATGATCAAAATGCATCGCATGAGTGGACAGAACTTTCAAAGAATACTATTTTTAAGCAGAAATTCTTGCTGTGGTGTTGTGTCATATCACCTTAAGCCCAGAAGTTAGAAGGCACAAGCAGGTGGATCATTACCTACAGAATAGGATTCAATCATAGCAGAAACAGGAGCCTGAGTCAGGAATAATCACTTTGAGAGGATAAATGAGTGAAAGATTTAAACAATATTAAGTTGTATTTCTTTTTTTTTTTTCTGGAGGGAAACTTCATTTGATAAATAGGGGTAGTTTCAAACAAGCCTAATTGTGTCCTGAAACTTGGATTTACAAGTCATCACTTAGCTGTACATCTCAAGCAAATTCATCTTTAAAGTAGGTTAGATGATGCCCAGGGCTCTCATCAGGGTCCATGGAGATTATAGATAGGGAGTGTGTAGCACACAGAAAGTTTATCCCCCCAAAACACAAACAAAAAACAAACAAAAACAAAAAACAACAACAAGAAAAACGGGCAGTCATTAGGAGGGAGAGGACAGCATCACTGTGTCCCCTTTCCACCTAACAAAAGAGTTGCTTTGCTTCTTACTCAATTGCCCTAAAATATCCTAAATCAAAATACTGTTCTTGTCCAGCTTCCACAAACCACACAGCAAGATGGGATCTCCTCCCTGAAACTTAAGCCCTAAAATGTTTGAGCTAGCACCCTTGTCCTCCCACTGGGCAAGTAAGTTTCGGCAGACGGGGTTTTCCCTGTGTACTCTGGATGAATACCTTAAAAGTCATTCTTGAACAGAGGCTGCTTTCATCCCCCTATGCACAGCGCCTGTCCCAACCTATTGCAGTCCGAACTCAGGATTCCGTATGAGGATCAGATGGGTCTCTGTTCTCTCTGTGGGATCAGTCCTTGCTTCCTTAGACCCTTGCCAGTATTCTGATTTCTCCTAGGGCAACTGCTGTTCTTTTGATGAAGACCATTAATGGGTGGGTAATAAAGGATATTCCATATGTAACCTGTCTGGTCTAGGATACCTATGTATCTATGTGTGTACATGTATATGGGCATACATATAGATACATACAGAGATACATTCTCTCTCTCTCTCTCTCTCTCTCTCTCTCTCTCTCTCTCTCTCTCTCTCTGTGTGTGTGTGTGTGTGTGTGTGTGTGTGTGTGTGTGTTTGCATGTGTGTGTGTGTGTGTGTATATATGATCTTTCTAACATCTATCTATCCCTCCTGCTCTCACTTCCTCCCCATTCCCTCCACTCACCTGCTGCTGCTAGCACTATGATGCACTATATTCTGCAGCAAGAACTCCAGCTGTAGAGCTAGCATGGAGAACACTGCTGATCCCCACTAAGCCTAGGCAAAAGCTCAAATGCTCTTCTCTGATGAAGTATCTTCTCCAGCTGTGATCTACATGGAGGAAATGTGTCTATTAAAGTGGTGCCTCTCAAACTTCAGTGAGCATTGCAAACACATAGAAAGCAATATATCTGGAGGTGACCCAGGAATCCACAGCCTTCATGGACACTAGGTTGTTACAGGGCTTCAAACCTTAAGACAGTATGTTAAGGGACATCTGGTCACACATTCTGAGAACGCCCTGATCCACAGAAAGCATGGAACACAGCAACTGAGGTAGTGGCTTTTTCTATATTCTTCTACATACAGCCCTTTTCTATGATCCCTCCTGACACTCACTCCCAATTAACACTGACAGGACACTGCCCTATGACCTGGGTGCACTATATATATTACCTCAACAGGCACATATTCATTCCTAAAGCAGCCAGATTATTCTCATTTTATGAACATAAAACTAAAAGTTAAACTTGGAAATAACAGGCAAGATTGCAAGGTAACAGGTAACAGAGGGAGGTGTAGAAGCCAAAGCCTGATGCTTAAACAATGTTAAATACACTCTGTACTGCAGGATTTACCATGCTGGGCCTCTGCCATGTGTTTTTCCTTTCTTTATGTGTAGAATGACTTGTTTTCATTGTAGGCAACAGCCCTATTAGCATATACCTATGAGAGATACATGAGTCTGGCCACAGTAACAGCAGACTATTAAAACTACAAGTTTGTCCTTCAACATCTGACTTTAGCATGTTGAGCATACATAGAGTAATGAGTAATTCCTCACTCAGCTACCTACACATATATTATTATTGTTTTAGAGAGAAGGTTTCTTTGTGTTCCTTCAGCTGTCCTGGAACTCGCTCTGTAGACCAGGCTGACCTTGAACTAACAGAACTCCACCTGCCTCTGCCTCCTGAGTGCTGGGATTATTAACATGGGGCACCACAACTAAACATATATACTGCTACATTCTTTAAAGAGTAGTAATAAGTCATCCTTTGATGATGGATAAACTGTAACAGAGATACAAAGTAAGATCACCTCACGGAGGATGGGACTAGAATTTCATGAGATCATCTTGTTCTGAAAACCCCCATGGTTCTAACAGCCAACCAAAATGACCTGAATGCAAATAAAACTTCTGCCTCCTGGCAGCTATGACATGACCTTTAAAATACTGTAAATCTTTCCAAATCTCAAGTTAAAATTGGAATAAAATTATATATCTTGCAAGATTGATGTTAAAGAATAAGTGTGGTAAAATAGGTTTAAAATGTTAAACTGTAATACAAACTCAGCAAATTCTAAATCTGCTTTTCTTCCCTATTTTTATACTTTTTCAGAGAATCTCCAGCCTGATTATCTGGAAACACAGAGTCAGACAGCTCCCAAACCTAAATACATATTAGTTAGCTACATTCCAAAATGCAGATTCTTGGGACAAACCTTGGACCAAATGATTATTGTTTCCAGGAGCCTAAGCCATGAATGTCCACAAGAAATATTATATCTAGGACTGTATCTTGGGAATCAGCATAGTATAATGAACAGACCACTACTAGTCTGTCCCAAACTCTCAGCTTCCGACCCAGCAATCTACCTATGATTTTTCAGGGTCCACGAGACTGACGAAGCCCTGTCTGACTGACATGAGAGTTTCCAGAGCACTTGTTTTTAATTTTTCAAGACTTCCTTTTCATTACTTTTTCCATTTCCTTGGATTTATAATAGCTAGATTTCAGAAATAATAAGCCCTGGCTTATTTGCACTGAACTAAAATTAGGAAAACCCAATCTAAAAACAAACAAAGCCAAAAAAGAAAAACAAAAATTCCTCCTATGGAACAATATTGTTGTTTCATTTGTTTACTAACAAATAAAAGCATGAAATACAAAGTCATTCTTCTGTGGTGGCTCAAACTCCTAGCATAAATAATAGCCATGGTTGCACTGATGCAGCTGCTTTCTAGGCAATGAAAGGTCACATAGAGATGGGCAGGAGAAGGCATTCAGTTACTGTCAGAATAATAACTTTTTTGAATTTTGTCAAAATTTATTATTCATTAAAATCCAAGTTATAGCTTCAGATACAGGTTAGTTCCTATGTCAACCTAAGACATGGTTCAAGAACTCTTTGACTCAAATATTATTTTATATTATATTGATGGGTGTCACTTCACAGCTATTCATATGACAATGTATTATACTCTCAGAGGAGCTGGGTACCAGCTGGGTACCAGACAGTAGTTAGTCTGTCAAGTCATGGTGTCAAGAAAAATTTGAATGATAATTTGTTACAGAAAGACTTTATATGAAAATAATTCCTAGCTTAAAGAAAATTGTGTGTGTGTGTGTGTGTGTGTGTGTGTGTGTGTGTGTGTGTGTGTGTGAAAGAGAGAGAGAGACCTTCTACAACATTTTGATGACATTCCATAAAACTCAATGATGACTTTGCAAAAATCATAACTATGTGGACTATCCATCAAATTGCTTGTGTACAACCATAACCTATCCACAGCTATCCCTTTCTCCCTAGAAAATAAAAGAAGCCTCCTTTAAAAAGTGTTGCTGGTAGGTTTAAATAAATAAAATATGGCTGTCTCAACCTTAATTATTCAGAGTAGTTCATCAGTATTTCACACATTCCTGTCTGGGCTCCACCCCTGGTGCTTGGCCAAAACTATCTTAGAAAATCACTTTTCAATGTAAGGTGTCAGCATTCTGCAGCACAGCAGTTTGGGATCTCCTTCTATCATCCAGAAAGAATGTTCTAGGAGTCTGATTGCCTGATCACTCCTATCCTAAACTGTTTCCAGACATCCTCATCTTCCCACATTGTCCTTTCATGTCAACCTGTTTTATGCCCACACTCCAGCTTTAAAGATCACTCTTTCATATCTTTCATTCTCTGACCTTTCTTCAAGCCGGACTCTCCTTCACTAAACAATCTTATCTATTCTTTGGAGCCAAAACCATCACATCCATGCTCTAATATGCCAGAGTCAAAACCCAATCTAGACTTCCTTTACACCACCTTCTCGGTACATCTGAGGGCTTACTTCCAATATCTATTTGGATATACCAATACCACATTGAACTTATCATTTCTTCTGGATCTCATTACCCACCACACAGTCTTTCACGTCTGTCTGGAAGTGTTCCCCCTGCAGAGCCAAGACACATAGGCTGCCAACACATTCTCAAACCCATGTCCTCTCATCACTCTGTTCTCTACCCTAGTCCATACCCATGGAACTCCACCTAGACCCCCACCACAAGCTTCAAGCCCATTTCAGTCCACTATCCACATACCAACTGTGATGTTTGTATACTGGAAACCCTGTAAGACCTGCTTTTAGAAACCCTACATGATTTGGGGACAACGTCCACAATCTTAAAAAGACTAGAGTGGCCTCATTTCCATTACATTCCTGCATCTTCTCTCTATTCCTCATCTCTGTTTTAGAACTAGACTCCCCTCCATGCTTTCTTTCTTCTCTCACTTACCCTGTCAAAAATGGAGCATGTTCCTTTCCATTTATTTTTGCTTTTATGGTTTTTGTTTGTTTGCTTGTTTTGAGACACGGTTTCTCTGTGTAGCTTTTCATGTCCTAGAACTCTCTCTCTGTAGACCTGGTTGGCCTCAAACTCACAGAGATCTGCCTGCCTCTGTCTCCTGAGTGCTGGGACTAAAGGCATACACAACTGCATCCTGGCTACAGATAAATTATTTCCAAGGAGACTCTTTTATATCCTTTAGAACAACATGAATTACTGTATCAGTTACTTCACTCAGTGCCATTACAAAATACCTCACAGAAGCAACTTGAAAGAAGAAAGATTTATTTTGGTTTATGGTTTAAGAATGGATATAACACACCCTGGTGGGAAGACTTAACAGTGGGAGCATTGGGCAGCTGATTGCCTTACAGCCACACTCAGGAGACAGAAATGAATGATAGTACTCAACAGGCTTCCTCCTTCTATCCTTTTTATTCTGTCTGGCACTCCAGCCTCTGAGATACTGCCTACATGCCTCCTTGGTTAAATTTTTCTGGTCACTCCCTCAAAGGTACACATAGATCTCCAAATCTAGTAAGTTTATGATGAAGATTAACCATCATGAGTCCAACCCTCCTCTTAAGACCCAAATATGTTACTTAACTCAGCGTCCCATGCTTGATCTGAAAATGCTCAAGGCCATCTCCTGCATAAAATTCTCTCACTCATCTGTGCATGTATATATACATATATGCATGTATATGTAAATACATATATATGTATGTATATGTATATATTTATGTATATATACATATATATGTATATATATGTATATATATATATATATATAAAATCTGTCTTTATCTCTACCTCTCTGTCTGCCTCTCCTTTCTAATGAATTTTCATTTTACAAGCTGGAGCTTCCCATGTGTGGTTCAGTGCTAATTCCTAGGCTTCCCTCTAATGATGCTAAACTCTAACAATTACAGGTGCTTAACCTGCATCATCCTCTTTGACCATAGATTTTAATTCACTTCCATAGCTCTTTGTTCTACTGGCTTCTCTCTATCACCGGAAACTGGATAAGCTCAGTCAGTAGTAATCATGCCACACCCCATGACTACACAGACAGCTGAGGTTAAGAGTATACACTGTTCAGGCAGGGAATTCCAATCAGGTTCTTTGTGACCCTGCCAAATGGCCTGTAACTCTAGCTTCAGAAGAGCTGCTGACTCTGCCCTCCATGAACACCTGCAAATGTGCACATACTCATACACACACAAACACACAAACACATACACACACAGAGAGAGAGAGAGAGAGAGAGAGAGAGAGAGAGAGAGAGAGAGAGAGGTAATTAAACTAAATTCAATTCAGAATCATGCCTATAGCCGGAACACTATGTTCTCTTGTCCTTTCCTCCATGAAATAATTTAAGTGCATTACTTTTGAACTCAGCTTCACTTAAGATCATAGGACACAGGCAGAATGTAGTCAGATTCTTTACCAGAATTTAAAACCTGGTGGTTTCTATCCCTGTGTCCTCCTCTAAAACATCATGAGCCATGACTTTACTTTCTCTATTAGCATTTCAGTCTCCCAAACTCCCACAAGAATGTTCCATTAAGCTCCAGTCCCAGAACTCTGTGGTTCTCTAGTATGTAGCTCCTGTCTCTTTAACTCTCTCCCACAAACCACTCGCAAAGGGGCTAAGATGCATGTAGAGGTTTGGGCAGCAATATTCCCACTTTTGGGTCCCACTTTGAATTAGTTACTGTTGCCATCACTTTGACAATGTTCCTGACAGAAACAACTTAAGAGAAAAAAAGATGTTTGGTTTAAGAAGGAAAATAGTAGTAGATCATGGTAGGGTGTTACGGCAGTAAGAATAAGAGGCAGCTAGTCACATTGTGTTCATAGTCGGGGAGCTCAGATAGATGCACGCTGCCATTCAGCTGGACTCCTTCCAAGCTCATGAGATGGTACTGCCTACATATGGCCTCATTTAAGACTCACTAAAGACACAACCCAGAGCAGTGTCTCCTAGGTGATTTCAAATCCTGTAAAACAAAACTATGGAGACTATTCATCCTAATGCTTCTGCTATCTGTTCCTATGGCATCCTGAATTTTCCCCTATAAGGCATAGTACAATTGTAAAGAGATACCCTGTAATTATTTTGTGTAACTGTTTTACATTTCTACACTATTAGTTCATGATGAGCATGCCTAATGTCTTCTTAATTCTTATTCTAGATATCATTATTGACCTAGAAATAATAGATGCCCAATAAATAATAAATAAGTTAATAAACTCCATCTTGCTTCCTATTAGTTGCATATAATTGCTTAAAATCTCATGACTCTCATAATTTATCTATATAACATATTCAGAAAGCACCTATAGTTTTGCCCCATAGGTAGTGATGCCTTAATATCAGGGGAAAGAGATAAGATTTTAAGACCACAGAAATTGATGAGAAAAGAAGTAAGTTAATGGTAATTTTTTATTCCATTTTCACAGATAAATATATGATTTATTGAACTGATAACAAAAAAATGCTGGAAGGTGATTTTTTTAAAGTCAAGAGAACTCAAAAGCCCACAATTAAATCCAAAGGCCCACAACATATAAAAAAACCAGAAAGAATAACCATTATGTCATTTCTATTTATATGATACACATAACACATATTTTCTTCATCTTCTAGCGATTTAATGAAAATATTTTTAAAAAAAAAACATTTTTAAGTGGAACATATATGATGTAGATGAATAAAATATTAACTATTTTACATTGCTTCAAAATTCATTGTCGCTACTTACCTGTTGTGAATTAGCTTCTTTTTGTATTTGGTTATACACACACACACACACACACACACACACACACACATGCATGCACAAACACAACCAACTATCCTGCTAATCAGAAAATCACCAATAATTCTTACCTACAGAAAGTAAGCTGGTAATATTGGCACCTTAATCATTTTCATGGACTTTTTGATAGTATTTTAAAGAGAAATATTACTGAATATATAATGGCAGTTATTTAGTGAGTTACTAGACATAAAACTACATCAGAGTTAATAAAAGTGATTAAAAAGAGTGGACAGACAACTCATCAATACATTTAATATACTGGGCAGGTTTAACCTAACAATTTTGCTTTTACAGGCAGTTTTATCAGCCATTTTTAATTTATCTCCTAAGAAAAACAAAAGTGCATCATGAAACTCAATTAAGTCAGTAGTGATAAAGCTTGGGAGCATTTCTCCACAGTTCTTATATCAAAATGATTTGTTAAACATGGAGCTAGGAAAGGCTCAATCATGTGCCACTGAAAGACAGACAGAGAATATGGGCTGACCCTCTGCATTTGCAGTGATAGCAAATGAAAGCAGGCATGGTGTACCTTAAAGCTTGAAGGCTTGCTACAAAACTCACTCATAAGATGCTAAATTGAGCATAAGGAAGAAATATAGTTAATTTGCTATATATTTATCATAAACATAGATGTATTTGACAATATCCTCATTGCTACTGGGCTCTCTAACTACAATGAGGCAACAGAAAATATGTTTGTGGACATTCAGAAACTAGCTCTATTCTTAAAAAGAAAATGACAATTACAAACTGAACTTCTGCTGTTTTAAACCAATTTGCAAAAGGTAGGGTTCAGCTATGTCTCAGGTGTTAGTACTGGTCACAGAGGAGAGTAGAGACTAGAATAGTCCATGATCAGTCCATTCATAGGGTATAAATAAACTATTTCATTTGAGACAATAACACTTGAGATTCTATTTATTACAGAAGCTACCCTGGCCTTGCAATTCATACTCTGAGTTAAAGAAAGTGTTCTAGAGGAACAAAATAAGATAGCCCTTCCCACAGTCAGTATTTGTTAGAAATAGCACTTACTGATTTTCCTTTTCGTTAAACTGATGACGAGTCCTTCCAGAAACATTAGAAAGTACAAATAAACAAATTGAAGAAAAACCCAAATATCTGTAATACCAACATTAGAGGGAAGTACTGTTAACATTTTGCTACATAGAGTTCTAGGCTCCTCTTTCTCTTTTGATTGACAAATATAAAGATGGGATTGATACACAAAGAGGTGATAGAGATGGAATCTTTGGTACAGTACTGTAAAATCTACAATAAATATATGCCCACCATATTGTCTTCTACAAGAATAGATGGATGGACAGAAGGATGGACAGATGGAAGGAAAGATGGACAGATCAGTGAGTGAGTAGGTGGGTGAGTAGATGGATGGACAAGTATGTGGGAGGGAGGGAAGAAAGGAAGGACACATACAAGCACAAAAGCATGAATATGGATGTCAGAGGACCACTTTGTGGAGTCTGTTCTGCATTGACACTTTTACAAAGGTTTCAGGTATTAAGCTCAGGTTGTCAGACATGAACAGTGAGAGCCTTTACACACTGAGCCACCTCACCAGTCCCCCTTTACAAGATTTTTAAGGAATTCAGAATAATCTATTCTATGGCTATAAAGTTTTGCTTAACCATCTACCACTGAAGAAAATAGTCAGTCTTAGACATTGGGTAACAGCAGTACAAAAAGGTATGCAGAGAAACATCTGAAAGGAACATAACAAAAATATAGTGCCCAGGAGCTGCCTGCACATTGCAGCAATGCTAGTAGTGTGGCTCCAGGGTCTAGGCAGGAAAACGGAACCAGAAAAAAATCACTTGGAACACAAAATTGGAGAGAGACGGCTAAGCGGTTAAGAGCACTCTATGGTCCAGGGGACCCAGATTGGACTCAGAGCACACACATGGCCGCTTACAACTATATGGAACTCCAGATCCAAGGTATACAGTGCCCTCTTCTGGCCTTTGCAGGTATTGAATATACGTGCTGGAGGGACAAATGCACACAAGCAAATAACCCATACACGTAAAATGAAATGTGAGCTATTTTTTTTTAATCTAAGCACTTGAGGGAAATGATGAAAGGTATTCTATTCTATTATGAAGAGTATCTTATTCTGATGGACAGCTCAAGAACTTTAAATAGTGTGATCACTTCTGTTTAGAAAAGACCATTCTTTGAGGAAGATACTCAAACACAGATAAAAAGCTGTTATTTTAAGAGTGAGAATGAGATCTATCACAGAAACAATGGAATTTGGAGAGCAAAAAGAATCTGAGACTCAAAAGGCATGTATGTATGTATGTATGTATGTATGTATGTATGTATGTAACAACCGTGTGTGTGTGTGTGTGTGTGTGTGTGTGTGTGTATATATAATGAGAGAGAGGGAGGGAAGGAGGGAGGGAGGGAGGGAGGGAGGGAGGGAGGGAGGGAGGGAGGGAGGGAGGGAGGGAGGGAGGGAGAATTATAACAACTTGGCCAAATACCCATGTCAGAGAGAGGGGGTTTGTTTGAAATAAAAAAATTAATTCTATAAAATACAGAGGGGTTAAGTGAATTCTTATCACCTCCCACTTCTGTATCTAGCACACAATAAATGCTCATGGAGGAACCACTGAGAATAGTAATAGCAAGTGTAATAGTGGTGACCATAGTTTCATTGTTAGTAAATAGATGCATAGGTGGTCTGGCAGGAGAGAGACACTGATATGTTTACCATGTATTGCACGTTGGATTTTGGGTTATCTTGTAAGTAGTTTGATGTATAAATACAGATTCTTTTTTAAAAAAAAAAAAGGTCTAGGCTTGAGATATAGATTGAAGAGCTGTTATTTATAAACATCACTGATTTTTTTTCAGTAGAAAAACCTACAAGGGGCTCAGCCTACATACAATAAAGGGGAAGAAAAGTTGGACCTTGCCTAACTAAGCCCCACACAACCTGTCCTGACAAAGCCAGTATTGGCTCTTAGTTTGGCAGTTTGAAATGTCAGATCAAATTATCCTCCCCTTGGCACCTTCTTTTGGCATTATTCCTTTTCCCATAAAGGGCTACCAGCATCATCTTCCTGCCCACACTGTTACAATGATAAACAGAGGAAGAAGGGCTCAACTCTGCCTTGTAGTAGGAAGCCAGTCCCTAGTACCATCAAACCCAAACTCACCAGAGACCAAGTGTTTAGATTCTGTATTGGCATCACCCATTTTATCAACAACACTGGTTATAAGAACCTAAAACCATGGCACTCTTACATTGTTAGAACAAATTCCTGGTAAAACAGTATGGATGTTAGTTTCATCTTATTATGCAAATAACTAAAGTTTTCATTTTAAAAGTTTACAGTTGTGTGTTAATCGGTTAGTCACACTTTATCATTTCAAAGGCAGGTTTGGCAGGCATGGTGAGTTTTGCTGTCAGTAAAGATGATGCCAATGAATACAACCAATTTAGTATTTGAAATAGATTAACAAAATGACACCAACATGAAATGGAAGTCCCAGGATTTGAAGGAAGATGGACAAATGCACCGTTGAAGATTTTGTTTCTTCCAGCTTTCTTCTTCATCTCTTGGGTTATCTAAAACTCCTACCACTGTTTTTCCATGATTATTCCTCTTAGCATATCAGCATAAAGAGAGAGAGAGAGACAGAGACAGAGAGAGAGAGAAAGGGAGAGAGAGGGGGGGCTCCAAACACAGGAGCAGAGGTAGTTAGTAAGTTTGGGTCATTTCTGAGATAAGTACATCTGAATGTGTCAGAAAGCATCTTAGTTCAGCTTTCCAGTTTTACATGTTAGACTGACAGTCAGTGACTCTAAACCACACAGTAAACTTAGAAGGGGCCCACAGCAAGATTACTCCCACTTCTTAGACTACCGCATTTTCACTTGTGAATGGGCTGCAAGCACAGCAAGTATCTGCCCACCAGAACACTGTTGCCTGCTCAGAACACGAGATGAGACATGAGATCTTGTAACTGCACAAAGTGGGCTGTAAAGAGGCATGCTGTGTTCAAAAATGTCGGTGAGCATTTCTGGCTGGAGTCATTTCTAGAGACATCAGCGAAGCAGCGGTATCTGGGTTTCCTCATGAATAAGGAACAGAATCCTTCTAGGCACAAAAGGGAATAGAGTCAAGACACAGGCAGAAGACAGGAAATAGTCTAAAAACACACACCTGTCTGCCGAGCAGTGAGACTGGGTGGACATGTTCTTGGAAGACCAGGAAGGTGAAGGTGAGTGCACTGGTGTGGGAACCAGACACTGAGTGTCAGTGGCTGCAGTCAGCATGTGTACCCAGAGAGACTGAGCAAGGGAGAACCCTAGTCAACAGCAGATTCTTAAGATTGATTCAGACTCCAGCTCTGTGACCAATGGATTGGGCTTTGAGCAATTTACAACATAGACAAGGGAAACCATTAAGAGAAAAGCAGAAATTTTAATGAATAAGTTAAATCAACTGAGAGATTCTGATACTATTATGCATATAATAAGGCATCTCTCTGGGCTAAATTGATAAAAGTATTAAGGTAATGTGTGAAATTTGATGATAAGCATTAAAAAGTATTTCTGAACTGTATTCTTTAATTATTATTTTTTTAAAAATAATCTGTTGTCTATTCTAACTTCATTATTCAGTGGTTTCAGATTCAGACCTCTAAGAGCTGCGCAAATTGGAGCTATTAATAGATTAGTACCTATTTTGTGAGAACTTGTTTCCTATTAATGGCAATAATAAGACATAATAACTTTGTACAGAAAACAAAATAAACCACTCACCACTCCCCTTACACCTACTAGGATGGCTGCTATCAAAGCCATACAGATGAACATTAGCTGGTGAGGGTGTAAAGTGGGTAGAGCTTGGGTTCTCTGTTGGTAGTGGTATAAAGTGTGCAGCTGCTATGGAAAAAAGCATAGGCCAACCCTAAGATCCAGAAATTCCATCCAGGGAAACAACCCCCTCAAAATGGAGAGTGATATTTCTATGCTTGTGTTGCAATAGCATTATCCACAATAAGCAAAGACAGAAGTCATGAATGGGTGAAAGGATAAAAACTGTGTTGTACAACATAAAATACACACTATTCAGTGTTAAAAACAGAAAGCTCTGATACCTGCTACAGCACAGATGATGGTGAAGAAATAGTATTCAGGGGAAATAAGCCAGTCACAAAAGGACAAAAGCTGTTCTATTGCATCTGTGCCCAATAGCTGTAGCCATAAAGACAGAAAGTGGAGTGGTGGCTTCTGGGAAAGAGAAAGAACATGGGAGATACAGAATTTGTCAGGCAGGTGAAAACCTTCTGCAGACAGACTATAGTGAGTGGTGAACAACAATGTAAGCATACCACGCTACTATCTACATATCTAAAAGTAGCTGATGTGCTAAAGATTGTGTTTTCACATCTAGAAACAGTCTGCTCAGAGAATAAGGGCATTTTTCAAAATGCTAGATTTTCCAACAGAATCCCACTCCAGTGAAACCCCTGGTGTTCCTAAGGGCCTAATGTGATGAACCCGTGTGATTGCAGGAAGATAACAGAGAAAAGAAGCAGAGGTATCACCTGGATAAACACAATGCTGTCACTGGAAAATGGGTACACCTACTTTGAGCTTAACCACTTCACCTCTGAGGGCACCAAAGGGCTCTAATCACACAGTCCTCTTCCAAGGATAACGTCTACTGACAGTCTTGTGACACAAAATAGCAAACTATTTCCTCTTCAGTAATGGCTACCATGTTCTACACAGAGTATATTCCCTCTGGGGACAGAAAATACAGCAACTACTGATTTGGGGAAACCCCTCATCAGCCATGGTGACTCTGTGACCACCTAAATAGTAAAGTAAAAGGACCCTGCATTTCATCACAGCCCAAAGATCACATCCTCTTCTTCTATGTGCAGTCTAACCAAAAATTGATGTGACATTTAAAACACAACAGGTAAAAGTATCTTTCACACACACCCCAAGTTATTGCTTCTCCTGGACACAAGGGAAAATTCCTTGTCAGTTATTAAAACCAAATTTCATTATGAAGCAAAATTTAACCTGCCTGAAATGTTCAGATGTTTGTGAGGACAGAGCAGAGGTGAACACAGCATTTCTGAAGGCTGAGGTCAAGTACTCAGAAAGTGAGGAGGTGGTATGATAATGAATCTTTACAAAATGGCACTGGGGATTCATTAACTCTTCAAGACTCTTGTGCACATTCAAGTATCTATAACAGACAGAATTTTACTGCTTGCTGGGATATAAATTACACAGGGTAAATTCAGTCCAATAGCAATTGAGATTTAAAAAAAAGTTTCTGGAAGTTCAGCAATTTTTCTCAGAAGCCCAAAAGTCAATCTTGGTAGTCGTCAATCTCATTATCGTGGAAGGGTATTAAAGGTAGCCTCTCCACTATTGCTTAGATTGTTAGTTGGGTTCATCCTTGCCCCAAATGATATGACAGACTTTGAAGACTCCCCATGGAAGGTCTCACTCTCTCTGGGGAGCAGAAAAAGGATGTGCTGGGTTTGGTAGGGATAATAGGGGAGGATGGGAGGGTGAGGGAACTGGGATTGACATGTAAACCAACCTTGTTTCAAATTTAAACTAAAAAAAGGGAAATTTTTTCAAAAAGTCAATCTTGCTGTTATATGAGAAGGCAAAGGTATATTAGAAGTATATGATTTCTTATGATATTTTCTACAGGTATACATTTTACCAAACTAGTGATTATTCTTTTGAAATACAGCCTACATCAATAATTGCCACCATATACATATGGAAGTGTGTCTGTCACTTACCATTTAACAATTAATGATTACTTGTCTATTAATACAAACAAAAAATTAAGCTGCATCTCCCAAAGATGCAGTCAAAGATGCAGTGATAGTTTTGACTTCATGTTTTTAGTTAACCTCTCAGTTTGATAAAGCTTCCATTGCTTTATTGGAAATTTCCATATGAGAGACATGGTTACAGAAACAGTGTACTTCTGAGGGCCTCACATCTTTAGTACCTCTTTTCCTTGGCCTGAATTCCTAAGTATAGCACAACCAAGACTCTAACACCATGATCAGCCATGTCCACATCAATATACTCTATTTAGCTTGTGTCTCCTGCTACAGAAGGAGAAATGGCAAAGAAGCAAGTTCCTTCCATAGAATCTCTCCATTCATTGTTATTTGCAAAATCTGGCCACCAGCTCCAGACCTGCATGCCACTCTGAACTCCTCTTACAGTTCCCAGCATGTCAGATCAGACATCCAAAGACAGAGTTTGGTTTCTTCACAGAAAGCCCAGAAACTAGGAGATGTAACACAGGTAACCACCAGTATCTTCATGGGATGGGTAAGTAGTTGCATGGACAGTCTCGTGATCTGGGCTCCCTGTTATGCAATGTATTCAAATGAAGGCAGCTGAATTCCAAGATGTCATGAGACAGATAGTCAATGTGATGATGAACAGTAAGCTTGTGTGCATGCACTGAGATCCAACCATGGTCCTGGTGTTTGCCTAAGGCTTCCTTATCTTCATAAGGGAACTAAAGACAAAGGGGACATTTACAGGAAACCTGAGTGAGGAGCCAGGGCATTCCAGCATGGAAATAATTTAATCTTTTTTATTTTATTTTTATAAAATCATAAATCAACCTAGGTTCAATAGAATGATTCAAAGTTAAGCAATAGTTTCCTGGGAAACTCTTTTCCATACGGGAAAAATATCTTACTTTTCCTTTAAAAGCCCAACAAAGTTAAACTTACATGTCTCTCTCTCTCTGATGCCATGATAGCTAGTCAGTACTGGGGGAAAATTGTTTGCTAACAACTGAATCTAACATAAATGGAGATTAGGTGACCGACTGTTAGTCATAGGCTTCACCTATTTTTTTTTTAATCTGCTTGACCATATACAGGTAACTGAGTAATAGAAATCAAGAAAGTGAGCCTTTAGAAATAGTTTGTCTTAAGTACAATAATAACCCACACAGGCAATATGGGAATACCACACTGTCTCAACTAGAGTAGTTCCTCAACTCTGCAAGACAGGTCTCCATTTAACCACTTTTCAGATCGTACGACTTTGTATTTGAGCAAGATGTGTCACCAAGCATCTGTTCATGTACCGTAAAGTGGTATTTGAGCAGGATGGAGTAACTAGTTAAGCCTTGTTCTATCATAATATTACTTTAATTTTCACTTCAAGTTTATGCTAATGTATGTACAGAGTTAATACATGCATGCAAATTTAAAGTATTTATATGTGACTTGAGAACTATCCACAAGGCCTAAAGATATAAAGAAAAACACTGAAAATTATTCTTGCTTTCCTACAAAAACTACAGAATGCTGCACTTTTTGTGAATGCTTAGCCTAATAAGAAACGTTATTGTATACACATTATATCCAGAATCATTGTGCATTTACATAAGGCTAATCATAATATCCATTCAATAAGAGCTATACATTGAGATGGTTTATTTTTTCATATTATTTAAGCTTATTTTAAACAACTACAAGATCCTAAGTATTAGTATTTAGGGCAGCTGAAGATCTCTGGATATCTGATCAGCATACGAAGTGTCACTGAAATGGAGAAACAGGTTTTAAAGCACTTGTTTGCAATTAATAAAACCAACAGGAAGAAAATGAGTAATAGAGAAGCAAGGGAGATTCCCTGAAAGATGAATGGATTATATTTGACAAGGGCAGCAACCTGCCCCAAGCACATCCTTTTGCTCTCATTTGCTATAAATACACAGGCCTGGGGAAGCACAGCTTGGTGTTTTATCCTCGGGGTTAGCTAAGTTCCCTGGTCTTAGATAATGCATTAAGACTTGTGGTAGTACTGTCCTTAAATTCAGAAGTTTTATAGATCTCCTCAAAATGATGCAAACTTTCCCCTCGTGCTAGTAAAACACTCTAACTCAAGTATTTAAATGTAATTTTAAAATATTTGTATTCTAAAGAACCATTTTCCCAAATGACCTATCTTGGTTTCATATTTTAAAATAAACACAAATAAATACGAATACAGTTTCTCTCCTCAACAGAAGGAAGTTGAATCTACTATAGATTTCTGACAGCAAGATTTATATGGCTTTAAAAAAAAAAGCAGTCACAACTACTTGGGAAATTAAATTTATGTGTGTATTCATGAAATATCAGCAGTCAAGCAAAATTTGTTCTTAGTTCTACTTCCCTAATACAGCTTTTATTAAGAATAATTTTCTTCAATGCTGACTGGAAAATCCTTGCAGCATTTTGTCTTGTTTTCATAACATTGTAAGGTCAGCACCCTTCATTAAACAGTGATTGAGGTGGGGGTGTTATAAAAGAGTTAAGTATTGCTTATCACCAATATTTGATAAGCATGCTTATAATTTCCATGTATAAAGATATCTTCATTCTCTATCTTATAACACACAGACTTGTATTAGTTTATGAAAATATGATGGGCAAATCTAGCTGATGCAGCTGTACATGTTATTCAGCATTTGTAATGCTAGTCCTTCTTGGAAATCAGTTTCAGCCTCATGCAACCATAATACTTTGACAACAAGAAGCACAGCATATCAAACAATAGCTTGTTTCAATAACTGAAATTTAATTGAAAAGCCAATTAGCTTGCTTTCCAGCTGAACATAAATCCCTAACTCTATGTCTCAGTTCACTCAGTGAAAAAGAAAAATAAATAATAAACAGATAATAAATAACAAAGACTGAGAGTAATGCAAACAATTGTCATGAACCTGTAATTTATTCAAACTTCAGCTATAAAGCAAACAACCTATGAAATTACATGTTGTCTTCTAAACACATTAACAGTTTCTGTCTCAAAGAGTCTATTCTATTATATAGATGCTACTGAAAAGCTTACAGTAGATGGAGGAAGAGAGAGAGAAATTGGGACCTTTCTATTAGCTCAACCCTGAGGCAGATTTGTTGCCTGTGGACTCTCTATACTACTAAGCAACTTGTAGGAGACAGCACTGCAGCTGAGAGCATAAGATCTGGAAATGGTCCCCCTGGGTATGATATCACAAAATGACTTTGCTATATTCCTTCCCCAGACTGGCACCATGGCTCAAGTCTGCACAGAATTGTCACACCCAAGGGCAGCTCCTGTTGTTAAATAAGGACCCTCTCACTGTCACTCTCTGTGAAATGTAACCAGGAAATACATTAAAAGCTTGATGACTGGGACAAAAAAAAAACCCTCATAGTCTCTCTACATACTTCCTACTTGTCTGTGTCCCTTTGCCTGATAGTATCTGAATGGCACTGTTAACTGAGAACACACATCTGGGTGGGTTCACAAGTTTTCAAACATACACACATACACACACAAACACACACATACACACACACTTTCCACCCAACATTTTAAGTACAGAGTTACTGAGCTCACCCTATACGAAGCAGATTGTGGATAAGGATGCAAAAGAAACTCACACGCTTTCTCTTAGTCCTTAGGATAAGCTTTACACTGAGGTGTCATATAACGCCTACTGTAAATTATGTAACACAGAAATTACTGAACATTGTAACTAACGAATCTATTGCAGTAACATTATTACTTCTTAATTTTTCCAATTCTATGCAGACCAGATTATCAGTTCATGTAAAACCTCACTTTCTCCTAACAAGCCATAATTTACAATTAAGTATTCCCTGTGACTGGCAAACAGAAGGGCAACGCTATCTACACTCAGTAAAGCTTTTTATCTTTTCTGTCTTAGAGGTACAAAATACCATGTGATTTCTCCAGGAAGCATGGATTTTCCATGTCCAAATATCCCCTAAATGCATAGAAGGGCATTATTCCTGAAATCTGACATTTGTTTCTAGTTAAAAGCCATTACTAACAGCCTTGCCAACTTAGGAACGCACCCTTGATCCCAGGTGTCACTGCTAACCACAACCCCACCTGTGTTGACACCCCAGGATGCACAGTAAATGATGTGAAATTCATATTGTTTGGAGTAAAGTCAAAATCCTTCTTGAATTACATATAATAAAACATGTGAAAGCTGAACTATAGCATGGCTTAAGGGTTTTATTTCTGATTTTGTAACAGAAGATCATAAACTGCAGTGCAATGTTGTTGGGCTTTCGTTGTTCCCTAACAAGACAGCTCCCAACAGAGCATTTCCCATGTTACACAGTGGCATCTATCAACCAGAGCTGGGGAATCCCAACCCCAACGTCACTCCAAACAGCCTCTGTCCACAGAGTGGTGCAGTCCTAACAGGTCTCTGGCACACCAAGTACATTGTCAGCATAAAGGGACAGTGGGTGAACTTTGTCCTTGCCTGTCATTAAAACCAAATCGTTAGGTATTAATTAACTGCAGGACACAAGCACCACAAACAGCAACCAAAAATTTGTGTTTATTTGGCTATCACCAGACACAAATGTAAGATAACTGGCACACTGTGTACCACAGGCAGACAGAGTGTGTCATGATGCTGAGTTTTGTGAAAATTCAATTAATCCAACCCATCCATTAGACAAATGTATAAAGACCAAGGAAAGAAGCTATTAGACATGTTCGAATGTGTGATATGTAATCATGCTAATTTACGGTTTGAGAAGGAATCCCTGCTATGTGTTAGTGATTATATGGTAATCAAGAAATGATACAGGTATTTAGGTCCTAGAACTGATTTTATGAATGGCAGAAACACACTTCTACCTCAGACATGTAATTAGACTCTCAGCTAATTTCTCAAGTCTGATAATCTGACTCTACTGAGTGAACACACCTCCGTGGTTAAAATGAGAAAAGTCTGGGGAATGGATGGCGAAACTTCTCATCTGAGCGTCTTTAAGGCCTAGATTTAAAAAGCACCACAAATACATTCATCTGTTCCGGTTCCCAGACCAAGAGAAACATCTTCCAAAACAAAATACTGTGAACACAATTCTTGACAGGATTGTCCCAAGAAAAGTCACTCTGTAATTCCCACATACACATGCAAACTGGCTAGACATCCCACCTGTGTGTTCGATATTAGTTAACCAAAAATTCTGCCATTATCTTTAGAGGCATCTTAGCCAGCCCTTTCCTCCACACGACTCCACAAACAGCCCCTGACTTCCTCAGAGCCACATTCAGGATCAGAAGAGAAGCTTGGAAAGCAACCGGTTCCTGTCAGAGAAACCCCACACACAAGGACCCACAAACACTTCCTAACCACAACCAAGTTCAACAGCACACCGCCTAAGAAAGCAGCAGGCACATTCCCCCATCAACTTACTGAACCAAACCAAATCCCAAGGGATTCAAAAGTTTTAGGCAGCCCAACGGAGGACCAAACTTAGGATTCCACCCAGAGCAAATGCCCAGAGAGTGGGAAACACTGAGAAATCGCCCAGCCCAGAGGCACCTGGGAGACCTCGCTCCTCTAGGACCATTAGGACCTGGGAGCACCTGCACCCTGTAAACCGTCGAAAGGAACCCAGGGGCCGGCCCCAGGGGCTGGCTAGGCACTTACCACACCGCTTGCACAGCACCCGGCTGACCTCCTTTTTGAGGTTGCGGCCAGTCTCCAGTGGGGGGAACGAAGCTCGGAAGGCGGGCGGCGTGCGGCCGCTGCTGTTGGCATCGGGTTCCATGAAGAAGATGTACCTGCTCTCCTCCTTGAGCCGCCCGCAGGACGGGAAGGTTGGGTGGCCCCAGGTGTCCAGGCGCACGGTGAGCAGCGAGTCCTTCTTCAAGCCCCCAGCTTTCACCGCCCACACCTGGTGCACCTTCACCAGATAGGGCGCGGGGTCCCCGGGTTGATCGGTGTTGAGCGCAGGGGACCCGTTGGGCAGGGTCCAGTTAGCGGGAGGAGGGTCCTGTGAGGGCGAGGGCGGTGGGTCCTGGGCGTGCTGTCCCCGCGCCCCTGCCCCTGCCTCGCCCGCTGCCTTCCTGTCGAGTGCCCCCTGCTGCCGCCACGGCGGGTGCACCTTTCCCTCGATCACCACCGCGGCGCGCCGGGCCAGCTCCTGCACCGAGCCCACGCTGGGCGGAGACGAGTAGCACACCGAGGCCCCCGCGGGAGCCGCCCGCTCGGCCGCCGCCCCCGGCGCCAGGGCCGCGGTCCCCAACAGCAGCAGCAGAGGCGGCAGCAAAGGCAGCAGCGGAGGCGAGCGGCCAGCGGGCCAGGGATGCGGGGCGCTGGGGCTGGTACCCAGCGGGCGGCGCGGGGCGCGTCGCCATCTCATGGTGTGAGGTGCGTGCGGGCGCCTGTCGGTGCGGACTCTGCCTGGCTGGCCCCAGCTGCCTCGCCTTGCCTGCCCCCACTCCTGCCCTGACCCTCCTCCTTTTATTTATTTATGGGAGGGGAGGTAGGAGAGTTGTTTATGAGGGGAGAGAGATGGGTAGAACCTTAGAAAGGCAATGAGGCAAATTTTAAAAAGAAAAAAGAAGGATTAAAAAGGAAAAGGGGAGAGAAAGAAAAAAAAAAGCCGCCTTGGTTGAAGGAGTGACAGGTTCCCCCCTCGCCGCCGCAGCTGCCACCGCGCCCCGAGCCCTGCTGTCGGGGATGCTGTCACCAGAGGAGGGGTGGAGGTAGAGGCGCTGCTCGGCGGGGAACAGTCCTTTGTGTGGAGTGCTGCTGTGGCGGCTGCTGGGCTGCGAAAGCGGGGACGAGAGCGCGGGGACAGAGCCCTGGAGGCGGAGTTGCGTGCCTGGAAATCGCTGGGTGGCCGAGTGGCCGAGGCGACAGCGCCCTGCGCCTGGCCTGCCTGTTTACCTGTGCTGCTGTGAACTCGCCCAGCACGCTGCCTGCCCTTCCCGGTGCTGATCCCGAGCCTGGCCAGCTCGGGCCTCCCTTGGCTGGCTGTCGCCCTGACTGCTGCAATTGGGAGGACGGGCGGACTGCAAGGCTGCAGTCCGAGTGGGCTGCGGATATGTACTAGGGAGTGAGAGGTGACGCTTCAGTGAGCAGGGACCTGTTAGCCAACACTGGATGGCCAAATGTAGGGAGAAGGCCAGGGTGGGACACAGGATGAGGGTCCTCTATTCAGAAAAGTTTTAGATGATCGGGTTACTTGATAGTCAAAAGGGAGCAACTTGTTCATGGAAGACAGGCAGCAATTAAAATAACAACTTTAAAACACGCCCCCTCTTACCAGCGCACAGGCACTGCACACTTCAGGTATGAAGCCTCTCTCTATCCATTCTTATTTGACACTTGAGTTTCACTATACCTGCCTTTGCCTCTCCTGAAATATGTGGTTCGCCATAATTTCAGGACTCCTGTAAAGCTCCTTCCTCCTAAAAGCTTAGTTGAGTCAAGAGCTTGCTCAGTAATGCCATTGTATATATAGTTTATGGCACTTCTCTTTAAAGTTTCCGTGGGTGCTAGAACAAAATGTCCCAGGTGTAGCTCTGCATGCTGAATATTTCATCCGAGTCCTCCACCCATCCCTAAGTCCTAAACTGCTAAGCTTAAGGAACTTCTTCCAAACTAAGAGCCCATCACGTCTCATGGATATCCTTCCCGACGATATCACACCAAGAGAAAGAAAACATTTTAGCGTGTCGAGGTAAATTATTCCATCTTCCGTGTACTCTTTCTTTTACGTGTTCAGTGACAGAAGAAAAGGGAGATAAAGGGGCTCACTGAACAATAAATGTAGATGGTGGAACTTTTTGAAATCGCTGGGACTTTTTGATGTCTTTAAGCAGAGACTCAACCAGTTGTCATTACTTTCAAGTATGATATATTGGCTCTCATGCTTTGTTTTGTCTTGCGGTGCTAAGCATTGAACCCAGGGCCTCACACATATTAAGCAGTTGCTATACTCTACCAGTGAGCTATATGCCCAGCCTTCTTTTAAAAATAGCTTTTTACTTTTAATGCAAGCTCTCACTGTGTTGCTGAGACTTATTCTGCAGCCTGCAGGAGTTGAGCATGTAGAGCCCTGGCATTTGCCTCCTGAATAGGCAAGGTTGTAGTCTGTGATACCAAAAAAAAAAAAAAAAAAAAAACCCTAAGAGATTTTAAGCCATGTAATGAAGTCCCTGGTTATTGGCATCCTATAATTGGCTACCAAGCAGGGTTTCATTCTCTCAAAGTCCAGCTTGGAAGGACACATACTGGATGCTTAGTTTGTAACTTGCCACGACTGATGCTGTCTTTTACTCTGAGGGGATGGATGGAGAAAACTCACCATGTAGCAGCATAGCGGTCTCCAGCACATACTCTCTTGAATTCGTCCTGTTTACTTAAAGTGCAGAATCAAACCTCTTTGTCTCCCCATATTGTTCTCAGGTATAACCTCGTGTGTTTCTGACTCACTCACTGCTTTTTGAGATTTCACTCTTGCTTAGAACACTCTTACTCCCTCTCTGCCTTTCAGTTTTCAAGCAATTCCCTAGCACTGTGTGACAAACCATTCCAAAAACTCTTAGCCCAAGCAGTATCCACCCATTTTGCCTGGGATTGTAATGGTTAGTATAAGTCTCAAGAACACATGGTTTTTCTGGGGGAGAGGGGAGACACTGGAGGGTGACTGACCTTTAATGGCTTTAACTGAGATAGCTCACATCATAAAGAAGGCTGGAAGATGGTTCAACAATTAAGAACTTTGGGGCCTTTCTCAGAGGACCTGAATTCAAATCCCAGAACTCACATGGCAGCTCACAATAACTGTCTTTTTTAACTCTGGTTCCTGGGCATCTGATGCCCTCTTCTGGCCTTCACAAGAACCAGGCACACAAATGATGCACATACATGTGGACAAAACACACATATACATAAAATAGTAATTACTAAAATAAAAGACAATCTCATTCTTCAACAGACAGCCTGAACTTAAACAAGGAACATCTAAATATGTTCCAAGAGAGTGAGCAGCCAGAGGAATGCATGGTCTCTGAAAGCCTAGGCTCAAAGTTGACACCTTATCTCATCACTTGTCACCATCACAAAACCATCTCAGGTCCTAGGACTGGAGTTGTAGGCTACCCATTCATGTAAGAAGCTCAAATGTTATGCTGTTGTCGAAAGGTGGCGGAGAGACAAGAGAAGAGGAATGTGGCTTCTTTCTGCAATGATCCACTAAGTATGTTGAACGTCTTTTCTGATCCAACTGTTCCATGGAGCCTTCTTTTAAGTACTAAACTCTCTGAGTAACCATTTCCCACCCGCAATACACTGCATCTGCATCTTCACTTTTGATCACATTACTTTATGGAGCTCAGGAACACCAGCAGTTTGACTCCTCTCTTCACCCAGCCCATAAGTGTGTTAGAAAGCACGGGCCATCCTTCCACTGTTCTCAGTTTAACTCAGTTATGGACACATATTAAGCACTCCATAAATGTCAGCTAATTAATCACAGGCTGATTTGGTAATGTGCTCTTCACACATTTGCCTAAACACTGTGGAAGAGGGATGGAATCCCTGGCAATAAAAACAACAATAAAATGTTAAAGCCTGACCTACAGAGTCATTAAATGCATAGCTACCTCCTCTTCATACTTTACAGAGCATTTTATCTATGATCAAACATAAGCTGCCTCGCTGAAGAGGTACTTTTTAAAATGCCTTTGCTGACTCCCACAACCCCCCTCTCCCTGCTAAGTGGAAAGGGATAATTTGGATGGGTATTTTCAGTGCAAAGGTAGGCTGCCTTAGAATAGTTCAGCTAAGAATTGTTTGCACATGTATTGAATTTCAGTTCTTATATTGGAGTCCTCATTACCAAGGTACCACCTAAGGAAAGCTTTTAACCCATTTTGACCTTTAAAATCAGAAGTGTAATGATACTTCTAATATCAGTAAGCCTGGGGTAAATCCAAATAATTTGCACTAATATCAAGATTTTGGTGACACTGCTTGCTGTTGGTAGAAAGGCCACACTTTATTTCAAGGAGCCACAGAGCCCTAAGAGATGGCTTAGCAGGCAAAGGCACTTGCTACCAAGGTGGATGACCATCTCAGTTGAATCCTGGGACTCACAATGTAGAAGGAGAGAACTGACTGCCTCAAGTTGTTCTCTGGCCCCTCCATGAGTGCCTTGGCAGGCATGCCCCCTCCTCCCACACAGAATAAATAAATATATGAAATTATGAAGAAAAACAATTGCTGTTGGAAAATCAAGATTAACACTCTATTGTCCACTATGTAACATACGGGTAAACCTACAGGCAACATGGTCAAATATGCAGCATCACTCCCTCATCCAATTCTAAAAAAGCAGTGCAGATTACCTCCTTAGTGGTGGGGCTAATGGTATGGGTGAGCCACCACATTTGAACAGCAAGTATGCTAGGGATTAGCTTGTATTGGGGAGCCAGAGCTGAAAAAAAAAGGAAAACAATGAGTCGGAGTAATTGTTATCATGTTACTTGGAATATTATCCATTTGTCAGGGAAAGAACATACAGACCAATTTATATTGGCAAGTATGAAGTATTACTTTTCCTAGTTTAGAAAATTTGAGGAGTCAACAATTGGTTCCACAGTACACTGGTGAGCAGTAGTGGTTTTCGACCCTTAGTTCTTTATGCCCTATTATATGTTTCTAAATGGTGACCATAGAATGGGTAACAGGAAATCCACAGAGGCACTAGTATCTACTTTATCATCATTGACCAATAGCTTGAAGGAGAGCACACCTTCAGCCATAAATCATGAAACAACTAGACTTCAGGACCTGGAGTCCAGGATTTCACAGTCTCCAAAAGAACTCATGCATGTTTAACTTCCTGACTCACAGCAGATCTGGGATCTGGGATGATTTATACAAGTCACTGTGACAATAAGCCAGGCAAACATGAGCCCAGAGGTCACCTAGGAGAAGAAATGTGGCAAGATGATGCTCTCTACTTGAGTAGATACAACATTAGAAAGAGTCACAAAAGACAATTCTGAGTTTGGGAGAATTACCTCTTATATTTTGTACCACTGACTGTAACAACCTGGTCACCCCCATCCACACAGCCAATGCCTGCATCCATCCATTTGTTTAAAAGCCATAAGGAGTAAATACAGAGACGAAACTGGTGCCACTACATTATGCATTGGAGATGACTGGAACTCTGTGGGTTTCACATACTTGAACTCTGATTGCAGGAGAAAGAAAGAAGACAGGTGAAATCCTCGGTTGTTCTTTCCTGATTCCTGGCATCCTGGAACCTCATATGCAAACCTCATAGCACATATGCAAGATAATTTCCTTAACCCAAGAACTCAACAGTCTCTGCCTAGTTCAGAAATGAAGTGGCCCCTGAAAGGCTCATGTATTGAGAACTTACTTCTGGCTAGTGATATCTGTTTAGGAGATGCTGAAAATGCAGGTGCTGGGGTCTAGTTGGAGGGAGTAGGACTCTGGGGCTGGGTTTAGGGGATCTAGCTCCTTTGCCTTCTGTCCTGTATAATATAAGGTGAGTTATGAATGCAGGGATTACAGACTGACACCTTTGAAACTGTGAGCCAAAAAAGATATGAGCACTCACTGAACATTTACATAGACAACACAGTTTATGAATGGAATTGACTGGGGTCAAATATCAGTTATGCTAATTACTCACCCTTCATCTCTACAATTCTGTGGGATTTTTTTTCTGAGTCCATTTCACTGCTTATTAATTTATTAGTTTGTTAGTTTGCTTTTGTGAAACAAGGTCTCTATAGTTCATGCTGGCCTCCTACTAGTTACATAACCCAGGATGACATAGAACTCATAATCGTCCTGCATCTACCTCCTGAGTGCTGGGTTTGTAAGCACGAGCCACCACACACAGCCACATTTATTACTAAGCATACTTCTTGCTTTGTTTCACAGACTCTTAGGAGAATTTAATATATATGAAAATTTCTTAGACGCACCAGCATTTTTATATAAAATACAATCTAGGTAAATGGTAATTTGCCCTCAGCATTCTTCCAGTCCATGAGAGAGAAGCATGTTTGGAAATTGACTTCAAGTTGATCTTATAAATCCTATTTAAATGCTTTTATTGCTGGAAGCTCATTTCTTCCCAGTGGTGCTTATTCAATTATTACACATATTTAACTAATTGAGGATACTTTTCTATAACAAGCTGTAAGATACTCATTAACGTCTGGTCATAAAATTCAAACAGTGATTTTGCTGTGTGCCAGTATCACTGTCCTTGATCCTGTCACTGGTCTCCCATGTATTTGTTGACTTAATGATCTTTATGAGGAATGGCACTGAATTCATTTTTATGCTGTTGTTATTGTGCATGTATGTGAATCTGTTTTTTAACCAAGAGACTAGAGACCTAAGGAGGAAATTTTGGAGAAATATGGAAAATGAGTAACAAAATGGGAGTTCAAAATAAGTGCTCATCCTTGGAAAAAGTCCACAAGTTCAGGTTATTTTGAAGATTACTAAGGAGTATAAATGTACAGAGAATACGAGTTGCTGAGAGACTCAGGTAAAGGTGGGATCAGTGTGTTGGATGACTTCTTCCAATTGTGCTTAGGAGGAACACTGCACATGAGCCTTGGTGGAACAGGAACATCACCACCGTGGGGACTTTACTACATGCATTAGAAGATATGGGGATCTGCATCCACATGGCAGTGCCCCTTAACAAAGACAACTGAAAATCTGCAGATGCTGTTCAACATGGTATTACTGCTCTGGTGGCAACTGCCAGCTATTGCCAAGATAAACTTGGGAAGAGCTGGTAGAGAAGGTGAACATCTTCAGTTACATTCATGTAAATTAATGAAAGTAAGGATACCTGTGCTAAGCACACTCTCCTTGATACCCTCTCCAATATACAGTTTGTAAATGTCAATGGCATTGCAATATACTTAACTAATAGTCCAGTGGGGGGGCATTGCTATTGTCATCCTATTACAGTGGCTACAAACAGACACTATATCACTTTTCCTTGAGTTCACATCTTTTCTGTGCTTTATAATAGAGCACTGTCTGTAGATAGCATCCAACAATAAATACAGTAATTACTAAGCTTCTACACACATTATACCCATTTCCCCTTTAAAAAAAATGACTTTAAAATGTCACTGTCCACTGATACTCAAGAGCAATGAATATCCATTTGATTTATTTCTAGGGACAGCTTTATAAAGCTTATTGTTTTTACTTATAAATTCACCAAAGTTGAACAAGAAGGGGGGAGTGATGCCCACGCCTACTTTAGGGTCCTTCTATCCTGATCTATAAGGATCCTCAGAAATTAATAAAAACCTAGAAAAAAACTTGTAAGAAATTAAACAACTGTATTCCTGACAAAATCTTCTCTAAGTCTTTATAGTACATACATACAACAGTTCTGCATCCAAGGGAAGGGGAAAAGGAGATTATGAGTCTCAAAAGCAGAATCCTGACGTTTGGGTTTTGACAGTTTGACAATTTTCTGGTTATTTTACTGTGGGAGAGCTCAACATCACCCTTCCCTTGAAAGTGTTGGGATATAGATATAGAGGGCACTTGCAGCCACACAGAGTGAAAACAAATAGACTTTAGAGCTCAGACAGAATTTCAATCACTTTCTCACTCATCTCTTTCCATGAGTTTAACACTTCCAATATGTAGGTTCGTTTGCCTTTGGTTTTATAACTTCTTCCACACATGGTTCACACATGCTGTTGCTACTTTAAACTCCTTCAGATCAACAGAATGGGGCTATATGGAAGCCCTAACTACTTTATGCTGACTGTTCTGAAAGTTTCAGTTGGTGACTCAATGTATTTACTATATCAAGATATTTTACTCTATCAAGAAGAACATTGATGAGTCAGAACCTAGAAATCAAGAATATAGAATAGACAAATTGAACATGAGAAATACCTTGAACTATGGGTAAATTCCACACCATTTTACCCTCTGGTTTTTCATGTGCATAATGAACTATTTTCTGTCCTCAACATAGGATATCATGGACTTTCCCTAATAGGATATACTTTGAATCCTAAAGATACACATACAATGCTGTGTCTAGAAAGGTTCAGGGATACATAGTTTTAAGGCCTATGTTTAAGAATTTTGAAGAGAGAAAAGAATCTAGGGGGATTGGTTGACTTTCTGAAGGTAATCATGCTGGCTGTGTTTGGATGGGAAACTGTTTTTCCCAGTCCTGTGCTTTGTACATGAGTAGATAAACACAACTCATAAAATCTTAACTGCAAACACTGTTTCAAGCTTCACTAAAAAGCTGCAAGCATATCTTTTCAGAAACTACTCTGGGAATGATACAAATAGGTAAATGGTAATTTGCCCTCAGCATTCTTCCACTTCATGACAAGAGAAGTATGTTTTGGAAATTGTCTTCAAGTTGGTCTTCTAAGCTATTGTATGCATATCCATGTCATGTCTAGAATATTGTATTTCATACCTTTCCTAAAGATCTTTACGCTCTTGCAGTCTTTATTATAGCACTTATGATCAAATATTCTCAGCACATTGACCAGTGATGGGAGATGTTATTCTGTAAATATGTTTCTCATATTGGTTAATGAATAAAGCACTGTTGGCCAATAGGAAAGCAAGATAGGAGGGACTAGGAGACTAGAAGGAAAGAGGAAGGAGTAAGGAGGGGTCAGCATGGGGAGCCTGGAGAGAACAACATGCCGGCCCATCGTTCCCCGGTAAGATAAGCCACGTGGAAATACTTAGAATAGTAGAAATGGGTTAATCATTAAGACAGAGCAAGCCGATAAGAAACAAGTAACTGGCCAACAGCATTATCTCAAATACAGAGTCTCAGCATGTTATTTGGGGCTGGCGCAGAGGTGGGACCAGACCAGCAGCAGGGAAAACATACACGTTACATATTGGCGTCCAATGTGGCTAATAAGAATTTTCATTAAAACTAAAAAAGAGCTCAAAAAGTGTTTTAAAAACAAAAAAACTAAGACAAACAAGACTTCTTGGTAGCAACATTTTTCTTGGTTGGACTTTGTTTTGCTAGAGACAGAGATTTACATGGCTCCATTAACAGAGGTTTCCAAAATTAGCATAAGCGACAAAACCACATTGCTTTTAAAGAGCTCTGCTAACAATTCATTGGTATGTACAAAAGCTGGCAATAAAGGTTTACAGTATGTTTTAAAATATATGTTTTAAAATATATGTTGGCTTGGGAGAGAAAAAGAAACAGGACTGTTTGACTATATGCTGTATAAACTGGACATTCAGGACCCACAGAAAAGTGACTGCTAAAACAAATGGACATTGCTACAGGATTCCTGCTTCATGGAAGAGGCTGCCAGACAGTCTACAGGACACAGAAAAAAAAAATGATTGACAAACTGCCAATACAGATGGACAGTTTTCTGCTTTGCTGAGGAGTCTGCCAGACACACTATGGCCTATGGGCTGAAGATGGAACATTACAGAAGAACTTCGGGTGACTGACCAGAAAAATGAGCTGTCTCTGTCATTTCTAGAGTTTATATATTATCCTTCTATGGTCTTTGAAGGAGTTGAAGACAGATAGTTATGGTTATAGTTTTCCTTAGTTAGGATTAAAGATAAGTTACATAAGATTTTAGACTTACAAAGATAGGATAGATAATAAAATATTTTCTTTAAATCTTGCTAAATGTTAATGGACTAAATATTACTAACTAATTCTTATTTGATAACTGTTGTATGGTATATTTTGCTATGTTAAGGTAAAATCCCTTTTTATTTTAGACAGAAAAGAGAAAATGATGGGAGATGTTATTCTGTATATATGTTTCTCATACTGGGTAATGAATAAAGCACCGTTGGCCAATAGGAAAACAAGATAGGAGGCACTAGAAGACTAGGAGGAAGGAGGAAGGAGGAGTCAGCATGGAGAGCCTGGAGAAAGCAGCGTGCTGGCCCGTTGCTCCCTGGTAAGATGAGTCACATGGAAATACTTAAAATAGTAGAAATGGGGTAATCATTAAGACAGAACTAGCTGATAAGAAACAAGTAACTGGCCAACAGCATTGTATCAAATACAGAGTCTCTACGTGTTATTTGGGGCTGGCGTGGCGATGGGACCAGGCAGCCAGCAGGGAAAACATACTTGTTACAGACCAGTTATGAGCCTCAGCATTAATCACTGCCCAAAGAAACTTCTCTGACCAAGGTGGAAGCAATACATATCTACAAAAATAAACATAAATACTTAGAAAGCAGTGTATTAAACTAAAGCATTATTAGCAAAACAACAGTGATTTCTTGTCTAGCACCAATGATCTCTCTGGACATAGGCTTTTAAAACCATGTTTATAATGTCATGCACTAACTCTCCCTATGGGAAAAAAAAAATCTCAAATTCAATCAGAAAGTGATTGGACGCCAGCATAACAGTCATACCACTGTTGAACAAGTGGGCACATTCTTACCTGGCAGGTTGGAATTGTAGCATGCATGATCCAATGTTGAGAAAGACCACTGCTGCCAAGATATCCAAACACCAACACCTCTGCAAGATACAGTATTTACTCATGCACTTTGCAAGTACTCCACACTATACAGTTTGTGTTGTTTGCTTATATCCTGAAATTCTCCCTTAATGGTAGCTTTCTTCCTATCCCAACCTGTTCCTGCAGTTTTCTTGTGCCTCAGCAAAAGACTTCTGGGACCAGGCACCAACCTTTTGTAGCCTTCTCTTAGGCCATAGGCAACTCAAAGATCCCCAGGCCAAATGAGAAATGTGAGCTTGCTCCTGGATGCCTGTTCGTTCTGCTCTGTTATTGTGGCTGCCTCAGCCTTCAGAATTATTCAGAGAACGCTGCAATCTCCAATTCAAGTATGCCTCAAACATCAAGGGGCATGTGTGTGCCCTCCTGAGATCTTTCTCGCCATTTTGTGCTCCTTCACAGCCCGCAGCAAAGGCATAATGAAGCCTGGCCTTACCAGGTCTGTAGCTGAAGACAGAAGTGCTAATTTCTCTTTCAAAGTATCCTTAGTAAGTTCTTGTGCTACAGGAGAAATCAGTATCCCCCTTTGGGGTTCCTGGTCTCATTAATAACAGAATTTAAGGGTAGACTCACCCTTAAATTGTGTTACAGTTTTAGAAAAATAACTTCAGAGTAAGCAAACCATGAAACAACAGTGAATGGAGGAAAGAAGGAAAAAAGCTGTGCCATCTGAACAGGTATGCCAAGCAGACACTTAGTAGACAAGCAGCCACATGACAGGCAAGGAAGCTGTAGAAAGGGGATAAGAAAGTCCAAGATGTTAGGGTAGGAGGAGCCCAGAGTGCTGAAGAAGGCACACTTAGAAAAGATACAGAAAGAGGAAAGGAAAAAGTCAGACTTTTATAGATAACACAGAAAAACCAGCAGACTTATGACCCAAGAGGGTTCAGTCTGTGGGCTTCTCACTAGGGGCAGAGATTCTGAGAAAGTAAAGTACAATGCCTTATTAAAGAACTAGTTATTCTGTGTCTTCAGCATAGCTTTAGCTGAGCCCACCTTCCAGGGTTGGTCCCATAGCCAAAATGACTGACCTAACCACCCAGGCTAAAGATGTCCCTTAATGCCTTTTACTGCTGCTCTATCAGCACCCATGTGAAAGCTAGGCATGGTCATGTGCATACCTATGACTCCAGTGCCTTAGGGACACAAAGGGATCACTGCTGGAGAGACACAAACAAATCCAGTCACCCCAGACGTGCGTCAACAAAAGATCAAAGTATGATTTCCCCAAAGTCCAACTTGGTGAACTTAATGAGTTTGGAGGGCTATCAGTCAGAGGACAAAGTCTTTTTTTGGCAGAGTGCTACTTATTGGAATGTGGGTGACCGTCAAACAGCCATATCAATGCAAAATCCCATCATAGATGACAATCTCAAGGAAGCTGCAACATAGAGTCCTGCTTTCAGTCAACCATTTACTTCTATCTATAATCTATCGTCTCCCAAGATCACTTGCAGCTGGGTAAGGGGAGTCATAGCTGCAATGCTATTGTTTTACTAGGCTGCCACTATGTTGATTTGTTCCATGTAGTTCCCATTCTTATGGGGCAAAGTCCAAGATGGCATCTTGTTGTGACCATGGGAAAAGCCCCTCCAGCACCATCCTGGGTTAAGTGAGAGACTCTGTCCCAAAGCAATTAGGTAGACAGCGAAAGAATAGGACATCAGACTTCCCCATCAGGCCCCACACACACATGCACCATGTCCTGTCCACAGCCACATATGCACCACCCACATGCACCCCAAAGTAAGTTTGAAAAAAAAAAAACATTGTAGCATACAGTATATACTATATCCTCAGTGATAAGACTGCTGGATTGTAGGTTCATGTTTCCTGAAAACTGAATATGATTTTTCCAAGGTGGGTGGGTGTGATAATTTATTCCCCCCCCCAAGAGTTTCCTCACCAGCATTTGTTAGGTTTTGTCCTTTTTGTTGTTGTCAGAGACATTTGCTTTCCCACTTTTAGTGTAGCACAATTCACATTAGGCAAGCTATGGAGTTGACCAATGTGACCATTTATAAATGAGTGGACAAGAGGTGTCAGGTAAATAATGAAATACGTAAAACCATAGAAAGGATAAACTCTTGGGCTGTTTGTGCAACAATATAGGTGTTGATTCCTGGAGAAATGTAAACAAATATCTCTGACATCTACCCACCCACAACCTATTAAAGTGATGATTCCACCCTATACTAGCTTTGTCTACTGATGACTTTGTAATGAATACTGACAGAGCATGGGGATGGATTATCTACAAGAGCACCAGTGAATCTAAAGCAACTGTATACCAAAAATCTCAACTCAGAATATATGATGGTTAATGAATGTTGACTTTCTGGAGAGCCCTGCAAAATCTCAGGGAGGAACATTGTGAATCTTTTAAGTTTCAGAAACTTAGAAGCCTCAAGCTCTGTTTACTTCTGAGTTGTATAATCCTCTTTCCTTCTTGCAAGAGAAAAATATTTCTATTTGGAAGAAACAGCTACACAACAGGTGAGCCTTGAGAACATTGTATGTAGTAAAACAAGGCAGGCACAAGACAGAGACATTATGATCTCACTCATCTGTGCAATTTTCAAAACTGGATTATCACAGAAATCCAAAGTGCAGCAATTGTTACCAGGGTAGGAATTGTAGCAGAGATAGACAAAATTGCCCATTAGACAGAATAAAAAAGGTTTGATGTTAATAATAATGCATTGTAGGTTTCAAATTAGCTAGAAAGATTGATTTGGGATTTTTCATCAGAAAACAATACTGAATGTTATAGATGATGAATATGTTAGTCATACTGATTTTTACCATAACACAAGGTATACATGAATCAAAATATCACACTCTACCTCATAAATGCAAACATTATTGTGGGACAATCAAAAAGAGAAATTCCTTTATACCTTACTTTATCTATGAAAAATTCAGTCTACAAAAAAAAATATGTCTGAGGAAAATATCAGAATGTTGTATTTTTATATTGAAGAATTAGATGGAAAGAAGAAATGGTTAAAACTGGGTAATCAAACTGTAATTAGTCTAGAATGTTAGAAAATGGTCAACTCTTTAGTAGTTGATTTCTCTTCATTAAGTTAAATTAACATATTATTTTTGGATTTCTTCCCCTGACAGTAGGTGAAAGTTTTCAATTATTGTCCTGTGATTTTGAGTTTTTATTTCTAGCTCTTAAACTCTGTTATCTCTAACTATGGGATTTAAAGACATTCACTGATAAGAGTCTCACTGAGTTAATAGAATATCAAATGATACACACAGGACCAGGGAAACTGCTCAGCATGTAAAGTGTTTGCTGAGGCCTGAGTTTGGATCTTCAGCAGCAACTGAATGCTCAGGTGTGGTGGTTGCATCTGTAACCCCATGGCTTAAGGGGGGAGAAAGGCAAATCCCAGGGCCTTTCAGCTGATTGCTGAGCTCCATGAGTTCAATGAGAGACCCTCTATCAAAAAACAATCTGGGGAGAAACTGAGCAAGACACTTGATGTGGATCTCTCACCTCAGTATGAACTCACATACAAATGCACACAACAGAGAGGGAGAGAGAAGGAGAGAGAGAGAGAGAGAGAGAGAGAGAGAGAGAGAGAGAGAGAGAGAGAGAGAGAGAGAGAGAGAGAGAGAGAGAGAGAGAGACAGAGACAGAGACAGAGACAGAGACAGAGACAGAGACAGAGACAGAGACAGACAGAGATTATTAAGATGAAATGTCATATGACCAAAGAGACCTTGTTCTTTCCCTTCCCATCTCAGAAATCTTTACAACCTGTTACTTACATATTCTCCTAACTTTATCTTTATTCATTGTAAGATCAAGCCAGATATAGCATGGGTTCTGAATAATATCTTTTTTTCTGACTAGAGATAGTTTTAAAAGGAAGAAAAACTACTGTATTATATTCTTTCTTAATAGTCATGCTCTCCCAGCTTTAAAGAGAATTTCTTTTTTTAAAAAACTATGTACATATTTTATGTATATAGATTTGTCAGTCACAAGCTATAGAGGTCAGGTAGTGGTGATACACACCTTTAATCCCAATAGTCATAGAGCTAAGAAATACACACTTCTAATCCCAGGACTCAGGATTAAGAGGTAAACAGATCTCAGTTAGTTCAAGACCACACTGACTACATGAAATTGATCCAGTCCTAGAAGAAATGGCTCACATAAAGGTAATCTCAGAACCTGGGATCACATGCCTTTAATCCCAGCACTAGAGAGATGGAAACAGAAGTTATATGGCCCAGCAGAGAAAGGAATAAAAGGAGGAGAAAACAGGAACTGACAGCCTTTTGCCTCTGAGGATTTATGGAAACAGGATTGTCATTTCAGCTGAGTAAAGGTCAGCTCTACTGGCTTGGCTGCCTTGCTTCTCTGATCTTCAACTTGAAGCTTGAACCCCAATATCTGTCTCTGGGACTCTTTCCATGCTACATACTACATTATCAATACTTTTAAAACCTGTGTATTTAGAAATTCTTATAACCATGCCTATAATTCAGAAGTGAGCTATGCAGTAAATTGATTAAAATTCTGTTGCAATTATTTATTTACCCCAAAACTAACAATTGTTTTGGATTTCTTTTCAAGTTGCCTACCTTTATACATGCTCACCTCTAAATTCACCTCAAACCCCTCCCTGCTCATCTAAATATACATTCAACATAATTATTGACCATTTATCAGAGGAGCTTCCTCATCTACAGAGCAACTGGTTTCTGGATATAGTGTCTATTCCTTTTTGTTTGTTTGCTTGTTTTGTTTGTGTGTTTTGAGCAGGGGTTACAGTATTGTTTTTATTGGAGTAAATCTTCCAGCAGCTTTCCAAGAAAAGGTACATGAGAATAAATGTTTAAGAGTACAAATTTCTAAGTTGACAATTATTTGCTTTAAAATATAGACCACATTGCTCTGTGACCCACTGTTCTCAATATTTGTTATGAAATCTTAAACCACTCTAATTCTCTTATCTTTTGGTGTAGGTAAGTTCCTTTTTTTAAAGCTTATGGGACTTTTTCTTTATCCCCAGTGCTCTAAAATATGAGGGCCTTGGTGTGGATAAATTTTCAATAACTCTTCAAAATCCTTTCATTCTGGAAAATGGTATCTTCGTGTTCTAGGCAATGACTTTGAATTATTATTGGTTTTTTTTCTCCTTTTGTAAATGCTCTATATCCATTTCTCTACACCCTCACTCTTAACTCTCCTGACTTTCAGCTGGTCTTCTGATTTTTTTTCTCTTTCATTTTTCATTTCTGTTTTTGTTTGTTTGGGGTTTTAAGTTTGTAACACTATAGAATTTTTTTTAATTTAAGCTCTCAAATTCTTTTAATGTCTTTTCTATTTTTTTAAATACTTTAACTTTATTGTATGTATGTTGGTGTGAAGGTGTCACATCCCCTGAACTGGAGTTACAGACAGTTGTGAGCTACCATGTGGGTGCTGGGAATTGAACCTGAGTCCTCTGGAACAGCAGCCAGTGCTCCTGACTGTTGAGCATGCCTTTTCTAATTTTTTAATTCTGTCTTTTCATACTTTTGAATGTTACATCAATTATTTTTCTCATCCATGTGACCAAAATCCGAATAAGATGCAACTTAAAAGAAGAAGAATTTATTTTGGCTCAAGCTCAAGGACTACGGTCGGTCGGTCATAATGGGAATGGCATGGCAGTAGGAGTGACTCAAGGCTGTGCTAGAGGGACCATGGAGCAGTTTGCCCATCTCTATGTAAAATACAAAACAGAGTAGGGGAGGACAGAAGAAGAGAGAGAAACAAGAGGGATTCGAGAATCACGTGACCCAAGGACCTGCTGCTAGTGACCTACTTTCCCCAGAAGTAGGGAAATCTTTCCACCTTGCAAAGATTCCACAACCTCTAAAAACAGTGCCACCAGCTAGAGATCAAGTGTGCATACACTGCATGGATAGGCTCATTTAAGCTGAAGAATACTTTCTTCCCCCAATCCCTGTTAGTGTATGGCCATCTCCTATGGTAAAACTCACTCGTCTCAACTTTAAAAGTCCATTGCTGCTCCAATGCTGTGAAATTACCAAACTTCTAAGACTTCTGAGGGTCCAAGCAGTATCCACAGTGAGTCCCAGTTAAAACACAAATGTATGCTCCCAATACACAATGGGGAGAAAGAAGCATAAATAATCCGAAAAGTAGACACAGTGGTCCAAAGAAGACCAAAACAAAGAAGAGCAAACACCAAGTCTTGCAGCTCTATACTTGGCATTTGAGACCTTTGGTGGCATCATTTGGAACCCAAGGGACATTAGGAGCCCTGTTCCTTGCTCTGTCACCACCACTACCTGTGACTGCTTCTGCCAGCTCAATTTGTTGCCTGTAGCTTGCACTAGCAAACATCTCATGTCTGGGCCTTCTCTAATCTCCTGATATCAACACAGCAATTTAGGCTTTACCCTCACAGCTGCAATAGCCAACCCCAGCTCAGGGCAGGAAACCTGACACTGCGACACAGGGCCTTGCTACAAGACATGCCCTAACTACTTTTCACAGGCTTACAAACTCTGGATGGCAGGTTCTATGGCCTGCTTGAGACAGAAGCGGCAGCAACAGCATCTTTGCTTGGTAGCTCTTTGTAGATGAAGCTGGGAAGACAGCTCTTTGAGATGGGAGGAGGAAGGTTTCCCCATGCAGCAGTGTGTTTGGTTCAGGCTCTCTTTCAAAGGATTTGCACCATTTTGGACATTCTTCGTTTTGTTTTGTTTTGTTTTGTTTCAAACTAAGGTCTTTGGATGGATACATGGTATCTGTCCTGCCTTGGGGTGGGGGCAGCTTTCCTGTTGTTCCAGTGCCAAGTATGTGGTTACTAATCTTTTTAACAGCAATAGCCAACAGCCACTTTCATAGTATTTTCCTTTTCCACAAACTTGCACCAAGTTCATGATCTTTTTCCTACCAAATTCAGCATTTTTCTTCTAGTCATTCTTTTCTTCCTCTTCTTCTCTGTAAATCTGGGTAAATTCCATGAGCAATAACTTTCATGGCACTGCCTGAAAGTTATACTGTCCTGGCTCCACTCTAACAGACAAATCATTCCATTACTTTTGAATTTTACCTCACTTAAAATTTTAGGGCGTGAGTTTAACAGTAAAATCCTTTGCCACAATACAACATTAATAGCCTCTTGTCCCATTCCTGGTAAAGTATTTCTTCTCCCGTTGAAGTTTTGTTGTACCCTGTCTTTATATTCTGTCTTCTATGGGTCTTCAGTTTTTCCTATTCTCACATCAGCATGACCTTCTGGGGTTTCTCTAGATATAAACTCATTCTAAAGGTGCACAAACGATGTGTTTATCATAGCAATGACTCATTCTGTAATAGTTACTTTTTATACTACTGTGAAAATAAAGGGGGAGAGTTTTACTAATTCATTTTGTCTCATGCTTTGAGAGAATAAATAATAGGATGTGGAATATGTAGTGCTGGGTACTCCTGTGGCATCTTCTGCCTCATATTCCAAGACACCAAAAGCAGAGATGGGATAGGAAGTAGGGTCCAGCTGTAAACATCAAGGTCCACCCATTCAAATACTTTTTTTTTTCAGTTAGGCCCCACCTTGTCTAGGTTCCCCAACTTCCCAAACAGCAACAGTACCTGGGGACTAAGTGTTGAAACACTTGAGCATATGAAAGTATTTCAGATTCAAATCATTCTAAAGGACTTTATCCGTAGCTAAAACCTTGTTCTTATCTCCTTAAAATAGTCTTTCTACCAAATCTGGCCTTTCAATTTTAATTGTTATCTCTGGTTCAGAAACTTTTGTGAGGTCTAGAAGTGTTTGGATGCCACATCATATTTAGACAGAAAAAGCTAAAACTCACTTTGCACAAAGGCAAAGCTGTTGTACCAAGTTTTACAATCCAGGGAGTGGAGTCACTTGGAACCATCAGCATCAGTGTATGTAGACATTTTCCTGGTAGACTGGTGGGGTTTCATGGAGAAGATTCCCACTGTCTCCTTCCAGACTAAGCCTGCTCAAACCTGGGAGAGAAGTAAAGTGGACATCTCAGCATTCATTTGTGCATACATGACTTCAACCACTGTTTTCAATATGAAGCTTCCATTCTCAGTGTCAGAGAGCCAAGCCTAGATACACTTTTCATCACTTGAATCACTAAACTTCCAGAGAAACTCAGGCATCTGACTACTCATAATACAACTCCCAAAGAGTTCTTAAAAGTCCTCAGTATGACCAATCCCAGCTCTTTGATGAGATTAGTTGAGTTAGATTTTGAATTTTGTCACTGTAAACTAAAATTTTGTCATTTTCAATCTATTCACTACTTTTTCATTTGATTTCTAGCACCCAAAATACTCTCATTATTTCCTGATTCTTGTTCATTTGCAGCTTTTGAAAAAGACCCTTTTACTATTGCTTGGGTATGGAGAATGAATTAAATAAGATTTATTCCACTTTGACCTGGAATTTAACCTCTGGTACTTCTCAACTTTTCTGGGATAACTTAAACATTGAGAACTTAATTTAGGTAAACATAGGCTTTTGTTCCCCTTGAGTAAAACTCTAGAAGAAAGATGCCTAGGTCACACAGAACAGTGTTGTAGGATATTGGGTCACACTGTGTGAAACGGATTTATTCTAATTCGTTTAATAAGGAGCTGAATGGTCAATAGTTAGGCAGGAGAGAACAGGCAGGACTTGAGGCAGGAATAGTGTTGTTGTTTTGCGCAGCTGCTATGGCCTAAGAAACACAAACACGAGATTGAACGCCCACATGGAGTTTATTGAGAGAGGGGAGAGGAAAGGGGGGTAGCTGGTGGTCAACCGAAAGCGCGGGGGGGGTTGGAGCAAGAGAGAGGTGCGCTTGGCGCACTTGCTTTAAAAGGGGAGCTTGCACATGCTTAACCCAGTCTCTGCGGCCAGGTAGCTTGGGCAGTGGGGCTTGCGCATGTGTAACCCAGGCATGTGTAACCCAGTCTCTGCCCAGCCAGGTAAGGCCTGACATAGTGATTACGCGTCCCGCCCATTAGAGGCTGGGCCCACAGACTGCTGAGCCTCAACAAATAGGAACTCTGGGATGAAGAAAGGCAGTTTTCACCAGTCAAACATGGAGGGAGGCAGGTGTACATTATGGAGGAGAGGTAAGGAGACATGTAGCAGCACTTAGATTAATATAAATTGGTTAATTTAAGTTATAAAAGCTAGTTGGGAACATGCCTAAGCTAAGACCAAGTTTTCACAATTAGTAAGAAGTTCTCGTGTTATTATTTGGGGACTGGCAGTCCAAAGAAAGTCCAACTGTAGGGCAGGCATGAAAAGGTTTTAAAAGCTACAAGATTGTTTTCCAAAGTGGACATACCACTTTATATTCTGATAGTATGCAAAAGTTCAATTTTCTCTACAACATTTGGAACAGTCAGATTTTTAATATGTCAAGCTATTTCAGTGTACATATAATGGCATTTCGTTTCAGTTATAATTGATATGTTTCCAAAGATTTCTTAATGAGCTTATTTTATCTATGTTTTCTCTATTGAAGTTTCTATTTATATTTTTTACTCATTTGTCTATTTGTTTGTCTTCAACAAATTGTGCTGGCATAACTGGATACTGGTGTGTAGAAGACTGCAGATAGATCCACATCTATCACCATGCACAAAACGTAAGTCCAAACGGATCAAAGACCTCAACATAAACCCAGCCACACTGAACCTCTTAGAAGAGAAAGTGGGAGGTACCCTTGAACTAATTGGTGCAGGAGACTTCTTCCTGAACATAACACCAGTAGCGCAGACCCTGAAATCCACAATTAATAAATCCAGTAATTCCGCTCTTAGGCATATACCCAAAAGATGCACAATCCAACAGGTACTAGATGAGGGCTCCATGATGGTGGATAAGTTAGTTGTTGATCTCATTATCAGTGAAGGGCATTTATGGTAGCCTTTCCACTGTTGCTCAAAATGTTAGTTGGAGTCAGTCTTGTAGGTTTCTAGACCTTTCTTTAGATTCAGTTTTCTCTTCAAACCAATAATGGCTCCCTCTTTTATGCTCTCTCTCTCTCTGTCTCTGTCTGTCTCTCTGTCTGTCTCTCTGTCTGTCTCTCTGTCTGTCTCTCTGTCTCTCTGTCTGTTTCTCTGTCTGTCTCTCTCTCTCTCTCTCTCTCTCTCTCTCTCTCTCTCTCTCTCTCTCTCTCTCTCCTGTCTTCTATTCCTACCCTAACTCAATCTTCCTAGTCACACGTGCTTTCCTCTCCTCCCTTTCTCTTTCTCCTAGTTCTCTCTCCAATCACTGCCCCTCCACTTCCCATGTGCTCTGGGGGAACATGTCCCTTCTCCCTTCTGTGAGGGACCTTATATGAATCTCTTAGAATACACCTTGTATTCTAGTTCCTCTGGTGGTGTGAATTATAGGCTGGTGATCCTTTGCTTTAGGTCTAAAATCCATATACGAGTGAGTACATACCATGTTCCTCTTTTTGTGACTGGGTTACCTCATTCAGTATGGTTTCTTCAAGTTCCATCCACTTGCTTGTGAATTTCAAGATTCCATTATTATTTCTGCAGAGTAGTATTCCATTGTGTAGATGTACCACATCTTCTTTATCCATATTTCAGTTGAAGGGCATCTAGGTTGCTTTCAGGTTCTTGTTATTACAAATATTGCTGCTATGAACATAGTTGAGTACATTCTTTGTTGCATGGATGTGGGTCTTCTGGGTATATATCTAAGAGCAGAATTGCTGGGTCCTGTGGTAAACTATTTCCCATTTTCCTGAGGAACCACCATACTGATCTCCAAAATGACTGTACGCACTTGCACTACCACCAGCAGTGGAGGAGTTTTCCCCTTTCTCCACATCCTCTCCAGCATAAGTTGTCATTGGTGTTTCTAATTTTAGCCATTCTGGTAGGAGTAAGATGGTATCTCAGAGTTGTTTTGATTTGCATTTTCCTGATAGCTAAGGATGTTGAGCACTTTCTTAAGTGTCTTTCAGCCTTTTTGAATTCCTCTATTGAGAATTCTTTCTTCAGTTCTATACCCCATTTTTAAATAGGATTATTTGGTGTTTTGTTGACTAGTTTCTTGAGTTCTTTGTATATTTTGGAGATAAGCCCTTTGTCAGATGTAGGATTGGTGAAAATCTTTTCCCAGTCTGTGGGCTGCCATTTGGTCTTGTTCACTGTGTCCTTACAGAAGCTTCTAAGTTTGAGGAGGTCCCATTTATTAATTGTTGATTTCAATGTCTGTGCTACTGGAGTTATGTTCAGGAAGCAGTCTCCTATACCAATTTGTTCAAGGGTACCTCCTACTTTCTCTTCTAAGAGGTCCTTGAAAGGATAATAATCAACTTTATATGGAAAAACAAGAAACCCAGGATAGCCAAAACAACCCTGTACAATAAAGGAACTTCAGGAGGCATTACTATCCCTAACTTTAAGCTCTACTACAGAGCTATGGTTCTGAAAACAGCCTGGTATTGACACATAAATAGACAGGTAGACCAATGGAATCGAATGGAAAATCCTGATATTAACCCACACACCTATGAACACCTGATTTTCAACAAAACAGCTAAATGAATACAATGGGGGGAGGAAAGTATCTTCAACAAATGGTGCTGGCACAATCGGATGATGGTGTGTAGAAGACTGCAGATAGACCCATGTCTATCACCATGCACAAAACTCAAGTCCAAATGGATCAAAGACCACAACATAAATCCAGCCACACTGCCAAAGGTTTTGAGCTTTGTATGTTCTTTGGGAATGTCCTATAGGCAAAGAGGCATTCCCCTATCAAAAGGCAGGTTCCCTTCTATGGGTTTGGCGGGGATTTTGTTGAACAAACAACCTTTCCTAAATTCTTACACTGTTCTTCAGAGCATCACCTACCCAATAATATTTCTTCATGTAACTTTCAGAGCATCTGAACACATTTCTGTGGGACACAGGTGAGTCATTAATAGCACTGGTCTGGAATATGCACCCCATGCAATGAACTTCTTAGACTCTCAGAGACCATGCCAGTCTAAAGGAAGATCTCTGGGCTATGTAAAGAAGGGATGATGGCACCCTTCAGAAGATGACATGGTTATAAGAATCTTCAACTTTCTCAAGTGAAATCAGGAACTTCATTTTTCCTAAGCTTTACCTATAGATGACTAGATTTTAAAAACATAGGACAAAGAAAGAAGTACATATTTAACATATAAAAATGATAACTAGTCTTTATTATAACAACTGTTCTTACTTATAGCTAGAAATTGAAATGCTTCGCCTTTTTTCATAAAGACAGAAGTCTCATGAGACTAGAAGCCATGTATCCTTATTTTTCATAATGTTATATGCTTCTGTGTTTTAGTTGTACATGACAATGCTGCTGAAAACTAACAACTTGCATTGATCTCCAAGAACTAGCAAATACAGCCCAAATGTTAATTCATAACTATTCAGCTCTCTTGTGGGCATCTTAGCTTTCTTAACACCCAATCCTAATAAAATTTCAAGTAATCTTAGTATTAGTTCCATGACTTCATCTGAACAAAATTATATATTTCTCAAAATTTAAGCTCTATTTCAATATAAGCTATCTACATTTGCTCAAAGAAAAAAATCAATATTTTAATTTTTCTCTTTTTTAATTTAAATTTGAAACAGACTTGTTTTACATGACAATCTCTGTTCCTTCTCCCTCTTCTCCTCCCCTATATCCCCAACCCCCATCCCCTTTCTGCTCTCCAGGGAGGGTGAGGTCTTCCATGGGGGATCTTCAATGTCTGTCATATCATTTGGGGCAGGTCTTAGGCCCTCCCCCATGTGTCTAGGCTGAGAAAGTATTCCTCTATAATAGGCTCCCAAAGTCCATTTGTATACTAGGTGATGGGAGATGTCATTCTGTAAATATGTCTCTCTTATTGGTTAATGAATAAATCCCTGTTGGCCAATAGGAAAGCAAGATAGGCAGGACTAGGAGACAATCTAATACTGTGTCTCTGTGTGTTATTTGGGGCTGGCACGGCTCCGGGACCAGACTGGAGGGAAAACAACTCGTAACAACTAGGAATAAATACTGATCCACTACTAGAGACCCCCACAGACTGTACAGGCCTCCTAACACCCACAATCAGGAGGTCTGGGTCAATCTCATGCTGGTTTCCCAACTATCAATCTGTGGTCCATGAGCTCCCCCCTTGTTCGGGTCAGCTGTTTCTGTGGGTTTCTCCAACCTTGCCTTAACCCTGTGCTCATCACTCCACCCTCTCTGCAACTGGATTCCAGGAGTTTGGCTCAGTGTTTATCTGTGGTCTGCTTCTGCTTCCATAGCTACTAGATGAAGGCTCTAGGATGACATATAATGTAGTCATCAATCTCATTATCAGCAAAGGGCCTTTAAGGTAGCCTCTCCACTATTGCTTAGATTCTTAGTTGGGGTTATCCTTGTAGATCTCTGAACATTTCCCTTATGCCAAATTTCTCTTTAAACCTGTCATGGCTCCTTCTACTCTGGTATCTCTTGCTTTCCTCTATTCTTCCCCTGACAAAATCTTCCTTCTCCTTCATGTCCTCTTCTCCCCTTCTCTTCTTCCCTCCTCTTCCTCCTAACTCCCTCTCCCATCCCCTCATGTTCCCAATTTTCTCAGGAGATCTTGTCCCTTTCCCCTTCTCCAGGGGAACATGTATATCTATGTTAGGGTTCTCCTTATATCCTAGTTTCTCTGAAGGCTGGTAATCCTTTGCTCTATGTTTAAAATCCATATATGAGTGAGTACTTCCGGGTTACCTCGCTCAGGATGGTTTCTTCTAGTTCCATCCACTTCCCTGCAAATTTCAAGGTTCCATAGTTTTTTGGGTTTTTGTTGTTGTTGGTGATGGTGGTGGTTGTTTTTTTGTTTTTTTGTTTTGTTTTGGGTTTTTGTTGTTGTTGTTGTTGTTTTTGTTTTTCCACTGAATAGTACTCCATTGTATAATTGTACCACATTTTCTCCATCCATTCTTCAGTTGAGGGGCATTTAGGTTGCTTCCAGGTTCTAGCTATTACTAATAATGCTACTATGAACATAGTTGAACAGATGTCCTTGTTGTATGAATGTGCATCTTTTGGGTATATGCCTAAGAGTGGAATTGCTGGATCTTGTGGTGACTGATTCCCAGAGAAATAGATGCTTTAAAACTTGAAATAAATAAACAGCAGGCATCCACAAAACAGTACACATTTACCAAAAAGTGCCTAATGGATCCATGGGGTTTAAACTAAAGAGTATTGCCTTCTTTACATTGATGTATGCACAGTTTGCATGTTGTACATTCTGCTTACAAATCTTCACCACATGATGATATAGATTAATAGCCAATATTGCAGAGAGTACAGGAAAAATTAGATTTTATATTCTCCTTTTTATAGTAGTTATTTTTCTTCTTCACCCAATGAAAGAAGTTTGAATTTGGCAATTAGAGTATGAGTCCAGCAATAGGCACTGCAAATTTGAGCAGTTCATAGTCCAAAGAACACAAAAACATCTTAAATTAGTTTGTGATTTATATTTATAAAACATGCAACAAAATTCTTCTTACCATTATTTCAAAATGTAAATAAGAATTGCATTCTTAAAGAAGGAGAGATGTATACAGTAACAATAAAGATGCATGAAAAGGCCACAAGCAATCATACTAATAAGTGTTTACCTTTAAAGAGCCTATAATACATGTAATTCTTTGTATAAATGTATGTATAAGGTTTAATGAAATTTTCTCATCTGGGCCTGATGGCATACCCTCGAAAAGCCAAAGATATCTTTACAAAAAAAACAATACCAGATATAAAAAGACTTTTTTTTTTTGAGTTGTTGGTCAGGGTTGTCCAAGATACTCATGGAGAATGTGTGTGTGTGTGTGTGTGTGTGTGTGTGTGTGTGTGTGTGTGTGTGTGTGTGTGTGTGTCCTGTTCCTGTTTCCCTTGGTGCTTTCCAGAGGTAAAAGGTAATTCCCTATTAGTGAAGCCATCATGTAATTCAGAAACAGGGCCCAGAGCCTCCTGAGCTGGAACTGACCTGAATGTCCCCAGTACCAGAAGCCACCATGTAAGCTTCCAAAAAAGGGATGCAACAATTGTTCCTGCCCAGCTATGACACATCTATGGACCAACATGGCACAATAACCCTAAGGGTGCAGTTGTGGCACACATAGCTTGATAGTAACCAACAGCTCTCTAATTGGACTTAAGATCTGCTCAACAAGAGGGAAAACAAACCTGGTGCTGGAAAAAAATAGATTAATTACTCAGTGCTAGTGAAGTTGTCATTCCTGGAGGAGAGAATACAACCAATAATTTACTAAAAGGTCATAATTTCTAACCATCTTATAACCACTGATGAATAAACTTCGTCCCCTCATTGAAGAAATTTCGCTTGGCAAGAGAGACAACTAAAGAAAACTATAGCCAATCAAAATTCAGAGTTGTCGAGTCCATGCCAAATTGATAACATCTACAAAATACTCCCATACCAAAGGCATGAGAAACATTGCAGATGAGGGGGTAGAAAGACTATAAGAGCCAGAAGATCTGGGAGTTTGCTGTGAGATTGTGTTTCCTAAGAAATTCAGTGAGCTACTCTTACAAAGTCTCACCAACATGATTGACCAAATATGAACTAGACTGGATGATACCAATGAACCAAGGCAGGTGGGGAAAAGCCCAGAAGCCTCAACCCTACACAAAGCATTACAGGCAACTGAGGAAAGCTTGGAGCCAAAGACAAGAGGTGGTCTTCCCCATGGAATAGCACACTAATTGGTTGTTCAGTACCAAGTAACATTATACTGACTGAGTAGGTTATATTTGGAAACATATATGTATATACATGTTCATCTATGAATTCAATAGCATTTAGTGAAAAAAAAGAGGCCATGACTTTGAAGGAGAATGGGGAAGGGTGTGTGAGAGGATTTGGAGTGAGGAAAGGGAAGGGAGAAATGTTACAATTGTATTATAATATCAAAATTAAAATTAAAGAATTACAGTCCTTACTGGATGCCTTATTTTTATTAATTACATATGAAATTATGCTGACGCCGCATCAGGACTTTTTTCAATTGTATTGTGACCCACTGAACAGTTGCTTTATTTTCATAGCCTGTGTGTTATGGTCATGTGGAAGAGAAACTCTGTAAAATAGCCAAAGGAAGAACAGCCAAATGTGATGTTAAACTAGAGGCAATTTCCAGAGAAGCATAATCTTTGAGGAAAAAAAGATCAATGCAAATTAATAAAGAACACTGTTTAATAGTGGTTCTGGGAGGGTTGGCTAATGCCTAGAAAACTCCCTAAGATTAGTCATCCATTGGTTGCAGGTAAGTGGTTGCTTTTGCTCCTTTACCCTAGCTCAGTATTTCTCAACATGTGAGTTTGGTGTCACAAGGGTCACCTAAGGCCATCAGGAAACACAGATGTTTACATTATTATTCGTAATGGTAGCAAAATTACAGTTATGAAGTAACAATCAAAATGCTTTTATGATTGGGGTCACAACAACATGAGGAACTGTATTAAAGGGTCACAGCACTAGGAAGGTTGAGAACCACTGCCTTAGTTTAAGGTATTTGATAATTACCTGTTTGCTGAAAAGCAGTTGACAATCTCTCCTAACAATCATAGTTTATGGATTGTCTTAGATAAAGTAAAGAAAAACTGGGCCTTAGCTGTGTTCTCAGTTTTATATACTTACAGAGCAGAAATGACTTCCGTCTCCCCCAGGCACAATGCCTCCTACTCAGAAAAGCCACAGTTGGGTGACCTCAGTGTCTATTGCTAAATCACCTCATGCTGTTTATTTGAAGACACATCATATGCCATTTTATTCAGCAATGTACCTTTGCAAAATTTAGGGCTGGGGAGATAGTTCGCTTGTTAAAATTCTTACCATATAACTATCTCAGAACACCCATGCATGAAGAAAAGCCAGACACATCATCACCTACCTATAATTCCCGTGCTGGGTGTTGTAGTACAGAGCCAGGAGAATGCCTAGGGCTCGCTAGCTAGCCAGTCTGGCTAATTCTGTAACTTCAGATTTAGTGGGAGACCTAAAAAAAAATAAGGGGGAGAAGCAACCAAGAAAGATCTTGATGATATCAACCTCTGGCCTCAATATATACCCTCACACATGTTCACAAACACACACGTGTTTATACATATATACATATACACATAGATACATACATATGAACACAAATACACACACTGAAAAATAAGTAAATCAATCTTGTAATAAAAAATTAATAAGCATCAGTAAAAATACATAATATATATAATTAAAATGAGGTTTTTAAAAGATTGTTTATGTGTAATAAATTCTACATTACTTTTTCATTACCAACATATATGTGCTGTACAGAATGATGGGTTTCCATACAATATTTGCAGATAGGTATATCATTTGCTTTGCTAATATTCACCTCTTCTCTATTATCTCCTGTTACTTCCTCCAACACTCTCTTGTTGGTCCCCTTCTCCCTAAGTATTATTCCTTATGTTCCAGGTTTTATATTTTTAAGACTATATTTCACATATCAGATAAAAGTATGATATTTCTCTTTCCAAGTCTGGGCTACTGTACTTAGTCTGATGACCTCCACTTTCAGCCTTTTTCTGCAGATGACATAATTCAATTCTTATTTACAGCTGAATATAATACCACTGGGTATGGTTAAGATTCTCTTCATCATATGTGGCCCTTATTAATAACTACTTGATCCCATCTTAACATTGCCCAGGACACCATCATTTATATGTACTGTGAACTGCATAGTCAGAGAACACAAAATTTGTCTGTGTCACACCCAGAAACAGGAAATCCTAATATAGTTAGTTATAGTAAGAATAATAAGCATGACTCTAGAAAATACTTGTGGTTAAGATGATATACTAAACAGTAAAATGCTGTTTTCCTTCCACAGTTGCAAAATAGTTATTCTCAATATACTGAGTAATTTAATTAATATTGTCAATGAATTCTTACATTGAAATGGACAAAATATAAACACTTTATTGCAATAGAAATTTTAGGTGATCACATAGGTATATCTTGCTTCCTATAAAGAAGTTATTCTGAGGTGTTATTTAAAATGATGACAGGGCATATTGGCCCCATACACAGGCTCTTGAGCAAGATTACCAAGAGTTCACATCCTTGTTGTGGGATATTTGTATACTGTGTGAAGATGTGTTGCTGTGATTGGTGTAGTAAAAGACTGAGAAGCCAATAGCTAGGCAGAAGGTATAGGCAGGATTTCCAGGGAGAGAAAGAAGGAAGAAGAACAATCTAGGAACACAGGAGAAGCCAGGAGACACAAAGAGGAAACAGGAGGTGCAAGATGAAAGCGAGGTAATGACACATGATAGAATGTAGATTAATATAAATGGATTAATTTGAGTTATAAGAGCTAGTTAAGAAAAAGCCTAAGCTATAGGCCAAGCTTTCATATTTAATAGTAAGACTCAATGTTATTATTTAGGATCTGGATGGTGGGATTGAAAAAGTCTTGTTACACAACTGACCTCCCCTGTCCTCAACTTTGTGACCTTGGTGCATTTACATGACTCCTTTTGTCCTGTGCTCCTGCTGCTGTTGACAGAAAGATTCATTACAACTGCATCATGGAATTACTATAGTGGCTAAATGCAGCCATACATATAAACTATTAGAACACTGCCTAGCACATAGGATGCACTCAGAAAGTATTAGGAATTTATACTTATAGATCATATATAAGTACTTATATATTGATATATTAGTACTATATATAAGTATTAACAGATTAGTACTTATATGTACATATATATTTGTATATTAGTACATATGCAAACTAATGTATATTATATATTTACTAATATACTAATATGTATGTATATATAAGAACTTACATATTCAGGTTTGCTGAACCCATCTTATGAACCTTCTTGAATGTTATGCCCTAGTTTACTCATGTATATTATTATGTGTACATGTAATCTTCCAAAGCTTCCTAACATTAAAAAAAAGAAAAATCAGAAGAAGCTATAACCTGCTTACATTTGGCTGCTGAATAGTTCAGCCTTCTCTACATTAATCCTAGAAGATAAGAAATGACACACTGAGTTGTACCCTGGGCATCTGTAGCTCAGCAAGATATATAGATGGCTTCAGGAGTAGTATATATAACCATATAACCCACCTAGGGCATTTAGAAATATGTTCAACAATCACTATCTTGCTTCAGCCCACCATCCTTCATTCTTATGTTTATGTCAATCACCCTTTTTTTAAAAAAAAAAATCAAGTACACAATTTAGTTCACTAATAACTCAAGCCAGAGAATTAAAATAATTATGACTACCCCTTGTCCTTATCAATCTAGAGTGTGATCCCAAATGTCATAGACTAGATGGCTCAAGGACCATATAGGCCTATTTCCTTATGGTTCTGGGAGCTGTTATATCCAACAGCAACAGAGGTTGGATTAGCAAGGATTAACTTCATAAATAGTACCTTGTTACCTCACATGGTAAAGGAGGTATGGAGGGTCTCAGAATTTTATAAATGTTTTATTAGTGTATTATTAAATGACTAAAAATTTTCCCAGAAGAAATGAACAGATATGTATACAGAATGACTGCCATGTAATATGTTCCATATCCATGCTAGCATGTATAGTAAACAATAACTGAAACATTTGCATGTTTAACAACTAAAGATTAAACAGAGGTGATACATCCATGTAATGGTATGCTCTTCATCAACTGAAACTAATCAGCTGCTTACTCAAGGATGCTGTAAAGATGAACTCCAAAATACTATGGGAAGTGAAAAGGGTCATCTGCCAAAGACCACATATTGTAAAATTCCATTTACATGAGATAGACAGAAAAGAGACAGTAAATCACTACATGGCTACTTAGTTAGGGTAAGGTGTGGGAATGAAAAATAACTGGAAATAATTAACCAGGGACATTCTGTGTTACCTCAGTATTGAGAGACATTCTAAAGTTTTATTGTGGGGGTGGTTGCTTGCATATAAATTTAATAAAATAATCATTAAATTATATATATAGTACAAGTAAGCCTATGGTACATATGTACCAAATAAAGATCTTTAGTAGAAGATACACATGCTAAAAAGGTACAAAGGGCTAGTTAACCTTGTCCTAACCCTATATGTCTCCTGGGAAGACTCGGTATAATTCCCCAAGAATAAGTCACTTGTTTTCAGTCACACACAGAGTGAAGAAATTGGTATGGATGACAAGATCCCCATATTCCAATGTTGCAAAGACATTGTTCAAACTCAAGGGCAAGTCCCATGACTTCTCACCTCCAGAATTATCAAAATTCCCTAAATATGTATGTGCAAACATCTAAAATTTAGTATGCAAATGACCAGACTGATGGTACATGGACACTAAACACCAAGAAAAACTTACTTAAATCATGCTAGCAATCTCACGTTATCCATATAAAGTCACATAAACATCAGACTACTCTTTACAACCAGCTAATGGGCCTCTCTCCCTCCCTCCCTCCCTCCCTCCCTCCCTCCCTCCCTCCCTCCCTCCCTCCCTCTCTCCCTCCCTCACTCCCTCTCTCCCTGCCTCCCTCTATCTCTCCCTCCTTCCCTCCCTCCCTCCTTTCTTTCTTCTCCTTTCCCTCCATTTTCCTATAAACATTGCCTGAACACCTTTATTTTTCAAAAGCATTTCTAGGTATATAACATAACTATATTTTCATCAGATAACTTAAGTTTTGTAAGTTTTATGCATTAATTTCTCTGACTGTGGGGAGCAGAGCCTTAGTGAGTATGTAAAGAACCAATTAAGCCCTGAGTGAAGGTGATTGGTGGCATGATCATGTTCATGTTAAGGGTCTGAGTGCCTCACTATGGTCCCAGTCCCATTCCTATGAACGTAGCAAAGGCTTCCCAGAGTGAGGCTCAGAGGGATGGCAAATACTCCCTCTGGTCCAAGCACAAGAGTTTACTAAGGATAAACTAATATGTGAAATACCAGAACCTGCAGCTTCCTCCTCTTGGATGTTTACAGTTTAAAACTGCTCTCTCACAGAGACCTCCTACAGAGACTAACTAGCCTACCCACTGTAATAAGTTTTTCTCTGTCTTATCTGCCAGCATCCAAAGAATCACATGGAAACAGTTTATTAATTATGAAAGTTTAGCCTATAGCTCAGGCTTATTCCTAACTAACTCGTATATCTTAAATTGACCCACATTTTTTATTCTACATTCTATTACATTGCTTTTTACCTTTCATTCTGTACCTTCATCTTTTTTGTGTCTCCTGATCTCTGCATGCCTAGATTCATACCAGTTCCTCTCTACCCAGAAGTCCCGCCTGTCCTCCCTGTCTAGCTATTGTCTCTATTTAGCTTTTTATTAAATCAAGGGCACATCTTTATACAATCAAATAGCTAGCAACATCCCACCACCACTGTACATAGTAAACATGCAAAGAACACATTAAGATCCTGGATTGTTGTGTTGGCAGTGCCACTCCATCTGAGTGAGCATGACACACCTAATCCTGGTTTGGATATAGGTGTTTCCATGTGTCTGTCCTTTCTTCATTCCCTCACTATTCCAGTCAGGTTTCCAAGACCAACGTTCACAGGATGTTGTACATGGTTATACAGCAATAATGACCCAAACGTTTTACCTTAAAAAGATGTACATTTATCATTCCACATTTCACAGAGTCTATGGGTCGAGTTTGAATATGGCTTCATTGGATTATTTACAAATCTGAAACAGAGTTGTAGACCAAGATTCCATTCTCATCTAAGGGTAACAAGGAAAGATATGTTTTCTCACTCATATGACTGTTGGCAGCATTGGGTTCCTTGTGAGACACTGGACTGAAGACTTCAATACCCAAGCAAGCAATTTCCAGAGACCACCATTTTCAGATTCCCTCCATGTCACCCTCTCTGTATCACCTTACAATGTGGTACCTTGCTTCTTTAAAGCCAGAGGAGAAAGGTTGTCTTAAAAAATAGAATACTAGTGCTATATAACATGGCAATCATATTTTTGTAACCATGTCCATCAATCAAGTTTTCATTGACATTCAAGAGGAAGTTGCTGCATAAAATCACACATACTAAAAAACAAATGGGTCATTTGAGGACCCAAAATTCTATCTATGAGAGTTTACCTTCTGATTCTGATGACTGTTCTTCCCTGGAGGAAAATTTCTCACCACCTCCACAGATCACCAGTCTTGTCCCATTACAGAATCTATATAAATTCTAGAATACTATCAAAATCAAGTCCAGGTATTGATAAAACTCTAAGTTTATCTGTCAATGTGTAAGATCAAAGAAACAAGTCATCTGCTCTCCATACCCACATACAATAATTAAGGGGAATAAGAAAATATCTATAAGCATTTAGACACTCCTATTCAGGGAGTTAGAAAACTTATCACAGCATACAACCCATTACAACTTATAACATTCTGAGAATCCAATGACCAATGTCCCTCTCCTTTTCCCTTCAATCTAAGTTAATGTTCTTTCTACTAAAATGTTTTTGTAAGTGCCCTGTGGATTTCCTATGGATTTCACTGAGAGCCATCTGAAAACCTAGAGGACAACAACAGTTGACATGCTAAGCATGAATGGGAGAAATTCAACAAGGCCCCACTCCTGAAAAGAGACAGGCTGTTAGTGCTATTGAGAAAAGAAAGGAGGGAGGGAGGGAGGGAGAAAGGAAGGAAGGGAGAGAGAGGAGAAAGGGAGAGAGGAAGGTAGAGAGGACTAGTTTTTTCTAGGGACAGGTTCCCTAAAGGATGCCCAATCTCAAATGGTCATCTCAGGACACATGTATATATGAACAAAGTTGTGTGTAGGTGTGTGTGTATATATGTGTATGCATGTGCGTGTGTGTGTGGGGGGGTGTACAGACATATAGAAATATTTTCAATAATAATATATAAAGAAGAAATCATGAAATCCTGGGTGGGCATACAGGAGGAGTTTGAGAAGGTATAGAAGGGCAAGAGTAAAATAGATACAGGCTTATTACAAAATTCTCAAAAATAACTCAGAAATTTTTATTCTGAGGCTTCCAAGAGAACACATAATTTGATTTTTTAAAATTCTAAGAGGCACACACTTATTATCTTGAAAAATATACTTTGGCTGACAACATGCCAGTCTTTTAGTCCTTCTTTTTTTAATTGTACAGTCATACCTTGTTTTCCTCTAGACCTTGCATTTGTGACAGAATTGAAGCCATTACTCACATTTAATGTTGTTCTCTATAAAGACAGCATTTCTTAGAATGTTAAGGACTGGTCAATGTTTGCTTAACCATTTTTCTCCAAGCTTACCCATTTCATACTCTATTTTACTGAGAAAAGCAAGAAGAAATAAATGGAAGGTGGATTATTCCCCCTGAAATCCCTACTCCCTATGTGGGAGTAGGTATCACTGCCAATGTCTTCCTTTCACAAATTCAACAGATAATTTTGCCCTATTATTCCTCACAGGATTTCTCTTGGCTTACCAGTAACACTTTCCCTGCTTTCCTTTTGAATCGTAAAAGCCCAGATTTCCACTCACCATCTACTTCACGTAGATCAACTTAGGCTCCTGTGCCAGCTCCACTTATTGTACAGCTCCAAAACCACTCCTAGCCTCTTCTTCATATATTATCTTTTTGTTTATTTATTTAGATAAACCTATTCCTAATACCAAAATCTGTATTCTTTATCAATTTCTCTGCTATTGTTTAGGTTCCCAACAAGGCTGTATTAAAAGGTGGGAGGATTGTTAAGAGATGGGCCTGGTAAGAGTTGGTTAGGTGACTGGGAACTCTTCTCTTGAAGTGAGTTAGTTATCATGACACAGGCTGTCATAAGAGAAAGCTGACCCTGGATTTATTCCCTTGCTTCCTGTATTGCTATGGTGCTGGTGTGATAACATGCCCCATGTGATATAGCCAATGCAATATCATTGAACTTCCAGAATTATAAAGTAAGTAAATTCCCTTTCTTCTCTGGAAGGCATTTAGCCTTAGGTATTCCATTATTACTTGAAAGAGGACTGATACATCATCTATTGCCATAAACTTAGTACCTTAAAATATACTTATCATTTCACAATGTCAGAAATCTGAGCATAGCTTGACCAAGAATGTTACAAGACTATAATCAAAGTGTAAGCCCTGGAATCTCATGTGAAGTGCAAGAGAAAACCCACTTTTTCTTCATTGGATAGTTGGCATTAGTTAGCTTGCCGTTTGGAGACCAGGGACCTACGTTTCTTGATTGACACTTCTGTCTACATAGTAGCTTGCTTCTGTGAACTGAATAAGGCAAAGAATGGGTCTTCATGTGAGATAAGTATAACAGTTATATGTAATCTAATGGCATTCATGTAATCACTTACATCCAATCACCAGTACCATGTTTTATTGATTGGAAATATACTCTCAAGACATGCTTACATTCTAAGAGGGAAGGCTTGGCTGCTTGTTGTATACCAAGAGTTTGAGGTCACCCTAGAGTCTGAAGAACAAACCTGGCCTGCATGAATGGATGGACAAGGATGCAAATGTGTGGCTGGGGGTGGAGGGTGGTGATCATTTGCCAAAATTGTGTGAGTTCTTTGGTTTGCTTCCTAGACCAGACAATCAACAGAAGTGTTTCCATCTGTCTGTCTGCCTCTCCTAAGCCCTCTTTTTCTCCTTGTCATATGGATAGAAGAGAATGGAACCACCTACAAATAAGGACTAGTGTTATTGCAAACCATGGCATCTGCAACTGGTACTTTGATGTTGTACTTCCCAGACTCCAAGATTTAAAAAAAAAATAGGTTTTATAAGCCACCCATTAATAGTATTCTGACAGAGCAGCCTGGAATCAGAGATGGTTTATGCATGTGTTTTTTTATAATACTTTATAGTTATGCCTTTCGAAATTGCCTAATGGAAAATGTTTTCATGAAGCAACACCCTACAGTTGTGAGAATGCAGATAACACCAAAGAGAGTGTGAATCTACTAAGCACTGTACTAAATAAGACTTTAGTTGGTATTTTACAGTTAAATATTAAGTCAAGTTGCTTCTCAAGGTTTCTATGAATGTAAAAACATTAATTCCGCATCTTAGAACCTACATCCAGTAACTGATGGAAGCAGATGCAGTAACCCACAGTCAAGCACTGGGCTGAGCTCCTGGAGTTCAGTTGAAGAGAGGGAGGAGGGATCCTATGAACAAGCAGGGTCAAGACCATGATGAGGAAAACCATGGAGACAGCTGGTGGGAGTTAATGGACAATGGATGGGGAGTTGGAGAACCTTCAAGGAACTGAGCTAGACCTTAGAAACATGGGTGATAGTTATGTGACATGATCTATTGGGGGTGGGGTCCATGGCAGTGGAACCAGGACCTAACCCAGGGTCATAAACTGGCATTTTGCATTTTGGAACCCATTCCCTATAGTGGGATACCTTGTTCAGCCTTGATACACCGGGGTGGGGGAGTCCTGCCTTAAGTTGGTATGCTTGTTTGTGAACTCCCCAAGGAAGGCCTTATGCCTTCTGAGGAGTGGATGGGGGTGGAAAGGAATGAGGCAGGGAGTGGGAACTGGGGTTGTTATATAAAATGAAAATATATTTTTTAAATAAAAAAATTAATTTGAACACTTCTCCAAAGTTAAATAGTAGCTATGCCCCAGGCATCTTCTCAGTACTCTCATCTACATCAACTCCTTCAGCCTCATGACAATCAGAGACAGAGTGAGCTACTTATGGGATGAGCGACTTACTGCCATTGTCCAGACGTGGTCACCATATACAAAGAGAACAAGAAAACTTTCAACTTTCAAACAGCCAACAATTGGTAATGCTTGCCTTCAAATCTAGGCATCTCACCTCAGAATCCATCCCTTTAACTATGATACATATGCCTCTCTTCCTGTTGAGTTTCATAAGAATTTGTTAGCATTTGAGTTAACTTCAAAGGAGGAAAATGTTCAAATAGCCATATAATATCAGTTTAATTTCTAATAAGTATGTGGGCCACTGTCCTACTTTCCAGAATGAGGTGGAAAGGCAAGATAAAATATTATATATTTAAATTGCATCGAGACAAGATTACTTAAATTAGAACCATAGTGGCTCTCTTAGATTGTTCTTTATTTTAAAAGAAAAGTGATGAGACAGTTTGCTCTTGGGAAAATGAAAAAAGAAATCCTTTCATACAAAAAGAAAAGTTTCTTAGATAATTAAGACTTTTTAATATCAAATTTTAATGGGGAGGACAGAGCTAAAAGGATAGATAGTTGAAGTATCTCATTACCAAACAGCTATTTTAAGTCATATTCGTATAAATGGGGTTGAATTAGTTAAATTTCATTAAAAGGAAAATGTAATCTTTAACCTTCTTATGTTGATTTTTCATCAACAAATTCAACAGAAAAGCCAACTCAAATTGACTGTGGGGGAGCTGTGGCTATTGCTTCATAGAAAATCTAGTAGACAATACAAGCCATTCTACCTAATGCTGAAATAGTACAAGCTACTCTTTTACTCAATCTGTCCTGTGGACAAAGTTATCTCTAAAACCTACAACATGCTCATTATGGCTTTGAAACAACATGTATGAGTCATTTGCCATATATAAGTAAGCCTGCCCATCTTACAAGTAAGCCCCATATATGCAAAAAGAAAGATAACATATAGAGGAAAAAGCTACCCAGGCATGTTGATTTCTTATAAGAAAATTAATCATAAACTTGACACCTTATTGATAAACAATTTGCCACTCCAGAGATAACAAGGCCAACTACAGAAATGTTCTTGTGATTCCTAACAACCCCAACGAGGGAAACCAGATAGCCATATCAATTGCTTAAACCTCATCCCTCCAAGTATCCCATGCCCCTCCCTAGAATATCCAGATTCTAGAATCTAGTTTCCATTCCTTCAGACATGAGAAGCTATAGTTTGAATGAGAAAGAATCTCCCATAGGCTCATATACTTGAACATATGGTCCCCACATGGTGGTGCTGTTTGGGAGAGGTTATGTGACTGACTTCTAGGAGATGCAACCTTGCTGGAGGAAGAGTTTCCCTGGAGGCAGGCTTTCTCACTCTCTTTCTGGAGTGTTGTTGAAATGTGATCTGGTTCCTGCTCCCAGATCTGTACCTTCACTGCCAGTGTGGACATCCAGCACCCTCAGGCTGTAAACCAAGACAATCACTTCTTTACATGGCTTTTGGTTGTGGTACTCTATCATCACAAGAGGAAAGCAACTAACATAGATGGCAAATAGTCTCAAAACTCCAAGCCTTCCTTCTGGAAGCTCCAGTTCCTTCTTTGTTCAGTCTTATTCCACTTATGGGAGAAGCATGGCCTCCTACTCATGCTCTGAATTCTCCAGGAGTACATAGGGAACTGGAAATGGAGTGCAATCACACCAAGGTTTCCTTGTTCTCCTTTTGCTTCTCCTTGAGGCTGCTCACCATGAGAGTCTGCTCACCATGAGAGTCTGCGGCTACCCTTCTAGACCCACTATTCAGCTTCCCCATCAAAACCATTTTGAGAACTATAAGAGAGCATTTGCAAAGTACCATTCCTAAGGAATCTACGTGTGTATTGGTTGTCTCTTCTTTTTTCCTGGAGGAAAATAGCCCACAGATGCCTAAGATTTCTGTTACTAATATTTCCACCATGCTCTAGTGATATTTAATCTGATACTATAGTAAGAAGTACTTGCTCATTTAGGGAAAATGTTACGTGTGCCCACTTGAATTGTTTTTAAGATTACCTTTCTCTCCTCTTAATTTTCTTTGTTTCAAAGAGGCCCTTTCTTCAAGTCCCTCACAAAATAGTAGAAATTTCTTAGCAATTCCAAGTCTTGTATTTGCAAACATTATGCCTGTTTTCTTAGAACAAATGTCTTTTCCCAGCCTGAAGCTTACAAATATGCATAAGCATGAATCCAAAAATTTTATGATTTGCAGTCACTAGACCAGAACTTATTTGTGGTGCTCTCTTATGCCAGAGTACCAAATCCCCCCAGCCTGGCACAAATTGATGCATTCTAAAGCATTTTCCAGAAAGAATGCTGACACTGGGGGGCAAGGGGGCTGGGAGCTCAAAACAATGCAGCAAAACCAAAGAGACCTGGTGGCTTGGCTCTAAGTTCTACTTTGTCAACATCAGCTGTTCCCGAGTTTGCTTCTGAGGACGTGACAAAGCATTTACTGTGTCATTGTCAGAGATTACCATTTCTGTGCCAGTTAGAATGGTTCAAAAACTCCAGAAAGTTCAGTAAATAAAACACATGAAAAGGGTAGTTGAAGCAGATCATATTAAATGGACAAGGAGTTCTGTTTAAAACTTCAATAGGAAACTGATTGTATACATGATAACACATGGCATCTAAGGAATTCTCCAAACATGTTAATGAAAAAGCAAGTAAGAAAGGATGGGTATGATGCTCTCCTTGTGAATGTTCCAAAGGCTACAGATACCGAAAGTGTGAGGAGAATTCTGTCATTTGAGAACTTACCTTAGGCCAGCATCACTAAATAAAATTAAAGTTTGTCAAAACTGAGCTGTTAGACTCAAGATATTGTCACACTGTAAATACATTAAAGTTTTAATTCTGGAAACTAACAATAAAGAGAGAGTAAATGGTTTGTTATTGACTGAGTAATAATCAAAAGGGAAAAGGTATTTATATAATAATCTAAATCATGGAACTGACCAAAAAAAAAAAAAGAATCCCATAAGCTAAGACCTAATTTATAATTCTCATGAATACTACCAATCAACTCAGAACCAAATTAAAATCTATACCCCAATGTATAGATTCATTTCAGAGGCAAAGGTTTTGAGAATAGTGTAATTTTCTCTGCACTCCAAAGGAAAAATAAAAGGTTAAAATCTTCTACTCATTCTTCTGCAAGCAAAGAAGAAGGTATTGATTCCCCTTGGCAGAAGTGGTGGACAATTCTCAGGCCAAACTGGCCACTCTTCTTTAGCAAAGAGCTGCCGAAGACTGCCACACAGTTAGACATTTGGGTGCGCTCAGAGAATTGACTCTACTACTAAGAAGGCACTGGATTTAAAATCCAACATGAAATTCCAACAACAAAATAATAAAAAGGACAAAATACATTTGACAATGGTTTTCAAGCTAAAGAATGCCATCCTAGGAAGGCAACAATCTCACAGAAGCTGTGATCCTTACCCATAGCTGGACTTGAAAGCTCTATGGCATTGGGTAGCTCACAGAGCTGTTTGTCTTATTGTGGGAAAATAGTTAGCTGTAGACTAAATGCTATGCTGGTCCTCCATTACAATCCTTGCCTGTAGGATGGGGAAAGATCACACTAACTAACTTAACTAAACTAACTTAATTAATCTGCATCAATAGCCAAAACTAGCGAAAAAGCAGGACGTTATCCAGCCTTCAACAATATAGAGCCACAGTATCTAGCAGTTCATCAAGTGTTAGCAGCCATGCAAGAAAATGGGAAAATACAAACCAGGATGATGAGAAGAATCAGCACAAGTCATTCTGATCTGCCCCAGTGTTATAACTAGAAGGTAAGAACATTAGCTCAGGAGATCTTGTCCCTTTCCCTTTCTCAGGGGGGGGGCATGTATGTCTCTCTTAGGGTCCTCCTTGTTTCCTAGTTTCTCTGGCAGTGTGAATTGTAGGCTGGTAATCCTTTGCTCTATGTCTCAAATCTATATAGAGTGAGTACATATCGTGTTTGTCTTTTTATGACTCGATTACCTCACTCAGGATGGTTTCTTCCTGATAGTCCATTCATTTGCTTGTGAATTTCAATATTCCATTGTTTTGTTTTTTGCTTTTTTTTGCTTGTTGTTGTTGTTGTTGTTGTTGTTGTTTTTTCACTGAATAGTATTCCACTGTGTAAATGTACCACATTTTCTCCATCCATTCTTCAGTTGAGGGGCATCTAGGTTGCTTCCAGGTTCTAGCTATTACAAATAATGCTGCTATGAGCATAGTTGAAGAAATGTCCTTATTGTATGAATGTGCATCTTTTGGGTATATGCCTAAAAGTGGGATTGCAGGGCCCTGTGGTAGACTGATTCCCATTTTATGAGGAACTGCCATACTGATTTCCAAAGTGGCTGTACAAGTTTGCACTCCCACCAGCAGTGGAGCAACTGTATTCCATATGTGTAAAAGTCAACAACAGACATGAAATATCTATAAATAACTCAAACAAAACTTGTAGATGAAAATGGTATGCCTAAGGTAAAAATAATACCTCGAGGGAACCCACAACAAACTAGATACTGTCAAAGAAAGGGTTCATGAACATAAATACATCATGGAAGAAATTTCCCAAAAAGAAAGGAAGAAATCATCTAAACATAACCCACTGGTTATGTGTAACAGCTCCTAATGCCACATTTTATGTGATTGAGTTTTCTTCAAAAAGGTAAAGAAAGAAGATCACAAAATATGGTGGCTGAATTTTTTCTGAAGTTCTTAAATGTACTATCCCACAGAGCTCAACACGAAATAAACACAATAAATTTAAAAAGAACTATCCCCAAAGCAAATTATAGTCAAATTACTCCAAACCAGTAGCAAACAGAAAAATCTTCAGGCAGCCCAAAAGATGAGTTCATTATATGAAAGCTCATACAGCAGATTTCTTGTCATTAGCAATGTGATGAGACAAGAGAGTACGTACTGGAATCCGTGAAACCAAAGATGCCCTATGAGAAGAATCTGTAAGATTTAAAAGTCCAGTCATGATTTCCAGGAAAAAGAGACTATGAGTCGCCAGTCTGAGAAACAGGAGATGTGTTGTTACCAGAAATTGTACACAGTGAAAACGAGAAAGTACCAAAACCAACTCATGTTTAGAATATTTCTAAAGTTCTTATGGAAATACAAAGACACCAGAACAAACAAAATGGAAAGAAAGACTGAAGCCAAACAGTCACCTACCCTGATTTTCATTTAAAGGTATGGGACAATACTACAGTCGAAGCTTCTGGTCTGTATGTACCCAACCTGGGTAGCTGTAAAATGAACATGAAATGTCTCCCGCAGACTACTGTATTTGAAAATTTGTTCCTCATCTCGTGCTGCTGTTTGGGAAAGTGTGGCACCTGTGGGATGTGGCAACTAGTCCCAGCAGAAGTAGGTGACTCGAAACAGGACCAGACGGTTATCTGGCTTTAGTTCTGGTGTGGTCTTTCTGCTCACTAATCAGCTGTGAGAAGAGTAGGTGTGTCCCCATGTTCCCATTGTCATCTGCCCCACCTTGCCTACTTTGATGGACTGAAACTCCCCTGAATTCGTGAGCCAACATAAACCTAAATTCCCTAAGTTGCTTCCTGAAGGTATTCTGTTGCAGCGACTAATACAATTAGAAAAATAATTAATATGGTAATTGTACAAGATCCTATTCTTAAAAAAGGACCCATGCTTCATGCAATGATATGTGTATCGTATAATTCATGAACTCTCTTAAACACAGGGCTTTCTATTTTCACTTTGCATTGCCCTTGAACAATCACGTGGCTGGGACTGACTGTGGGAAGTATCCCAAGGTAATGCTGATGGTGAAAAGACAAAAAACAGGTCACTTGTCTGGGCCAATCCCCTAAACACTTCTGATCTTGGAAGTTCACCTGGATTACGCCAAACTAGCACTTGCATAAAGAGAAACAGGCCACCAGATGATTGCAGAATCCAGAAGTGAACCTACATGTAGAGAATAAACTTTTGTTCATACAGCTGATCTTTGATATATGTAAAAGCAGTGAGAAAGCTGTAGTTTTTTTTACAAACGAAACTATCCAAAAACTCATATGTTCACAAGCAAAATAAATGAATTCCCCTATATCTTATGCCATATGTAAAATCAACACAGAAAGCCATAGGCCCAAAGCAAAAACTAAAACTTGAAAACTTCTAGAAGTAAATTCAGAGATAACCTTTGTGATCTTGTATCAAAGATTTCCAGGCAACAACACACAAGACATGAAACATAAAAGAAAAAGAATGGTAAGACATCGAATCTAAAATTTTCTGCTCTTTGTCAAAGTGAATGTGAAGACAACATACAGAAAAGAGAAAATAGCATCAAAGTGTATGCATATATATTTCTGTGATAAAGTATGTGTGTATATATGTATATGAGGTATATATACATAGACACATACATACATACATCCAACACTCAATAAGAAAATAAAACAACCTAATCAATTAAAACTTGGAAATTTTTTTAATTAAAACTTCTTCAAAGATTTATAGCTGACAAACCAGGGTATGGAAAATTGATAGTAGCCTTTAGGAAAATGAAGAGCTAAAATTAAAAGGAGTCACTCCCAAGTATTGGAACATGGCTTGGAACTTCCCTGTCTTAATGGAACCAATTTGACATTTATAGCCACTTTCAAAAAAGTTTGCAATAAGTTTTTAATTTAAAAACAAGCTTATATTTATTGCCACTCTGCATCTAGGTATCTACCCAGGAGAAAAGGAAAACCTATATATCCATGCAAAATAAATGTTTATTTATAAATAAATTTTATTTATTTATTTATTTAAAAGCACAAATCTTTTATCGCAGCTTGATTTAGATTACCCCCCAAACAGAAAAGAACTCAATGTCTATCAGGCTGTGACTGAATAACCAGTTTTGATACATCCAAAAATACAGCACCACTCTACATCAAAAAGGAATACACTACCAGTACATCCAATATGGATGGCTCCCAAAAGTGTGTGGGGCAAATACAAGTTGGTCACAGTAGAACACCAGAATTGGAAGATGGATAGAAGTCCTATAAAGTGTGGTCTTCTGGGCATGACACAAATACTACAATCATGAACTACAGCCTGGGTCTGTATAAGATTAGACCTGTCAATGGCCTGCCATAGTATGGGGGAACATCACAGGTCTTCATCTATCCCTGCTGCTCATGGATTCTAGGGAAGGAGAGATATTTTCTTCCATGATTAATTCACCATGTTCTACTATCTAACTTCACACACTGTCAATCAGACAATCGTGGCCAAACTTGCTTGGTGGGTCAAAAAGAAAAAAAAAAAAAAGACATAAACATGGGAAATGGATCTATAGGGGTTGGCAGGGGTAGGAGAGGATTAAAAGATGGTAGAGAGTGAGAATAAGTAAAATGCATTATACATGTATATCATCACAGAGCAGATTCCATTCATTGAAACAGAGGAATACAAAATTCAACTAAGGTTTGGTCTATTAGCTGAAAAGGAACAGGAAGTTCTATTTGAGGTGGGAGGTGATAGAAATGTTACATCAAAATTTTATGTTTCATATTTGTTAGTTTTATTTTGTATAAATTATACTTTAACAAGATTGATTTTTTTTAATTTACTTATTAGAATGCTTTTTGCTAGGAGAGATGCTGTTGGCTCACTTGGAAACATGAATAAAGAGCATCTACAGAAATGGGTCAGCAGTTAAAGGCATACAGAGAATTTGAGTTTAGATTCCAGCAGCTAGTTCAGGCAGTTCACAACTGCCTGTAACTAATGCCAGTGGACCTGATGCCATCTTCTGGCCTCTGAGGGTCCTGCACTTACATCCACAGACCCAAGTACACACACACACACACACACACACACACACCACCACACACACACACACACATTCATAAATAAAAATAGAAAAAAGTTAAAATAAAGAAGAACTATGGAAACACACATATTCTCTAACTATATACCTGAAAGAGTCTTGGGACTGTTAACTTGCTGGCTTTGGAAGAACAACTTGTCTCTCAGGCACAAAGCAATACACCAATTAAAAGAATTTCACATCGCAAAATCAGCTGACTTCCTCGTTGCTTTTTAAATTGTCACACAAGCACAGAGAGTAAAATCATTCTTCACTATGTATCATCTAATAGTGTCTGTTTGTAAGAGTGTAGCTGGCACCTCTCTGAAAAGCTTCCTAGTGCCCCCAAAATCTTGACACAACCTCTTCCCTCCCCTGTGGATGTTCTTCAGATCCAAACATGGACTGCGACAATGTATGGATTAAATCTGAACACTCAAGCTCATAAAAGAAAAGTTGCCACCAGTCTTTACATAACTAGAATTTATAACTCTGGTATGGACATGTTACTTAATGTTATCTTACAGCACCTCCTGGTGTTTAGATTATAAAGATTAAAATCTTAGATTCTCAAGACTTATTTTTCTAATCAGAGAAATTAGAATAATGTCTTCATGATTAAAAAATACAGAAAAAATTAACATACAAATTGTTTGAAAATAAACAAGCAGGAGTTCTTACTTTTCCAAAGAGAGAAAAGAATGACTGTTTACAGGGTAGTCCTTCTTTAGAAAAAAATTACCAGCTGGTTTCCAGCTGAAATAACATCAGAATTTTTTTAAGTAATTTATTTTTAGTAATCCACCAAAATAACTGATCACTGCTTAGAAGTGATCGGTCACAATTACAGTCCCCAAAGAGAGATAATAACTTGTCTTATCGAAGTTGTGTGGCTAGATGGCAACTTGGTCATATCTCCAGCTAATAAGGTAAACCAAGGCAGAGTCCTCCCCGCAAGTCTTAACTGCACTACAGAGTATGGTGGGAAACACCCTTCAGTCCATAGAAAGATTGGAATAATTGGTAAGACAATCAGCCCTCAAACATAAGCTGACTCTGCTAAAGCCATGGACATGCTCAGCTGGGCCCTTGATTTCATTCTGAGACATCCTCAGCATGGACAATTTTATCCACGACAAAAAACAGGTTACAGTTAGTTGATGCTGGCAGGAGTAGGTCATCAAGGAAAAAGAGACCAACATAGCCATGTTGACCTAATGCTGAGGAATTAAAGCCAGTGATTTTCCCTCCCCTTGTACCCACAGTTTCTTTCCATGTCTGTTAAGACCATCAACATACAAAGAGATAAAGGGGTGAGGAACCACACTTGCTACGTTTTCCTGTATCTGTGTCCCTGAAATCATTTGGAGGTATGGGAGACTAGGGAGGTGAAAGCTACAGTGTCTTAAGATTATCTGTGAATTCCATTTATCCATATTGGCCCTCATCACAATCCCATAGGTAATTCAGAGTCAACTGGAGTTCATGTTTCCCACATGGATAGTGGACAGAAGATCAAAGAGAAAGAGGGGAAATATTTGTCATGAAGCTACATAAAGAGCATAACAGCACAGCTGATTTCTTGCTAATGTCATCCATCTGTAACTAATAGGTAGTATGTCTTGGTACAGACCCAGTGATAAGCTGGAAACTTAAAAATTCAGAAATCAGTTACTCTAAAATGATCCTTCTGCCTAAGTCTTCACTTTACAGTTTCTTTAGCTTGTGTATTATTAAAACATATTTTTGCTCTATCAGAGTAGATCAGCAGGTGCCTTTTAATTATTCAAACTCCCCTGGAAACAAAATTACTTAATGTAATTACATCTGAGATTTAAACATCACTAATAAAAGGCATTTACAGTTCTTGAGGAATGTGACAGATGCATTTGCCATTTTGTTAAGAGAAACAATGAATTATCATTTGGACTTTTTTTTTAATCTTGTTTTGTCATAACAATCACAGAGCAACAACCAAAAGGAAATGATAATGTTTATCTCAGAAATACAATATACTGCTGCAGCTATGTAAATCCTATCCAGGGAAATCCATTCAGTTTGCAGTTTCGTGCAACTGTGTATATAATGAAGGTCTCCCGTGTTATCTTGTGTCCTATAAGTATGGAAAGAATTTGTTTAGATAGCAACAAAAGGGGCATCTCATAATTGAAAGAGAGCAAATGTAGATTCCAAACATAAACAGACAGGCAGGGTGTGAAAGGCTATTATGTGAGAAAGAAGAGTCAGCAGTCAACAGTGTGTGTTGTAGGTTTTAAAGCAATTGCATCTTTCTCATAGGAAGCTGGTTTCCTAATTATCCTCCAACTTTGAATAAAATCAGCTGTGTTTGAGCTGGAAATTTTAAGTGCAGCTGTTCTGATATGAAAACCTCCACAACTTCATTCTTGAGCCAACCAATAAAGAACCCGCCAACCTTTTACAACTTCTGAAAAAGCCTGAGCTAGCATTTATGCCCACCTCGATATATAAAGGTTATACTTGGCTAGGATTTGACTCTTGGGAAATTATTCTTCAAGAAGCAAGTTAGGAAGGTATAAACACAAACTGGTAACAGAACATAAAGAGAAAGAGTTGGGAGGTGGGCTAGTTTTTCTGGTATAATGAAGGAGCACCTGCAAATTCTTCAGTTATGATCAGTGTATATGAACAAAACACACAAATTCTTCTTTTTTATTTACTCTATTCATCTTTTGCATTGTGTATCATGACCCCATTCATGCCCCCATTGCTTAGAATGTGCCCTCTGCCCCTACAGCAAATTCTGCTTTTTATTTCAGAGCTCCTGACAACAGACAACAAAATGATGTTTCAAGAAGGTAAACTAAGGCAGAATATAGAACCCCTGTGCTTCAACAGCTCAGAAAGATAAACATAAAAATAACCTGTGCTTCAGTAGAACACCATAAAATAATTCACAGTTAGGACTAAGTCTCTAGATTTCATTGTGAATTGAACCATTTCTTTTTGTTGTTTTTAGACATGGTCTCTCCATGTAGTTCTGGCTGTCCTGGAACTCTCTAAGTAGACCAGGCTGGCCTCAAACTCACAAAGTTCTGCCTGCCTCTGCCTCCCATCTCTTTTTGAAATTACCCTATTCCTATTGAGAATTACTTGCAACTGAGCCATTGAATTGATTTGTTCTTCCGTTTATTTAAGATTAAAATAGAGCTGTGATTGTAGTTCAGTTATTGGAGTACTCACCCAGTATGCTTAAGCACGGTGTTCCATTCCCAGCAATCACCAGCTTCACCCCTAAAGAAGAAAACAAATCATAGTACTTTGTGTTTTAATCAGATTCTCTTCATAAATACATTCCTTCCTTCAGCTGTACTTATGCTGGCTTTGGTATCTTCAAGAGACTGCACACAACTCTCATAAAATTTCACTAAAGCTACTTTGATAGTGGGCTAGGGGATAACAGAATCAGAAAAGTGATCACTACATTACCATGAAGACCTGAGTTCAGATTCCCGGCACTCACTCATAAAGCCAGGTGTGGCATTGCAAAGCTCAGAACCAACATCTCTTTGTCTCCTTAGAACCATGGAAGCCTCTTCCCAGAGGATTAATTCTCAGCCTTCCTAACACTTCAACTCTTTAATACAGTTCCTCACTTTGTGGTGACCACAGCCATAAAATTATTTTCATTACTACTTCATAACTGTAATTTTGCTATTGTTATGTGTCTTCTGACAGTTTTAGGCAATCCCTGTGAAAGGGGGGAGGGGAGTCATGACCCACAGGTTGAGAACAACTGCTCTAAAAGGAGGGAACACATATAAGCCCATTTTGCTTATGAGGATGTGGCCTGCCACTTACCCTTGCAATTGCAGTAATGCCTCCTGTTGTGTTTTATACTTTGAGTTTTAAGTCAGAGTGCAACTTGAATGCAAAGAGAAGAGCTACTGTCAATGATGACCTCCCACAGGTGGGAGCCAGCATGGTTTGTTGGTGATCACAGTGGGCAGGATCCCAAGAGCTTGTAGAACCTGAGTTGTGATAATTAACATTTCCTCCATAATCTTCACTTTATACCACTACAATTAACATGCTTACGTGTAAACCTCCACAACATCTGTGAAGCCAGAAACACAAGGGGAAAAACTGACATCATCAGTATTGTATAACATCTGCAGACCTTTTTTTCTGTGCTTTTGCCTCATGAGATAGCATTCTAGCTTTGGATCCAAGTGCCGCACATCCACTCACTGGATTTCCTATGCTCTGCCATTCTCCAGGCAGCTTCCATTAATCTAGACTCTCAAGGGGCTCCCGGGCTATTACATCCTTTAAATTGGAGACTTACTTTTGTATGTGCTTCACAGGGAATCTGCACCAAATTGCTCTCTTATCCATAGATTGGTGAAAGATGTTGATTTAAAACAGGTGTATACTTAAATGGCTTGCTTTGTTAAAAAAAAAACAAAAACAAAAAAACACTTGAGTGTTACAATCATTTGCTCCTAAAGAGCTGCGAGCTGCAGCTAGGTATCTTCTCTTTCCCTAAACAGCCTACTTAAGAATCATAGTCTCTTTCTTTACTGGCAGAAATGAGCTTGGACGACACCACTGGGGAAGTATAGCCATGAAGATAAGCAGGTAAATATGCATAGTAGACTCCCGGATGAAATGTTCCCTTTTGAAAGTACTTGTAACACACTGGTTAAAAATAAGTTTTGTAATGTTTTCAGCTTTTCATAAGTCTGTATAAATATTCTAAATACTAAATGGTAATGTAAACATTATTTTGTATATTCAGAACTCACGTAAATATGGGCAGGTGTGGTCACCACCTGTAATCCTAGCCCTTGGGGCAGTCTAATAGGACCCCAGACCTCAGCAGGCCCCCTAGACCTTAGCGCAACTGACACCAAGATGGAAATACCATTCAGGCTTTGGAATCTAGTGTAGTCACCAGCCCACTAATAAAGACCTCTACTGGCCTGAACGTGTGTCTGAGTAATCTTGTCCAGTGAATACCTTTTGAAATTCCTTGAGAGATCCCCAGAGGAAAAACCTTGAGATACCAGGGCTCTCAGAGCCCCTTGGTGGGGAGAAGAGTACAGTGATCAAGGAACTCCTAGAGGAGTAACCTCAGACATTCCAGGGCACCAGGACCCCCTTTGATCAATTGCTATCTAACCCCCCAAAACCTGGATATTTCCATCACTCCAAAATTGAAAATTATCTGGTCCGTCACCTCTGGAGGTAAGTCTAGTTAAGGCATCTTCTGTCTAGGATTCAAAGGAGAGGCCAGGTAGATTTCTATTAAAAAAAAAAAAAAAAAAAAAAAAAAAAACTATATGTCTAGAGGCAAATGGACATGGATGGTTTGCTTACTCCTCAGAAGGAGCACATTCTAGGGCTGTGGGTCCACCAGTGAAGAGAAGTAGCTCTGATCTATTTAGTACTATGCCTAGTTGATACCCCTCAAGCTGCTAGAAGCCAGGTAAATACCATTATGCTCAGTGCAGTTGCAAAACTGAGTCCTTCTGGAGATACACTAATCCCTTCAAAGTCCTAAAGTTGTTTACCCTGGAAAGAGACCCACTCCACTGTATTCCCACACATGTCACACCATAGGAGTTCATCTACAATGGGAAAAAGGATAGGGCCCACTTAAATCTAGATTCTAGGCTTCCTGGTGTGGAGCAAAATGTCCCTGTTCTTGTTTCCCTGCTGGTAGGAGCAGACATTGTGAGAACTTCAGCCCTAGTCATGGGGGATTAAAACCTTAAGGTAGTTCAGTGCTCAAGTAGACAGACCTGGGCCATCTAGAGAAGTCTGCTTCCCATCTAGAAACTCAGGTTCCTTAGGCAAGGTTGTTCTTCAGAATTGAAGAAGATTGGACTGCCTTGCCTCTTTATGAGACAAAGAGATCTCTGTATGGCACCAGGAGAAACTGATTGCTTCTACACTAACCAGTCAGGGATAATTAGAGAAGTTTAGCCATGGTCAGAAATAACCTTCATAAAGGAGAAAAGATACATCAAGAATCTAACAACTGGCATCAATCTTTATTCTCTTGGTTCCCTTGTTAACTACTCTACTTGTTGCTTTGGCTGGGCCTTTAATCCTTTTAGTCTAGCTCTCACTATGGGACCCTTCTTGCTCAACTGCCTACTTAGCTATGTAAAACAGAGAACAAATTCTGTGAAACTACTAATGCTAAGAAGACAATATAGCCTACTCCCTCTAGATGAGTCCTCAATTGGATTCAGACCCTTAGAATCAGTGGGAAATACAGCAGGTCCTCAGACCTTATCATAGCTAATGCCACAATAGAGCTACTACAGGCTTTGTAAACTAGCATGTAGGCAATACCACCTGTCAAAATGAAAATAAGGACCTACGCCATCAAAGTCTATAGTTTCAGGAAATACCCTAAATACACTGACCCTGCTCTTTGCCTTCTATAGTCCCACTTGTGGTTAACTGCTCTTGCTGACTGAGGTGTGTGCTTTTGTGGTTAAAAACCCACCCTGAGAAAGAATAGGGACTTCACTCAGGTCCCAAACACCCAATATTAGTCTCTGGCCAGCTAATAACAACTTGCTTTTGGATCTTTGGCCCTACTAGGCCCACTGCTCAGGGTGAGCATTTGGCCTGAGCTCTAGTCCAACACCACCACCATCTCTTTGGAACTTCCTGGGTCAGCTCTGCACATATTGGACCCACCCCTCCACGCGGGACCATCTTAAGCCTGCCCTCACCTGACCTTTGTGTCCCTTCGCCTGCCTTCTGACTAAGAAATTTCATCTAGTAGCTGTTGGAAACAGAAGCAGATACCCACAGCTAAACACTGAATTGAACTCCTGGAATCCAGTTGCAGAAAGAGAGGAGTGATAAGCAAAGGGGTCAAGACCAGACTAGAAAAACCCACAGATACAGCTGACCTGAACAAGCTGGAGCTCATGGACACCAGACTGATAGCTGGGAAGCCAGCATTGGACCAACTCAGACCCCCTGAACATGGGTCTCAATTAGAAGGCCTGGGCAGTCTACAGGACCTCTGACAGTGGAACCAGGATGTATCCCTGGTGCATGAAAGGACTTTGGGAGGACATTCCCATGGAGAGATACTACCTTAGCCTAGAGGCAGGAGGGAGGGCCTAGATCCTACTCCAAATGACTTGACAGATTTTGATGATCCCTCCTGGAAGGCCTCACTCTCCCTGTGGAGTGGGTGGGGAATGAGATGGGAGGTATGGGCAGAGGGGCATGGGAGGATGGGAGGGAGAGGGAACTGAGATTGATATGTAAAATAAGAAAAATAATAATAAAAAGAAAAGGAAAAAAAAAAGATTTGGTTTTGGCTTGACCACTTGTCCAAGTTGTCTTCTCTGGTGGATACCCCACAACATTGGAGGTGGGATCGCTGAAACAATCTGGCTAGCTAAACCTCAATAAATAAATAAAGTGGAGCATTATTGAGGGGGTAAAAGTCATGTGTTTTTACAGTCAAAGAGGAGTTTGACACCATCATCTAATACAAAACAGAGGGTTTATAGGATAATTTGTATCACAGACTAAGAGAAAAGAAAATATGCTGAGTCAAAGTTCATGTTTGTCAACAGCTTTGTAAATGAACCATGTAGACATGACTATGTAGTGGCTACAGGAAATGATTGGAAATGAAGAATCTTGTAGAATTGTGATGCTTAAAAACACTTTCTGGGGATGAAGAAATAGCTGAGCAGCTAAGAACCCTGACTGTTCTTTCTGAGAACCCAAATTCATTTTCTAACACCCTTAACAGATGGCCCCAACTGCCTGTAACTAGTTTCAGGGGATCTGATACCCTCTTCTGGCCTCTGAAAACACTTAACATATGTGGCACCCACATACACAAAACAAATGCATATATGTATAAATAAAATAAAAGTTTAAAATTATAAAAAAAATCTTCCTTTGTGTTAGTGCCTTCTTTTTGTTAGTGCCTTCTTTTATGCATTCCAGAAGTACGATTTTCTTTCCAGTATCAGGAAGAGATTGCTTATCATCCTCTGACACAACTTAGCACCTTTTGTTTGCAGTTCACTAGGATACCATTTCTCTGTGTCCTGTCTTTTGTTGATAGGATATGTAAGTTCTGGATGTTTGTACTGGAACTGGGAATAAATAGCAGTGTACTTCAAGAATCACTTTTTCTCACTATAATCTAAAGGCTTTAACTATATAACTAAATAAATAGTTTTGACCTTTTTCACTAGAAACTAAAATGATCCACATACAATCCACAGTTCAAACTATACACAGTTTGCCTGGGTGAAGTCACTTGCACTTGTAATGCCAGATTTTGGGAGGCTGGTCTAGCAAAACTTCCAAGAGTTTGAGCCTGATTTACATAGTGAGATACAGGGCAGTCTAGGCTATAGAGGAAAAGATGTCTCAAAATAAAATACAGCATTTAGTAATCAACTATTTTTAAAAAATCAAGGAGATAATATCATTTACAATGGCTACATTTAACCAAGGAAATAAAACATTGTTTTACTGAAAATAACAAAACATGAATGAATTAACTTGAAGAAAAGAAAAGACAATAGATATTCTTCCTTCCTGGATTAGAACAATCAATAGTAAGATATCCATATTATCTGAAGCATTCTACAAATTCAAACAATCTTTTGCCACTTGTTATGGAAATAGAAATTATAACTGTGTAATTCACATGCAACCATAGGGAAATGTGATGAGTCAAATAAATTAGGAGTAAAAAGAACAATTATGAAAGTATTATACTACTTAATAAAAGAGCTTGATCCCACCAAGCATATGTGTGTGTGTATATGTATGTATGTATATATATATATTGAGAATATTCATATGTATATATGAGAGAGAAGACAGACAAAACACAGAAATAAACTAATGCACATGAAGCCAATAGATAAAGGAGCCAAAACTCCACAATCAGAAAGGAAAATCTTTGAGAAAACTAACCATCCCCTATTGAGAAGTCTAAAATTAGACCTTCAAATATATTGAAAGTACAGAAGTGGAGAAGGATATACCACATCAAACAAAACAATACTAACTATATATTACAATGTCAGGCAAATCTAACCCTAATAGTCAATATTCATGGGGAGGCTACAAATAATCTAGCCAATCAGAACAACAACCAATAAAAATATTAAAAAAGAAAACCACAATAAAAACATTAAAAAAATAAAACCACTATCAACAATGACCTCAAATGCACATAACTTCAACTCACTATTTAAACTCCACAGATAGACTGTTATATTTCAAAGAAATAAGATCTAACTATATATTTCCATGAAATGGTGCTGGAAAAACTGGATATCCACATAAAGGCAGCCAAGATGCCTTCCAAAAGGTAACTGAATAAACCACAGCAAATCCATTCCATGGAATATTATTCATTGATAAAAGCAAGAGTTATCAAGCCACACAACGGCATTGAAAAACCTTAACTGTATTTCCAAGTGAAACTGAGCAATCTGCAGAATTCCATGTGTGTGATCTTGCACATAGGACATGTCAGAAAAATTTAAAAAGCTATAAATATATGAGTTCCTGTTATGGGCTTAGAAGTGAGTGCAAAGTAGATAAAACCATGAGCATTTTTAGACGGTGACACTATAAAGGTAGATACATGACAGCCTGTATTTATTGAAACACATTGAACTTTACAACATAAAGAGCAAACTTTAATACATGCAAATTTTAAGTTATTAGCTGCTCAAGGAATTCAAGCACAGACATTCAATATGGCAAAAGACCTAACTGCATTAAAAACATCTGTGATAACTTCACTGAGATGACAATGCAGTTTATCTAAGAAACACTGATAATGAATGGAGTCCAGAAGAATATATATTGGCTCTGTGTTCTATTTCATTTTATTTTTTTAAACTTTTATTCTTCTCTCATACATTACATCCTGACCACAGACAGTTTCCCCTCCCTCCACTCCTCCTAGTACCTGCCCCTTCTTCCCCAGATTCACTCCTTCTTCCTTTTCCTTAAAAAAAAAAAGAAAAAAAGAATAGTCCTCCCAGAGATATTGACTAAACATAAACCCCCGTATTAAGGCTATACAAAGCAACACAGTAGGAGGAAAAGGGTCCCAAGCACAGGTGAAAGAGTAGAGACACTCCCCCCACCCCACCCCACTACACAACCATGTGGTATTTGCAGAAGAACAATCTCAGTCTCATACAGGATCTGTGTTGGTCATTCCGGTCTCAATGAGCCCCTATGAAGCCAGCTTAGCTGAATTTGTGAATTTGTGAGTTGTGTTCTCGTGGTTTCCTCAACTGTTCTAGCTCCTACAATCTTTCCTCCCTTTCTGTGAGATTCCCCTAGCTCTGCTAGTGTTTGGCTGTGGGTCTGCTCCCATCAGTTTCTCGATGACACTCCTCTAATTATAATTAGGTTAGTTACTCGTCTATGGGTAGAGCAGAATATCATTATGAATCATTTCATTCACTTTTTTCCCAGTCACATTTGGTTCCATCCTGGGGCTTTGGGCTGTCCTGCCTCTGGTTCCTAGCCATCCAAGCAGTGTCAGGCATGGTCTCCCTTTCTTGCTGTGGGCTTCAAGTTGGACCAGTCATTAGTTGGCCACTCCCATAAGTTCCATGCCACTATTAGTAACCCCAGCACATCTTGCAAGCAGGACACACTATAGGTCAAAGGTTTTGCAGATGGGTTGATGTCCCAGTCCCATTGCTTAGAGCCTTGACTGGTTATAGAAGATAGGCTGTTCAGGATCTATATCCCTCATTATTTGAAGACTTCCCTGGGATAATTCATAAATTTCATGGAGTTTCTTCTGCACTAGGTCTCTACATCCCCCCCAAAATTTGTCCGCTACCCTGCAATTAGTCATTTCTTCTAGTACTCTCTCCCTCCTATTCCTATACCCACATGCCCTAATCCACCCACAAAAAATCTATTCTATTTCCCTTCCCAGGGAAATGCATGGGACCCCCTTTGGAGCTTCCTTGTTATCTAGTCTCTTTGGGTTTGTAGATTGTAGCATGATGATCCTTTGCTTAACAGCTAATGTCCACTTATATCTGAGTGCATACAATGTTTGTCTTTTTGGACCTGGGTTACCTTACTCAGGATGATCTTTTCTAATTCCATCCATTTGCCTGCAAATTTCATGATGTCCTTGTTTGTAACAGCTAAATAATACTCCATCATATAAATGTACCACATTTTCTTTATTTATTCTTCAGCTGAGGGACATCTCAGTTCTGGCTATTATGGATAAAGCTGTAATGAATGTGGTTAAGCAAATATCCTTGTGGTATGGTGAAGTGTCCTATGGGTATATCCCCAAGAGTGGTATAACTGGGTCTTGAGGCAGATTAGATCCCAATTTTCTGAGAAACTGCCATGTTGATTTTCAAAATGCTGTACTAGTTTGCACTCCCACCAGCAGTGGAGGAGTGTTCCCTTTGCTCCATATCTTTTCCAGCATAAGCTGTCATTAGTGTTTTTTATCTTATCCATTCTGACAGGTGATGGAATCTCAAAGAAGTTTTGATTTGCTCTTCCCTAGTGACTAGTGAGGCTGAACATTCCTTGGTCATTTGACATTCCTCTGTTGAGAATCTGTTTCTATCTGTACCCTATATTTTAGTTGGATCACTTGTTGTTGTCTAGTTTCTTGAATTCTTTATATATTTTGGATATTAGTGTTCAGTGAGATATAGAGTTGGTGAAAACCTTTTCCCATTCCATAGACTGCTGTTTTATCCTGTTGATGGTGTCCTTTGCCTTACAGAAGCTTCTCATTTTCATTAAGTCCTTTTTATTGATTGTTGTTCTCAGTGCCTGTGCTATCAATATTTTCTTCAGGAAGTTGTCCCCTGTTCTAGTGTGTTCAAGGTTACTTCCCACTTTCTCTTTTATAGGGTTCAGTGTATCATATTTTATGTTGAGGCTTTGATCCACCAGGACAGATTTTCAAAGAAGAGCTAATACCAATACCCCCAAAATTATTCCACAAAATAGAAGCAGAAGGAACATTGCCAAATTCATTTTATAAGGCCACAGTTGTCATGATAACCAAACCACATGAAAATTCAACAAAGAAAAAGAAATACAAACCAACTTCCCTCATGAACATAGATACAAAATTACTCAATAAATTACTCACAAAGTGAATCAAGAACACATAAAAAAAATCCACTATGATTAAGTAAGCTTTATCCCAGAGATGCAGGGATGGTTCAATATTCAAAAAAATCAGCCAATGTAATCCACCATATAAATAAACTAAAAGAAAATAATACATCATTATCTCTAATTAGATGTTGAAAAGGCCTTTGACAAAATCCAACACTCCTTCATGATGAAAGTCTTGGAGAGATTAGAGATAAAAAAAAGATATACCTAAACAGGCAATTTACAGCAAGATGATAGTCAACATCAAATTAAATGGAGAGAAATTTAAAAAACCACTAAAGTCAGGAACAAGACAAGGCTGTCACCTCTCTCCTTATGTACTCAATATAGTAACTGAAGTTCTAGCAGGAACAACAGGACAACTGAATAGGACAAAGTAGAAAATAAAAATTCTAAGTATCACTATTTGCAAACGACATAATAGTATACATAAGAGACTCCAAAAATTCTAACAGAGAACTCCTACAGCTGGTCAAAATCTTTAGTGAAGTGGCTGAATACAAGATTAACATAAAATAAATCAGTAGCCCTCTTATACACAAATGACAAATGGGTTGAGAAAGAAATCAGGGAAGCAACACCCTTACAATAGCCACAATAACATAAAATATCTTGGGGTAATTCTAAACAAGCAAGTGGAAGACCTAAGAGAATTTCAAGTGTTTGAAGAAACTAAAAGGGTATCAGAAGATGGAAAGAGCTCCTCTGCTCATGGATTGGTAGAATCAACATAGTAAAACTAGCCATCTTATCAAAAGCAATCTACAAAAACAATGCAACCCCCATCAAAATTTCAACACAATTCTGTACAGACCTTGCAAGGACAACTCTCAACTTCATATTGAAAAAAATGATAGTTAAAACAATCCTGTACAATGAAAGAACATCTGGAGGTATCATTCTCCCTGATTTTAAGCTGTACTATGGAGCTATAGTAATAAAAACCTCATGGTATTGGCATTAAAAACAGAATGTTTTTTTATAGGAATTGAATTAAAGATCCAGAGTAAAATCACACCCCTATGGACACCTGATTTTTGATAAAGAAGCCACAAGAACACAATTAAAAACACGAAAGCATCTTCCACAAATAGTGCTGGTCGAACTGGATGTCAGCATGTAGAAGAATGCAAATATATCTATGTCTATTAACCTGCACAAAACTCAAGTCCAAGTGGATCAAAGAACGCAGCATAAAACCAAATATGCTAGCTGTATTCTGTTTTATAGTGTTTTACATGAGAGTGCAGTTTAAGAATTCTGAGGCTACTATGCAAGTATATAAAAACTTTCTTTTTCAGTTATTCTTACATTATAGTTTGGTCACATCCTTTCCTCTTCTCCCAATTCCTTCCAGCTCTACTCCCTTCATCACCCGACCCTCGCCTACATGTTATTTCTTTCTTATAAAAACACCCAAAATAAAAAAAATCCAAAGAGAACAAAATGAGAAAGGGAAACAAAACATGGAGTATGTTTTGTAAGTATGCAGCCTGCCCTAGAGTGTGGTTTATGTACCCAGTGTCACCCCTTTGAAAAAAGTAGATTTCCTCTCCCTCTGCAGCTATCAGTTGCAAATAGTTTTATTGGGGGGGAGTGAAAATTTGTGTCCAATTCCCATTCTCAATTCTGGGATTTTGTCTACTTTGAACTTGTGCTGGTCTTATATCAAGAACATAAAAATACCTCAAAAAACTGAACATCAAAAAAATAAGTATTTTAAAATAAGATGAAGAACTAAACAAAGAGATCCTAAAAAATGAAATACAAATGGCTGAAAAGCACATTTTTTAAATGCCCAACATCCTTAGTCATCACGGAAATACAAATTGAGACTACTTTGAGATTTTTATCTTATCCCAATCAGAATGGCCAAGATCAATAAAAACAAATGACCACATTTGACAAGAGGCACTTTATTGATGGTGGTAATACAAACTAATATAGTCAATATGGACATCATTGTGGAGGTTACTCAACATGTTGCAAGTAAATCTATCACAAGATCCAGCTATACCATTCTTGGGCATGTACCTAAAAGATGCTGTGTCTTATTACAGAAATTCTGGTTCATCTATGTTTATTGCAGCACTATTCATAGTAACCAGAAATTGGAAACAGTCTACATGTCCATCAACAGATGAATGAATGGGTAATGGAAATTTGGTACATTTACACGATGGGATACAATTTAGCTGTTAGGAAAAATGAAATTTTGGGGTAGAAGGAGCTAGAAACAATCATCCAGAGTGAGGTAACCCAAACCCAAAGAAGTTAACATTGCATGTCTTCTTTTATATGTAGATGTTAGCTTTTAAGCTATAGATACATGTGTTTCATTCAGAATATTTACAGAATGCTCCAGTGGCACAATTAGTTAGCACATAGTACTTATACAGCAGAAAATTTACAGAGGTTAGGTAGTAAGGGACAAGAGAGGGATCTTCCAATGAACAGGAAATAGAACATAGCATTATAAAGAAGTGCAAGGGAAACTAGATTAAATGAGGATAAGGTGGGAGTGTAAAGGAGAGACTACAGGGAGGGGCAACTAACATTAAAGGCTTTTTAAAAACCATATCAAAACCTACTACTGTACAAGTGTCCTAAAATATGTACATATAAAAGGGTTCAAATGAAGTTACTATATACTGAGTGAGGCACTGTTCTAACTAGACATCATATGCCACCATATAAGCCCCCAATATCAGGAATGTGTCACATTCTTGAGTCATTGGCCAAAGGGCTCCCACAGACACTTTGCCCAAAATATTATAGGCCATTGCTACTGATTAATCTCTACCACATTACCAGAGGAAAGAAGTAATCATCCAACTGTGAACCTCACAAGCTACAATAGCAACCTTCCTGCAACTATACCCACTATGCAATAGTGACACAAATGTTATAAGAATAGCCAACCACTTTTGGTTAGATTTCATGGCATGTTCCATGAAGTGCAACCTTGACCTTATACTATTAATTAGAGAAAAAGCCAGAGACTAGATTTGTCACTGTCCCTAGGGAACAACCTACTACAATTATTCTGCTAACTGAACATAGCAATAAATTGAATGACACATTTGATTGATGTTAAAAATAAGTGAACATAGGTAACAACAGATCACTATATGCATACACCAGTGCCTTGCTCAAGCTTCATCTGAGGAACTTTAGAGCCCCACAACTGGACAACATAGAAGACTCTGAAGCACTCAGCCCTAAATGGGCTTTCTTATATACCTCTCCCATCAAGTCTCAGTGACTTACATGGAAGAGACAACAGAAAGATTAAAAGAACCAGAGTTTACATCATTTGGAGAAGGGCCTAGGCCCTCCCCCATGTGTCTAGGCTGAGAGAGTATCCCTCTATGTGGAATAGGCTCCCAAAGTCTATTTGTATACTCGGGATAAATACTGATCCACTATCAGAGGCCCCATAGAATGCCCAGTCCTCCCAATTACCACCCACGCTCAGGGGGTCTGGGATGAGATGGGGGAGGGGGAGGGGAGGGGGAGGGAACTGGAATTGGCATGAAAAACAAGCTTGTTTCAAATTTAAATACATAATATTATCAGAAAAAGAACCAGAGGGCAGTCCTCTGCTAGAGCTCCAGCCCTGGCCAGAGATCTGACTAAATCGGTGGGACCATCCTGAATCCCCCCCGTCTGCTGGATATTTGACACCACCCCTCCCCCATTGCCTGTCCTCTGCTGGAGAGGGTGAATCCAACAATCCCACCACCTTTGGGGAACTTCCTGGAGCTGCTCTGAGCACACTAGACCCACCTATACACGTTGGATCACCCTGAGATCCTGCCTACCTGAACTCTGACCCCCCATAGTCGGTAGGGAGCTCCAGGCCCTGCCCAGAGATTGGCCAATCCTATCTCCAGGCCTCTGCTGGAGGTGAATCTGGGACCAGTTCGGGTAGAATCTCCCCCCCACCACCACCACCACACACACCACACACACACACACACACACACACACACACACACACACACACACACACACAAAACACACACCCTTCCCTGGGAACTCCCTGGATTGGCCCCGAATCTCGCCCCTCCCCCCCAGCGAGAGCACTCCTGGTGCTCTAATACACTCCTCCTCCCCACCCCTTCAAAGAGCCTGCCATCCCCCCACCCTGGGCCATACCTAACCCACTGTCCCACCACTTTGGTTGAGCACACTGGAACAGAGGGCAGACTCAACAATCTCTCCACCTTCGAGGAACTTCCTGGAGCTTCTCTGAGTACACTAGACCTGTCTATCCAGGTGGGACCACCCTGAATCCCCACCTGCCTGATCTCTAACCCTCATCGCTGGGTGCCTGCCTAAGGAGAGACCTCCTAGAAAGCTGGAATACTACTCTGCAGAAAAAAAAATGGAATCTCGAATTTCTCAGGCAAATGGATGGAACTTGAAGAAACCATCCTGAATGAGGTAACAGTCACAAAAAGAGGAACATGGTATGTACTCACTCATATATGGATTTTAGCCATAGAGCAAAGGATCACCAGCCTATAGTTCATACTGCCAGAGAAACTAGGATACAAGGAGGATTCTAAGAGATTCATAAAAGGTATCTCACAGAAGGGGAAAGGAACAAAAGGGACAAGATCTCCTGAGCATATTGGGAGTGGGGGGAGCATTGAGTGGAGAGGGAGCTAGGAGAAAGAGAAGGGGAGGAGAGTAAAGCACATGCCACTAGGAAGATTAAGTCAGGGGAGGAATAGATGAGAGGAAGAGAGAGAGAGAGAGAGAGAGAGAGAGAGAGAGAGAGAGAGAGAGAGAGAGAGAGCATAAAAGAGGGAGCCATTATAGGTTTGAAGAGAAAACTGAATCTAGAGAAATGTCCAGAGACCTACAAGACTGACTCCAACTAACAATTTGAGCAACAGTGGAAAGGCTACCATAAATGCCCTTCCCTGGTAATGAGATCGATGACTAACTTATCCACCATCATGGAGCCCTAATCTAGTAGCTGATGGAAATAGAAGCAAACACCCATAACTAAACACTGAGTCGAACTAGAATCCAGATGCAGGGAGAGAGGACAAGACCAGGTTACAGAACGCATAAAGACAGCTGACCTGAACAAGGAGGAGTTAATGGTCCCCTCCAGACTGATAGCTGGGAATCCAGAATGGGACTAACTGAGACCCCCTGAACATGTGTCTCAGCTAGAAGGCCTGGGCAGTCTAAGGGACCTCGGACAGTAGAACCAGGATGTATCCCTGGTGCATAAAAGGACCTTGGGAGGACATTCCCCATGGACAGATACTCCCTTAACCTAGAGAAAGGAAAGAAGGTCTAGTCGCTACTCCAAATGACTTGACAGATTTAGATGACCCCTCCTGGAGGGCATCACCCTACATGTGGAGTAGGGGGAAGGGGAAGGTGGTCAGGGTCATGGGAGGGTGAGAGAGAGGGAAAGAGGGAGGGAGAGAGGGAGGGAAAGAGGAAGGGAGGGGGAACTGGAATTGATATATAAAATAAAAATAAAAAATAAAAAACAATAAAAACTTGGCAGATGGGAAAAAAGTTGAAAAGCACAGAGAGACTTTGGATACTGTATGATATTCTGTGGTCTTTATATTATTTGACTGCTGAGGAAATAACAGCTGTTAAAAGAAATGCTGCTAGATTAATCCAATTTATATATTTTTAAAATGATTTGACTTCAAATTTTAAGTCCAAAAACAGACTACTGGGGAAAAGGATTTCTATTTTTCCTTCCAGACTAACATGGTTTGATCAAGCAAGATCCCCTGAAACAGTGTCCCAGGTGATCCAACATTCAAAACAGCTGGGACATGGCAGCCCCATGACAGTGCCCACTACCAGCAGGAAGCAGTTTAGAAAGAATGACACCCAAATTCCCAAATATTGTTTATAAATGTTTGTTTTTCATCTAAATGGGGTTGGTTATAAATGATTAATGACCACAACCAATCTCTTTTTAAAGGTAAAAAAGGGGGATTATGGTATAAAAATGTATACTTTGTTTTGAAATGGATTTTCATTTATTGAAACAAATTTAAGGTTGATTTTGTGATGTGTATATTCCTCCTCTTGCTTAGGTATTGTGTTTATATAGCTCATTTAGAAATTTAGTACATATTTTAGATAGTTACCTATAATAGTCAAAACTTAGTTAAGTTAGGATTTCTAGATATACAGAAATGTATTTGAGATAAATAGGTATTCTTCAAATCTTTCAAAGACCTACAGAATGTGGCATTTAAATGGTTTAGGGTTTTTCTTGACAGTGAGACATAACTGCTCCTGGCAACACCACCTGTGTCAGAAAGGAAGTTGGCCATCAAAGAAACTCATTGTGGAGTTACTTCTAGCATGGCAAAACTAGCCATTTGGACAATATAATGCTCTTGTCTGGACTGTTTGACTTTATGCTGTATAAACTGAACATTCAGGACACACAGAAAAATGACTGCTGAAATAAGTTGGCCATTGCTACAGGGTTCCTGTTTCATGAAAGAATCTGCCAGACATTCTGCAGGACACAGAGAAAAGTGGCTGACAAACTGCCAATACAGATGGACAGTTTGAAGTTCCTGCTTTGCTTAGGAGTCTGCCAGACACACTATGGCCTATAGGCTGAAGATGGAACATTACAGAAGAACTTCGGATGACTGACCAGAGAGTGAGATATCTCTGCCATTTCTAGAGTTATAAATTATCCTTCTGTGGTCTTTGATGGAGTTGAAGACAGATAGTTATGGTTATAGTTTTCCTTAGTTAGGATTAAAGATAAGTTGCATATAAGACTTTAGACTCACAAAGATAAGATAGATGATGGAATATTTTCTTTAAATCTTGCTAAATGTTAGTGGACTAAATATTGTTAACTATGGTTCTTATTTGATAACTGTTTTGCTATATATTTTGTTATGTTAAGGTTAAAACCCTTCTTTCTATTTTACACAGAAAAGAGATGATCAGATATGTCATTCTGTAAATATGTTTCTCTTATTGGTTAATGAATAAACACTGTTGGCCAATAGGAAAGCAAGATAGGCAGGACTAGGAGGCAAGGAGGTTTCTGGAACAGAGAAGAGAAGATTCAACATGGAGGATGGAGAGAGCAGAATTCCAGGCCCTCTCTCTGAGCCTTCACCTAGTAGCTGATGGAAGCAGAAGCAGATACCCACAAGAAAACACTGAGCTGAACTCCTGGAATCCAGCTGCATACAGGAAAGAGTGATGAGCAAAGGGGTCAAGACCAAGCTAAAGAAACCCACAGAAACTGCTGACCTGAACAAGAGGAGCTCATGGACTCCAGCTGATAGCTGGGAAACCAGCATAGGATCATCCAGACTTCCTGAATGTGGGTGTTAGTTGGGAGGACTCGGCGGTCTATGGGGGCCTCTTGAAATGGATCAGTATTTATTCCTAGTATATGAATGGACTTTGAGAGCCCATTCCATATAGAGGAATACTCTCTCAGCCTAGACACACAGGGAGGGCCTGGACCCTGCTCCAAATAATATGACAGACTTTGAAGACTCCCCATGAAAGGCCTCACCCTCCCTGGGGAGCAGAAAGGGGATAGGATGGGGGTTGGTAGGGGGAAAGGGAAGGACAGGAGTGTGCGGGAACTGGGATTATCTGTAAAACAAGCTTGTTTCAAATTTAAATAAAAAACATTTAAAATTTAAAAATGTGGGAAAAAATCAGAGGTTATGAATAATTACAAGAAAATAGGGTCTTCTGAACATAACAAGATGGATGCATATATGAGCTCACAGAAACCATGACTGTTGGAGTAGAAGGTTACAAGCAAGAGAAAAACAGAATAATCTATTTGGTGACAGATTAGAGTTGAAGTAGAGTAGCATTGCATTTTAGCTTACTTTGCAGAATATTTCAGAGGTATTTACCATTAACAAATATGTGTATTTCCTTACACTGTCAAGGAATATCTATGTGTTCACATTAACTTAATCAATGAAGGGATAAAGAGGAAATATTACTCTCCCACAAGAAGAACCCCAAATGATGTATGTAATTATTCTGCTTTCAAGCAAGCTTATCCTACTTCCCCATTTCTTAAATGTTAGTTCTGCGTAGTGATTCATTTCCCTGAGCACTGTGAGACAAACCAGTGGGGAGTGAGAGTGGATGGACAGCAGTCAGTAGAACTTAACCAATACCACCTGTGTAGTGAGATATTCACTTCGTCCGCACCTGTGGCACTGGCCATGCCTACTGGGGGTGGGGACAGGGGTGGACATTACCTGGAGGAACTAAGTTTGAGGAGGAGGCCCCATATACAAGTTTTTTATTGTTTTCCCTAATCTCAAACCATTTCTTTAAGAATCATAATAATGATGAAACCCATTGCTATTACAAAAAAAAAAACCAAAATGTATATATTGGTTAAGTCATGATTTTCTTCTGCTAAAATTTCTTCTATATATGAAATAAAAGAATTCCTAAAGTCCTGCAACATAAGATTATCCACCATAGGTATGGAACAATTGATCTCAGATATTATGTTAGCTTAAATTACAAAGGATGTTGCAATTACCTTAGGTGTAATTCTGCTCTTCTGGAACTTTGATGCTTTTAGTTGTAGATCTCAACTTGTAGTAGTTAAGCCTGAAGGTGTACCACAAAATAGCATCCGGCAGCGGATGATCCTTCTGATCCTGGTCCCTGTAGAATAGCTCTTAACAAACTAAGGCAAGCGAAATTTTGTTAAATGAAGGAGTGAAACAAGCCTTGTGCAATTTGTTGGCACTGGAGGGCTAACAGGTGTCCCCTCCCACGGGTGCCACCAGGCCCAAGGGGTGGGCGAGGGGCTCTGCACAAATGCAGCGTGGAGGAATGAGCAGGAGATGAGCAGCAGTGAGTGCCTTCTCAGGGCCACTGCAGAGCTAATGGGGTTGAAGGGCAGACACAAATGTCCCACAAGCTGCTGTGAGTCTGCCTGGTTAGCCAAGGGACCCTGCCTGTTCAGGGACGGTGAGGGAAGGGAGCTGTGTTTGGTGCTGTGAAAATCCAGATCCCACTTCTGACACCAGATATTGAGGTTTAATAAGGATCAGGAGAAACAGATAGGCCAATTAGGTGTTTATTCAGGGAGAAATAACTTACAATATAGACAGATGAACACCAGCAGGTTCCTAGTCCCAAGGATGCCTCTGGATGCTCTCCTTTCTCTGTGCTGCAAGCAAAATAGCTCCAGGGTCCCCTCCTCAGACTTAGCTCCCCCAGGTAATGTCCGCCCATGTCCCCACTCCCAATGGGCGTGGCCAGTGCCACAGGTGCAGAAAAAGTGAATATCTCACTACACACCTGAGCTACGGCACGTTGGTAGGTTCTCTCTCACCAACCCACATCTGTAACCTGATTGTGAGAAAAGCATGTCCTAAAATAAAGGACAAAAAGGATCCCTTTCATGTTTGTAATGTTATTAGTCAAGAAGATCTTGTATCTCAGGCTTAAATATTATTCATTTCTAGATCTCTTTCACTTGCATAGCTTAGTAAACACTTTTATTTCTTTCCTTTGTAGGTAATAATGTAGCCCACATCACAAGAAGGCAGCACAGATGTTGTTGTTACAATAAATGATATAAAATTTGCACAATGAAGAGCCTAGGAGTGGGGGAGAACAAAGTGGCCATGGAAAATTTTAAACATGTCAACTATAAAGAAAGTAAACATGAATGGCAGGGGGGATATGAGGAAGCTATTCTAAGGGGTGGGAGGCTAATATGGCACATTAGAAGTAACCAATATTAGTGTCAAAAACACATGCAGAAAAATAAACTTTGGAAAGCATCACAGGTAGAGGCCAGTAAAACTATATGGATGGTTATGTCACTCACAGACAAATCATAAGCCAGTTCTCTCGTGAAAAACGTTGTGGGGCGATGAGAGAAGGTAAATTTCCTCACCCCAGGCAGACTATTGCCCTTTTCTTTCAAAGATTTATCTGAACTGGCAGAGACAGAAAGAACCCAAACTCTTAAAGAAGAAACACTCAGTTTTAAATCCAATTCTGCCATGTAATGTGTGACTTTGGCTAATGCCAAACTCTGTACTCTAATTGCCTCCTTTGAGTAATGAGGAAATGGTGCATACTTCTGAAGTCTGCAGAACAGGCTAAGTGGCATAGTATATTCTAGGACAAACGTGATTCCTAATGGAAGCTCTGTACCCACAACACTACGGGGTCACCAACACCTGGTTACTAAGGTCATGGGATGGTTTTTTTTCTCTACCTCATTCACAAACTGTTACCAAAGAGAGTAAAACACATACAGCTTTGCCGTCTCCACTAACCTCAGCTCAGACATGGAGAAGGGGCCAGGAATTGGTCCTTCTTCTCCTTCTGTACCAAGGAGAGAGTGGGGCAAAGGTGAGAAGAATGAATGCCACAAAATTTCCTATAATCTTGAAGCTTTTTTTGTGTTTGAGCCTTGGTTAAGCTGACTGGGTCCTTCACTAATTTCCAGTCACTGAAAGGAACTTTGATTGGCACAGAGTTGCTTGCCTGGTGATGGCCTCTGAGGAGCAACGAAGGCCAAGGATGGTTTGCTATCTTCCATAGCCATTTTTAAAAAATTAATAAGTAGGACACTACCCCTCCATAAATTGGATTAAATTATTCAATGCTTTCCTATTAAAATAAAAACCAAACTCTTTGGCCTCCGGGCACTGAATAATTTGTCCCAAGTGTTTGCTTTCCTATCCAAATTTAATTGGTTCCATTCCTTTCCTTTCTCTCTGACCTCTAACCACAGCCATCTTCTTTCTGTTCCAAGAACGCACTAGTTTGTCTTGCCTTGGGGTCTTTTCACAAGCTTTCACTTCTAAAAAGCCCTTCCCTTCCCTCTGTGTCACTCAGGCCTGTTCTTTTTCTTCACATATTATCTTTAGAGATTCTTTGGAAAGATTGCCAGTGACCTTTCAAACTAGGTTAGTCCCATTGTTATATACATCAAATGTCAGGCTTTTTTCCTTCCTGTACTTGCCCAGTGGTAAACATGTAGTTTTCTTTGTGAGGTTACTTACTTTGCACAACACTCAAGCGTTTACTACTGGATCTGCAGCTTCTAGAACACTAGGATATAAAAAGTATTTTTTTTATTTGAGAGCCTCTCCTGTCTTCCTTTGCCCTATTTTACTTTATATTCTTTTGAGTTACTGTGATCAAACAAATTCCCAACATCAGCAACCTATTAGGAAGAAGAGGTTAATTTCAGTCATGTTTCAGGTTGATTTCTTCCTATCACTGATGTGACAGCATGGCTCAGCATCTGTCTGCAGTGGCAGAAGTGTGAAGCAGTTGCCTTTCGCATGGTATAAGTCAGAAAGCAAAGGGCACATGCTAGAAAAAGAGGTGGGTATCATCTTTAAAGGCCCACCCCTAGTGACCTACTTCCTCCAGCAGGCTCACCCTCCTAATATTACAACTGCACGTGGCAAAGGCACACATAATCACAGTTGAGTGAAGACAATATAGTCAGTGACTCTTCTATCACATTAACTAAGACCCTGCAGGGATGAAAAATTATGTAATCGGTCTGTCTCTCCTTCCTCCTCACCCGGTCCATCAACAGACTCCAAACCAACCTTCTCATAGTTCTTCTCTAGTATAAGCATGTCTCCAGAAACATGCTTCTTTACCCCCATACCAGCCAAAAGAAAAAAGAAAAAGGTGGAGGAGACACCTGCCCTTCAACCTTCTCTTTGGCCTTCAACCTTCAAGATACTGCTAGAAGCTGGAGACTAAGTTTTCAGGACATGAGTGAGCATGTGACAGTGCTTAAGATCTAAACCATGATTCTCTCCCCTTCACTCTTGTGTAGCTGCTGCATAAGGACTTTCTCTCAGGCTTTAGTGCCTACAATGTCTCAGTGACTCTTGGTCATGCTCAGGCTTGACACAGGGATCAGTGAAAGAGGAACAACACTTTGCTCCTGTTTTGTCTCCTGAATCATCGTTTCCCTTCAGATAACCAGAACCTCACTCCATAAAGAGGAAATACATTTTTAGAACTGACCTTTCCTTCCTACTAAATCATGAGCTTCCTTCATCCAGAGACCCCCTTAGCAGATGACAGAACAGAACCACAAAGTGGAATTGCCCGCATCTCTGACACAGACAAAGAAAAAACAATTTTGGAGGAAGTGTCCCTCAAGTGATAACACAAGTAGAGTCCCTAACTCAGATTATTATCTTTTCCTTAATGTGTTCATTCACTGAAATGTGTCTGAGTACCTATCACCTGGGTAGCTTGTGAAAGACAGACAGGACTGGACAGATGGTTAATGTTTGATCCTTATCTTCAGGTTCTGTCCAGCATAAGAGACAGATACTTACCATTCAACAAACATTCATTGAACACTTGCCATATGGAAGAAACTGTAGCAAATGTTGGGGAAAACAATGGTGAGAAGAAACATCCTTGGAATCAAACAGATATAGCATAAAGACAAACACATTTACAAAGAATTATTGTTAGAATTCATGGCCATGGTCTTGGAGAAGTAATAAATAATTCCTCATAGCATTCTCTTATCAACTAAGCTAATAAAGGCAAATTCAGTCTCAAGATTATCTTGCTGTTGAACCCTTTAATAAGTTCAGGAGATAGCCCTTCCCACTCCCCAAGCAAAGAGAGCAAACCTTAAAGGGGAAATTATGATGAAGAAAGACAAAAGGAGCTGTAAAATACAAGGAAAGAAATGTCAAAGGAGAAAAGGTTAGAGAAAAAGCACACTTAAACTTTTAATAAGGTCAAATGGGAACCAATTAAAAACAATAATACTTTCTCAATTCATTCTCCAGTGAACTGCTGGGGGAACCTTGCCCTATACTGATCTAACTCACTGCCTCTGGGCAACACTTAACATCTACTGCCCCAGATATTGATGAGTTTTCCACCTGTAAGTCCTGTTCATGAACAGTATCTTTGCCAAGTAAACAAATTCACCATTTTTCACTGTTGTTGTTCTTGGTATATGTTTTTTTTTTTTGGTTTGTTTGGTGGTTGGTTGGTTGGTTGGTTTTTTTCCTTTTAATCTTAGCAGAAGAAATGAACAGAACCAGTATCTATCTGTCCACTCCCTCATCTAGGGTACCTCAGAGACAGTGTTACCATAAAATTCAGCATCACACTGAAAACACATTATTGGAATTACTTTGCTCATGGCAAATACCTAACTGGAAGCCAAGTAAGAAGAGTTCTTCAGTATACAGTGCAAGGGTTATAGCCCCTCATGACAGTCAAGGAGTAAAATGAGGACTAATCACATTGTTTTATAATGTGAAAGCAGATAAGGGACAAGAAGTGGGGTCTGGATAATCTTCAGCCTACTTCCAATGACTCACTTCCTCAAGGCCAATCCCAAACTGAGTCTAAGGAGGACATGTCACATTCAGACCATGATAGACATCAGGAGTACCTCAAGATTTTTAGTTAATTAATGTATTTATTTTAGTTTCTCTTAGAGTCTTTCTTTTGGTTGTGCTGTTTAGCACTAGACGGTCTGATATGCTATCCTGGCTGGCCTTGAACTCCTGAGAGTAATATTCCTGCTACAGCCTCCAGGATTCAGGGATTACCACACTCAGGTGTCTTAATCTTTATTACGAATATTGAAAACGACAGTGTGACAACCAGAAACATAACTATCTTAGCTAATTTTGGTATTGTTACAGAATGACATTTAGTGAGTATGTAAATTTCTTTGTGTTAAGCTTCCAAGTAATAGAATGACTGATATTTAAGTCCCCTTCAGGATTGATACCATAGGTGATAGCTTATAAATCTATATATTCTAACATATTTGATTTCACAAGGAATATCAAAGTAGCAATTGTAGTCTATACAGTGATGGTCTGCCCAGATTGCTCCCAGGGGCCACAGACATTGTCTTGGTTAGGGTTTCTATTACATGATAAACAGCATGGCCAAAACAACTCAGGGAAGAAAAGATTTATTTGGCTTACATACCACTCTTAATTCACAATAGCAGACTTCCTCTGAAACTTTACAAGCCAGGCTCTCGATATTCTTATCTCCCAAGTTTCCACAGAACAACCCACTGAGCTCTCAGCACTCGGTGGCTTTTCTAGGCCAAAGTTTCAAAGTCCTTCAACAACCCTCCCAAAATTAACATGATCAGGTCTGGCATGGCAATACCCCACTCCCTTGGTACCAATTTCTATTTTGTTTGGGTTTCTACTGCTATAATAAAACACCATGACCATAAGCAACTTAGAGAGAAAAGGATTTGTTTTGCTTATACATTTTGAAATCACATTCACTAGAGGAAAGCCAAGGCAGGAATTCAAAGCACACAAGAACTTGGAGGCAGGAGCTGTTGCAGAGGCCATGGAGGGGTGCTGCTTACTAGCTGGCTCCACATAGCTTGCTCAGCCTGCTTTCATTCATTCATTCATTTATGTATTTATTTATGTATTTATTTATTTATTTATTTATTATTTTTGAGACAGGGTTTCTTTTGTAGCTTTGGAGCTTGTCCTGGAACTCCCTCCGTAGGCCAGGTTGGCCTCTAACTCACAGAGATCTGCCTGTCTCTGCCTCCTGAATGCTGGGATCAAAGTCATGTTCCACCACCACCAGGTTCACCCTGCTTTCTTATAGCACACAGGGTGGCCTTACCCCACAGTAGGCTGAACAACCCCTACCACCACCCCCATCAATCACTCGGTTTCTCAACTGAGGTTCTCTCCTTTCAGATGACTAATTCTAGCTCACATAAAAAGTAGCCAGCACATACATGTTACTCAACACTTTCATATCAAGGGGCTTTTGTTCATGGAGAATATTTGTTCCATGATGTACTTCTTAGATGTTTAGTTTATTAAATTATTAAGTTAATTTTTATTTTCAAAATATATTTTAAGATTAAATATGATTAAATAATTTAGAATTGAGATACTAATGCCTTTAAGTACTTCCAGGATCTCAAAAGAAAAAAAAATGTACAGAAATACAATCTTTTTAAATATGCTTAGTCTTGAGTGTTCTAGAACATTAATGACACATGCTTGATAAATTTTCTTTATTATTTTTAGAATTCCTTACATATTGTGAGGTTGTGGTAGGAACTGCCTTTGACACCATAGAGGAATTGGTGTTCCTCTCAAATCAAAAGGACAAAGAACAAAGTCTCAGGAAATCAACATTATAGAATATGGGTGACCAAACAATTGATCATGAGATTTGATTATTAATCTCAAGATGATGTTTAAAAAATCATAGTCATTTATAGTCACCATATCAAATATAATTGGTTCTAACTGGATTTTAGTTCTTTATATAACTTATAGAAATATTACACCTTCAACACCCACATTCTTCAATGATGCATGTCTGCTGAGCATACCCCGAATCCAAGCTAATGGTTTCAAGATTTCACTTACCAATAAAAGAAAAAGGGCTACTTAGAAACATAGCTGACTCCAGAGGAAGGAAAGTGCAAGATGAGCGTAGAATATCATATTCCAATCACTGAGAAATTGTTCAAATATTGTGTTGAAAATGCCAAATGAGAAATAATGGAAGGAATTAAAAACAATTAAAATATTTCAGCCACAATAATAATGTATTTGCTGTTATTAATTTATGTATATATAGTGTTGTTAATTGGTGCTACACCATTTGTACAGTTTTGATACAGTGCTTTGACATTTGAAGCAGGGGAAATAATGCATTTCTATAGAGAATTCTGACAGATTTCACCTACATGAGAAAACCACACATACAAATGAGGGTTCATTCTAGAAAGGAATTGGCCTTACCCTCCAAAATGCTAATGCTAAGAAAGCAAAAATGACTGAGCACAGCTTCTACAATAAATATTCCTAAGGCAGTGTGAATTCAATACAGTGTGATATTGGCTTCAGTTTGGAAAAGAAATTGTGATAAAGTTATTGGGATAGTAAATAAAATTTGAAAATGCATTATATGTGAGATGCTAATGCTGTATCCATGGAGAGTGTTATGAATTTGATAATTGTGTCATGGTTACACAGAAGAATGTCTCTGTTCTTGGAAAATAAGTGCTGAAATGTTTGTGGGAAAGCATCACTAAGTCTGAAACTCTCAAAGGATTTAGCTACAACAAATACTTCTTCTCGTTATTCTTGGAACAATACAGCATAACATGATTTATAGCACATTTACATATAATATGTCCTACAAAATCTAGAGATGATGTAAAGTACATGGAAGGATATATGTACACTATATACAAATAATTTTACATTTTAATTTTGCATATTTGTGTGTCTGTGTGGGATATATGCATGTGAGCTCAGGTGCCACAGAGGCCAGAGTGTTACATTCCCTGGAGTTAAGAGTCATGAGCCGCTCAACATGGGTGCTGGGTTCAAACTTAGGTCTTCTGGAAGAGAAGTACATGCTCTTATCTACTGAGCCGTCTCTCCAGAAACATATGTCACTTTATGTAAGGGACTTGAATAACTGTAGATATTGGGACAACAGAAGTTCTGAAACCAAATCCCCACAAATAGAGAGGTGTGTGTGTGTGTGTGTGTGTGTGTGTGTGTGTGTGTGTGTGTGTGTGTTAATATGGAATGTGTAATGGAATGACAAATGAAGAGAAAGATTTCCTAGAAATAGGTAATGTGAGTCATTACAGGAACAAAATGCTATTACAATTTCTCAGGATAACTGACAAAATTCTTGGTGGTGATGTGTTCAATTTCAGGCCCAGACATTTTCATTGGTTTTCCCAATTTACCACTGCATACCTCTCATGGAGTAGTATATTTAATAATATATACTAACATACATATACACGTGTTCTTTATACTTTTATGAACAGACTTTGACTTACAAAGATTTGACATATGTTTTTGTTTTACTTTGTGATTATGTGAAAATAATTGAAGACCAACAGAAATAAAAGTTCAAATGTTTAATTTTCTTTTTGTTTCCAGGCTAGTGACATGTGGTACAATATGGTCTCTTAGTGTTGGGCAGCAGCAGTGAGGTTCATCTCCCATGGTCAATCCTTTATATGGTACTGTGTTATCTCTGTGTTTTATATACTGTGTGTTTTAGATACAGTGTATTTTAGACACAACAGGGCATATGCACACGTAGACTCATTATGACAACATCTTGTGCAAGCTCAAGCCATACAAAAGCCCAACTGCTGATTAAAATAAAGTGGCAATTGTTGAGATGAAGTTCAAGATAATTGTGTCCAGCATGAAGAAGGTAAGCCAGTAACAGTCATTACATATAAGGTAGGTCTTTCACAGTTGATAATCTTGTACATAAGTTCATCAGTGATACCATGAAGCAAGTTAAGCCTACTGTCATCATAAAGAGCTAGGCTAGTTGATAGTATGGAAAATTATTTGTCATGTGGATGGAAAGCCAGTTACAGAGCTGCATGCTCCCTTATGGTCCAGAGAGAAGAACATTTCAAGACAGAAAAGCAGCATACCATTAACCTTCCATGTATGCAAAGACAGAGTGCCTGGGTTTGTTTCAACACTCCAAAAGGCATCATAAATTTAATCATGTGATCAGCAGCAGTGAGGCGGCGCATGCCTAAAGCAAAAGTGCCAAAGCTTTGAAGGAAGAACTGCATAAGATAATTTTACAAGAGAGGTATTTGTCAGAACAAATATTTAGTGTTGATGAAGCCAGCTTGCTCTAGAAGCACATGCCAGAGCATGCATATGTTTATCAAGAGTCTAAGACAATGCCAAGACTCAAAGCATCAACCATTACCCAGTGTTGCTTGCCTTGGAAATACTGCAGGTTCCAAGTTAAAGCTTTTCCTAATGTGTCACTTCAAGAGCCCTAGAGCATTCAAGAATGCGATCAAGCATGCCCTTCTTGTTTCTGATCACTACAAGAATAAAACCTGGATGACGTCCGCATGGAAGACTTGCTTTCTGTAAGATTATTCTGGATCTCAGACATACTTTGGGGTGTTCACAACATGTTTTCACTATCCAACCTGATGCAAAGTTTGTATATTTACAGCTCACTCCAACCACTCATTCAACCAATAGCCCAAAGTGCAATAGCTGTTTAATAGCTACACTCAAAGCAGCTATTTACTATTATGTACTATTTACTCTAAATGCTCCTGCAGAATGTTGGGGCAGCTGATCACTCTCCAGAGCACTCGGACATTTGGAAATGTTTAGCATCTAAAATGAGATGCAGAGCATCACCCAGCATGGGAAGCGGCACAGGAACGCATGAATGGCATTTGGAAGGGAGTTTTGAAGACATATGTGAAGACATTCAAAGGCTTCCACAAAGATTCTTCTGTTGATGAAATAGTAAAGAACAGCATGTTAATGCTTGGGAAACAGAACCGCGCACTGGTAAGGGGAATATTCATGAGCTCCTTGTCACAGAAGTGAGCAGCTTTCCAGCGAGGTGCTGATTGAGCCGATGAAAAAAGTGGGTAAGAATGTGAGGGAGAAGAAGGAGTTAGACCCAAGACAACAAGAAATTTCACAAATAAAGCCACTGAAGCATTTGCTGGCATCAATAATGGTGTGCAGACATTAGAAAAAACAGATCTCAGCCCTCTCTGAGAGATTTGTAGGTACTTTCCAGCAGATGTAGACTGTTCTTGCTTGATGTAGAGTAACATGCAATGAAAAGAACAGACTGTTCAATCAACATGATATCCTCCCAAAGAACATCATGCTCACTAAGCCATTAGCCAATGCCAATGCCCCAGTGACTTGTAACAGCTATTCTCAAAGCCTCATGAGAAGAGAGAGAAATTGATGTCCTATCAGGGAGCCATCCCAACATCAAGTAGCTCAATGCTGCAGGCTCAGGCCCACAGTGCTCTTGCTGTGCTCTGTCTTAGTTAGCATTTTATTTCTGTGAAGAGACACCATGAATCCAGCAATTCTTATAAAGGAAGACATTTAATTGGGGATGGCTTACAGTTCAGAGGTTTGGTCCACTGTCATCATGGCAGGAAGTATGGAGCATGCAGGCAGACATGGTGCTGGAGAAGGAACCTAGAGTTCTACATCTGTATCATCAGGCAGCAAGAAAAGAGAATAACACTGGCCCTAGCTTGAGCTTCGGACACCTCAAAGCCCACCCTCCATGACATACTTCCTTCAACAAGGCCACACCCACTCCAACAAGGACACACCTCCAATAATGCCACTCCCTATCAGTCTATGGAGGCCAGTTTCATTCAAACCACCGCATGTATATTAGCAGAAAGTATCTCTGCAAGGATCATGATTCTCACAGTATTCAGTAACAACTGTTTGATGCTGTTTTACCTTAAGTTTAGCACTATATGATTTTGTCCATCTGTGGTCTAGTCTAAGTGTTCTGAGCATGTTTAAGGTAGACAAGGCTAAGATAAGATATGGATTTGAGTAGACTGGGATCTCAGATGCATATTCAACTTTTTTTTTTAAGATTTATTTATTTATTCTGTAAATAGTGTTCTGATAGCAGGGCAGAAGAGGGCACTAGATCTTGTTGTAGATGGTAGTGAGCCACCATGTGGTTGCTCAGAATTGAACTCAGGACTTTTGGAAAAGCAGACACTGCTCTTAATCTCTGAGCCATCTCTCTGGCACCACCCATCTTCAGCTTACAAGGAGTTTTTTGTGCTATGGAACTACCATCAATCAAACAACATCTATGCACACAGTATAGAATGCCTAAAGAGTGGTGAAACATTCCATCTTGCATGAAAATGCCTAGAGACTTCAGGAAATTCTAAAAGGAGACTTGCTAAGGATCAGAAAGCAAACTCAGAAGCATCAGGAAGTCTCTGAAACCAACCAGATGCATGAGTCCCCACCAAAGGTTTTATAACTAATAAGGAATACTGAGGGACAGTCTCCAAGCTACTGGGCTGCCTACAAGAGACAGAGAAGAGACAAATAGCTGCCAAATGAAAAACAAAACAAAAACAGTCTCTGACCATTAGAACTACCTTCAAGTCCTGAAGTATGCTCCAGAGTCCCAGCTTCTGTGAGTTGTCACTCAGGCTAGGGTAAGCTTCCAATGATGCAGCTGCCTTTGAGTCATTTCTGCTTCATTGGTACTTCTGAAAGTAACTCTGATAAACTCACTGGTTGGTCAAGTTGGACTTTGATGACATTGTTACTTTGTTCTATCAATGGTGCTATCTGGACTGAGTAGAGGTTTTTTTTATTTTTTGGATTTTTTTGTTTGTTTGTTTGCTTGCTTGCTTGCTTGCTTGTTTTTCACATCTTCCCCAGGGGTAGTATCAACAGTATCAGATATAGTAAAACCTATAAAGACAAATGAGACAGAGAAACAGAAAAGCTTTGTACCAATGAGGCGCTCTGCAGAGGCCTCTCAAATAACTTAATCATATTTTAAATTTCTAACAAAACTTTTTTCCCCCTTACAAGCATGTGAAACATCGATTAACAATAAACATTAACCCACACCCATAATTTCATGAAGTTTCATCTAAGAACAAATGTTTAAAGAGGAGAGCATCATTATTGATTGTGGATTATTAATTCGGTGCACGGATATGCAGAGCCCTTGTACAGGTGCTGGAATGTACTCCAACCTCAACGAGCTCCATAATGGAAAGTGGCATTTGTTACCCTGTGAAACACAGAAGTCAGCCTGAGGCAACTAGTTTTTGCTAGCTCCAACTACACATAGGCAATTTATGTGAAGTGGTTTATTCAATTCCAGACTCATCTATCAGTCTAAAAGTACCATCTTCAGAATTCTACGTCTGTTCAGTATGCAAATAGTGTACTTTTTGTAATTAGAGTGTAGCTGGGTCATTTCTCTTCCTGTGTCCATTCATTATGCTGCCTTTTACTTCAAATATACAAGAAGCATCTATGAGCCTTTACTTGTTAATAAAACACGTGAAATGTGTTATTCTGTCTTAGGGTTCTGGTCCATCCCTGGATATCCTATATCCAGTGGTGATTAGCACAAGACTCCAAAGTTCCAGTTTCTTCTCCCCAGCTCAGGAAAACTGAAGGAATAATCTACCCCAAGAATTCCTCCATGGTAACACACAGTGACACTGGAGACCACTACAGCTTTCTTTCTGCCCTGTCTTGCCTCCCTCTTTCCTTCATTGGTATTTTTTTTTCAGAGCATCTCTAGCAAGTTATCATGGTCCAGGGAGAATAGTAGAGGTCTAATGACCACTATCAAGAGACCCACCAGATACAGAAATGCTCCCCTTCATTCACCACTTGTCCTGGTGAAAACGATGGATCCTGGCAGACAGCAGTAGATAGATAAAACAACCCCAAAAGGCAACAGAAACAAATACCCCATCTTTTTTTAATTTTTATAATTACTTTTTCCTTTTTTATTTAAATTTGAAACAAATTTGTTTTACATGTAAATCCCAGTTCCATCACCCTCCCATCCTCTCCTATTACCCTCACCAAACACAACCCATCCCCTTTTTGCTCCCCATGGAAGGCTTCACCTTCCTTGGGGAGTCTTCAAAGTGTCTTTTCATTTGAGGCAGGGCCTAGTACCCCCCCCACCATGTGTCTAGGCTGAGAAAGTATACCTCTATGTGGATGGGCTCCCAAAGTCCACTCATATACTAGGGATAAATACAGATCCATTACTAGAGGCACCATAGACTGCCCAGTCCTCCTAACTGACACCCACATTCAGGGGGTCTGGGCCGTCCTATGCTGTTTTCCCAGCTATCAGAATGTACCCCATTTTTTAAGTACATAAAAATGACCACACTCTTAGATATAGAGGATACATACATTCCTCCTTAAAACAGAAAAGGAGGTAGGTAAAATGTTGGTTGGGATGCAAAAATAAAAAAAATAAATAAAAAAACAAACAAAATAAAAATACAGAACAAAGGGGCATAAGGCGCTCCCATTCACTTGAAATAAACAATAAATATTTATAATCTTGTTCAATAACTATTGTCTTCTGTGTTATAGTATGAGATTGTCTTTCCTTTTTACATGTATGTTTATAGTATGTGAACAAGTGCATGCACTCATTAGGAGAGAATGTTGAATGTTCTGTTTTAACATATTCCACCTTTATTGCCTGAAGGCAGGGTATCTCACAGATCCTGGAATTATGTTGATGACCAGAAAACCCTACTGATCCTACTGTCTCTGCCAGCCTCCCCCCCCCAGCACTGGAGTCTAGGAGCTCATGGCCATGCCTTCTTTTATTTTTTTTAAACACAGATACAGGGGATTTGAAATCCAATCCTCAAAAAGGGCACTTAACCACTGAGCTATCTCTCCAGCTTCTAGTCTAAGAGATCATTTTATTCTCATTTTAAAAATTAGTTCTTTGAGAATTTGATACACCTTCCAGATATCATTTCCAATTCACTACATATCTAATTTTGTGTCCTATTTTTAATAGACCCATCAGGTCTAACATGTACTACCCATATATACTTTGATGTGTCACCTTCTACAAGAGTATGGTGGACCTAGCAGGGTCTTTAAAGTCATTAAAGAAAATTGATCCTGTCTCTGCCAGAAGTTATCAAATACTAATAATTCTTTATCCAGGAGTAGGACTTCATGCCCACCTGCCTTGTCCACGCTGGGAATTTTCTCTTGAGCTTGCACGGTTTGTATGTACTGTCACAACTTCTGTGAGTTTTTATGTACAAATTGCCTCTGTGTCTAGAAAACACTATTTCCTTGTAATCATCCACCACCTCTGACTCTTAAAATCTTTCTGACCATTCTTTAGGAATGCTCCCTGAGCCTTGGGAAGATGAAATGGAAAACTTATGTCCCAATTAGTGCTGAGGATCCTGTAATCTCTTACTCCCTTAATCTTAGTCAGTTGTGGCATTTTGCATTAATCACCATTTCCTAAAAACAAGAGCATCTGTGATGAGGGCTGAGGGACACATTAATCTATAGGTATAACAATAAATCATTAGGAGACAGTTTAATATTATTTCCATTTAGAAGAATAATAGCAGTAGGTTTTCTCCTAGGACTTATGACCTATTTAGCCACAGTTTTTTGATGTCAATAATAGTGTGAGCTATGGGTTTCATCCTTTTGAGCAGGACTTACCCAATCTGGTATGGTTATATCTAAAGTGGGTTTTGTTATTGTTTGGGGTTATCTTTGTTATGCTAAGTCTTTTGTATTCCCACATAAAAATTTAAGATTGTTTTTTCAATTTCTATGGAGAATGTCATTGGAATTTTTGTGGGGATTTCTCTAAAACTGTTGGTTGCTTTTTGGTAGGATGGACATTTTTGCAATTAATCCCACCAATCCATGAGTGTGGAAGATATTTGCATATTCTGGAATATTCTTCCATTGCTTTTTCAGTGTCTCAAAGTCTTTTACTTCTTTTGTTGGGTTTGTTCCAAGATGTTTTAGGCTATTACAAATGGAAGTCTTCCCCTTATCTCTTTCTCTCTGTGTTTGTCATTTGTATATAGGAAGGCCACTAATTTCTCTGTGTTAATTTTGTATATTGATACTTTGCTGAAAGTTTATAAACACTAGGAGTTTACTTCTGTAGTCTTTAGGCTCTTTCATACATAGAATCATATCAGTGATTCTTTTATTTCTTTTCCTATTTGTGTCCTATATGATATTTATCTCCCTGGCTTATTTTATTGCTCTTTCTAAGGCTTCAAGTTCTGTGTTGAATAGAACTGGAAGAAAGGGACATCCTCCTCTTGTTTCTGATTTTAGAGGAAATGTTTCAAGTTTTTCTCTGCTTAACAAGATAATACTTTCTCTCAGTGATCAAGGTTGACTGAGTCCAGACCTGTATTACTTCCCAAATATTAGTTCCTAGATTTACATATTCAACCATCTAACCCATCTATAATTTCTGTCCCTGACACTATGGCTATTTCATTTATGCTTTAGCTTAGCACAGGAGAGACTGACTACAGAAACTGGCTAATGTCTTCTAATCCAGTCCTATTGTCTCCCTGGTTAGTTAGTACCTCTTCCATGGTAGGTGCTCTCTGCTAAGTATTAATATCGTGTGTGTGTGTGTGTGTGTGTGTGTGTGTGTGTGTGTGTGTGTTTGTATGTGTGTGTGTGTTGCTGGGCATTTGATTTAGGGCCTTATAAATGTTAACTTGATATATACTCTTTCCCTCTTTGGTATTTCTTAAAGCTGGTTGTTTTCATGGAATCTGGCACATGATTTGGTGCTTTATTCTTGGTAATAAAATAGTGCTGTCTCCAGAACATGGATATACATACCAGGCAAAGTGCTTAACTGTATACCATTTATTTGGATAAACTATCTAAAAATACCCAAGACCACAAGATGCCTAAAATTTTCACTGATATAATATAGACCCTTAGACTTTATAATATTCATCTACCACCCTCTATTGTACATGCATTTTTCCTAGGCCTATGATTAATTTGCCATTTTTCTCATCTGACACAGGTAAATGTGACATTTTCCATATAACAAAGCAATGATATTTTTGTGATATGCCTAATCAGTCAAGATATAGTAGACTAAGTGGGCATAGTTCACCTCACAAGTAGGCTTAAGGACATAAACTACAGATCATCTCTTTAGTTACAGAAAATTCCTTTGACAAAATCCAGCATTCAACAAGCCCTGCAGAATATGGGAACAGAGGAAACACATCTCGAAATAAAGAAGGTAATATTAAGCAAGACTACAGTCATACATTATCTTCATATTCTAAGCTTATTGAGATCCTTTTCTTTCACTAATAATTTTATGCAACCATCTTGCATCATTGTATTAAATTTGTACCTTTCTGATTACCTTCAGAGAGATTGTCTAAGCACTCCCCCCTTTTCCTTTCCTGTCCCTGCCCTCAATCCTACACACTGTCATGAAAAAAGCAAATTGTGTCAACATACTAAAATGGTAGCAATCAGAAATGAGGTTGGTGGCTACTATCTGTCACTCTGGAGCTCTGAGAAGGAACCAAATATAGGAGTCTGTGCAGGCAGGACTTCTTACCTGCCAGAGGTGCTTCCAAGGCTGTATTTTCTGAGTCATCTTTCATAGTTCCCAGGCCAGAACTCATAACTCACATGTTGTGCATTCCAACAAGACACAGTTAACATCAAAAGGTACTCTCCAAAGGAAGATCTTTACTCATGTGTTGACTGACAGCTCACAGAGCAGATGAAGAGAGGGCCTGTTGCTCAGCTGGACCAAAGACAAAGTGAAAAGCTTTGAATTCTCACAACTTCCCACAACAACAACAGTTACCTCCTGGTCTCACTTTTATCTAATAATGCCCTTTAAACCAATCATATTTACAGCCAATATATATTGACATAGTTCCAGGATTTAAACAACATGTAACAAACTTCCTAGAAGAGTGGGAGAGGTAAGAAAGTAAGAAGAATCCTACACTAATGCCTCCTGAGTGCTCTAGTGGGCCTAAACATCCCATAAGTGTGTTTATGCCTTTATTGTGCAATGGATGTCAAGAATAGTTTAGGAGATTTGTTTGTAAATGCTGTCATTAAGTTGCAGTGAATCAGTGGGGTGTCAAAAAGAAACCCCTTTAAACTGTGAGCAATTTTTATCACTCTCCTTTCTCCTGTACATGTGAAAGTTGCAGGCCTTCTAATTATGTCATTCCTTGGTATCGGTGCCTGCATTTTAGTCAGCCTTCAGATGACAAAGAATTGTCTTTCCTTGTTTCATTGGGTTAACAAACTAACCCAGAGTTGTTTTCTTTTTTCCTCTCTTCTTTTCTTCATTCTTTGTTATGTTAAAGGAATATCTAGAATTACAAAGTCTGAAAATAACAAGGCCAACAAAGATGGAGCAGAGGATGTCAGCTAAGCAGGAGTAGGACTGAGGAGCTTATTGGAGTATCTGCTTCCTACATTGCTGTTTGGTTAAGCTCAACACACCCACCAGAAGTTAGGGGAGCAACAGAATTGCCCCTGCCAGAGTTGGTGAAGTAGTAAGAGCAGGAGCTGTGAACTTCCTTAGCAGACAGAGATGTTTGGAGTTTGCATCAATGCTTCTTATGCTTTTAAAGCTATTCCAGCTTGTATGACCATGCTCAATAAGAAAGAGCAGGTAGGAGAGGATGTAAGGAGGTACAGCAGTGCCTCTGAGGGATACAGGTGGGCTAATAATGAGCAGGAGTATAAATGTTTGCACATGGGAATTTCTGCCTAATCGTCATCAACTAGAAGGTAAAATATATTGGCTGCAACGCTGATTTAAGTGACAAGGGAGGTGTTGCATTACAACCATCTCTTTGAGTTCACACTCAACTTCCTCCACAGTTTTTTGGCTACACTCTGCAATATTAGGTGCTGGAAGAATTTACATTTTGTACTTATTGAAAACTGTGGTTTGTAGGCCATAGTGAAAATGCAATCTCTGAAGGAACCAAGGTGATAGATGGATCAGCACATCCCTTAACTCTACTAACAAAGTATGTCTTGGCTTTTCAAGGGGAAATGGCTGAGAAGGATCTACAGAGATGGGACACCTTCACAGGGCACTAAAAGATGCTGCCACCTCCCTTCATGCCACTGTGCATTTGAACTCTGCAGAAAACAGTTTGCCACTGATGGCAGGAGACCTGTTGTTTAGGCAAAAAGTAGCAGCAGTATAACTCATCCTGGAACACTGAGAAATAACTGTACCAAGTGTCATTTTCCAATTTGACTTCACCTTCAGGTGCAATTCTTGCTACATTATGTAGGATTTATGCCTCCCCTAAAAATGGCATAACACTCTTAATTAGATAGTCTCAATAATTACCTTTGAAAATCTTGACAATAACTCATCATACTATAGCATAATGTCCATAACAGTAACATGTAAAATTTACATATTGGTATAATTTATAATATACAATTGGCACAATTGTCTTCAAACACTCAATCAATACATTACATTCACCCAAAACAAAATTAACATCTGACAACAAACCAGATAAAAAGGAGAATTACATAAAAACATAGAATAACAAGCCAAGAATCATTAGCTTCACCCAGCCAATGAGGAAGAAGACAAGAGATGTACAGTACTATGATTTTAAGAGTGATCAATCATAACATTTTCTATAACAAATATATTGTACATTTTAAAGGATATCTGTAATTTCTGTAGGAAATAAAGCAAATATGGCTATGGTTTGTACATATAATTAAAAAAACTACTAAATTTCAGTTAGTGGTTAATTATGAGAAAGATAAAATTGTTACAGATCATTTGAATTCTAGAACCTCTTGAGTCTCAAGACTCTAGGAACATTTGGCATGCACTACTGGTGGCCTAGATTAAGATTAGGTTCCTTCAGCACAGATAACCACACTGTCTCTTGCATCTCTAACAGTTTCCATCTACCCATGGAATAAGACTCAGTGACTTATCAGGTCCTTACATGGACCTCTCATCTGACTGGTAGTTGAACCAATCTTGTCTGAGGAATTACTTCCTAAGCTGACATCCATGGCTGCTGGAGATAGGAAGATCATCCTTTACCAACTAAGCATGTGGCCTCAGCAAGCCAAAAAATGAAATGGCATCTCATCATCACTGGCATGTGGGAATATTAAAATATCAAAATGAGAATCAAACAAATTAAAAACATATCAGAGAGACTGTCTCACTCAATATAGACTCCCCTTGACAAACCACCTCCTTCTAATGGAACGCTTTACTTCCTGTAACACTCAACGGCAAGGATAGATCAGAGGGATCATTCCGTTGGATAAAGAGAGAAATAAATGGATGAATTTAAAGTGTAAGTGGAAATGGAACAGATACCTCTGATGAATAACAGCGATTTACTGTCAATGGTTTCATTATGCAAATTATGGTATTTGTTTTCTAGCTTTATTCAAAACAAATGAGCATGCCAGTATAAAAGCAAATAGTGTGCTTATCAAATGCCTTACCAATATGATTTAAAATGTTACAAAATTTACCCTGGGCCAAGCGTTCTTATACTGCTCATTGATCACTTAATTTCAGTACTGATTTGACTCTAATATCCTGACTGAAATGTTTTTCTTAATATATACTCTATGCATGGAGAAGGACCATGGAAAATTACAGCTTATACTGAAAAGAAAAAAAAAATGATTTTTCTCATCTTCTTGCCACTTAAGCAAGTTATTTTTTATTTTGTATCAGTATGTTAATGTTTTTTTATGCCTCCATAGTAACAGTGAAAAAGCAAGTATTCCTGAGTTAAAGAATGAGTAAGCAAGAGAAATGTATTAAAATAATCTGTTCTCTTAGGCAGACGTCCTTCTGTGGTAGCCTGTGTCTTCCTGATTAGAGGTTCTCATTTCCCAGCTCTCTTCGTTATTCATAGATTGTTCCCCAGTTTCCCTCAGTCTTAATTCCTCACTCTTCTGCTTAAATTCCACATTGATGTCAGGAAGGTTTACCTCACACATCACCCTTGCTTCATCTCATGACTTGTTTCTTTTTTATTTTCATTTATTCTTTTAAATTTGATTTTACATTCCAACCACAGTTCTCCCTCCTACCCCTCCTCCCATCCCATCCCTGCCTCCCCTCAGCCCACACCCAGTCCACTCCTCCTCATGTATAAGGGCTCCTCATGTCTTATTTCTACAAATGTCCATCTGCGAATGAATAGATCAAGAAAAATATGATACATATGAACAATAGAATACTATTCTGCCAAAAATTAAAATATGGAATCCTATTATGGCAGCAACATAAAGAATCTGGATATTATTATGGTAGTTGAAATAAAGTAGGGTCACATATAAAATTGAAAAGCATAAACCTCAGAGAAGTTGATAATAGAACCGTAGTTACTAGAATCTGGAAGAGGGGATGGTGACCAGATAAAATGCTAGAATTAGGTACAAGTGAGATCTGCAGTCTATGACCCACTGGGGAAATTATAGATTAAAAAATAATGCATTGACTATTTCAAAACACTTGAAGGGACTTTGAGTACCACCATAGCAAAAATAAATCATAATTTTCAAAGTAATAAGTATGCTCATTATTTCAGTTTTGATAATAATACAATGAGTATGTGTGTAGAAGCATCACATTATGCCACATAAATATGTATATTATTAATAAAAACTTAAAAACCAAAGATATCATTTAATTTTTAAAATTATGAAAAAATGTAATATAGCAAAGTATCTTCACTTACTTGAATCTTAGCATTACAAATGAACATCAAAAAGAAAAATTAATAGAAATATATTCATATGAAAGAGAAATATACTCATGAAATACTTGAAGTTCAAGTCTATTCATTAAACTTTTCTAATAAGGATTAGGAAAAGATCTAATTTATCAAGAAATAACTCCAGTTCCAACTATTAACAAGTCATCTTATTAACAAAATCTTTGCTCTATCAGATATTCATGTCCTGACCCACCAACAAAATTCTTGAACCAATAAAGTCTAAGAAGACAGTGTGTTCTTAGAGATCTGAGCAGTATTACTTATGGCAGAGGGAACAAAAGGAAAACAAGAATAAATGGCTTTATCAGAGCTGAATGCCGAAAGACAGTCCTATCATTTCTCTGTGTGTGTGTGTGTGTGTGTGTGTGTGTGTGTGTGTGTGTGTGTGTATGTGTGTGTGTGTTACACTAATGAGTGTGCACACTGTGTGAACGCCTGTGTGTGTGCACATGGAGACTGGAGGAAAATGTGTTTTCTCTTGTTCTTTATCTAATTTATTGTGAGAGTCTCTCTCAGTGAACCTGAGCTCACCCCACTGATGGGCTAGACCTGTTGTCAAGAGAGCCCTTCCCAGAATTGTTCTGCCTCCAGTTCCCAACAGTGGGCATGCAACCATGCTCAGGTTTTTACATCAGTGCTGGGGATCTGAACTTGCATAGCAAGCACTTTCACAATCAAAGCATCTCCCCAGCGCCAAATCTTATTACTTTCATTGGTTTACCGTTCTACTCAAACCATTGCTGTTTATTAAACACTTCTGATGTAAAAGTTTTTGAGGACTGTGAAATCATTGGTAATGACTTGCATGTTGGCCAAGAGAAAAGAAGTAATGGTTTCTAGAATTGTGGTCCTGGTAAGATTTTTGAGCAAGAAAATAATTTGGCCTTGGTCTTAGTTTAGTAAATTATTAAAAGTTAATAACTGGAAAAATACTTATGAAAGTGGGTTACAATCTAAGAGAGTTGTGTCTTTTTATATTAGTGCTGTGTTAGCAGTTTTCTAGTTCCTTCTGAACAAGGATCATGCCTTCATACCACCTCTATTGACATCTACATCTACTTTATTCCTATGTATTTATAACTATCAAAGAACCACTCAATGTGAAGTCTAGATCAAACTTGTATAAGCCCCATTTTAAGTTCAATAATTTGAGGTCAGAGTGTTTTTGTTCGAGCTCACATAACTACTGGTACAGCTGAGGTGAAATTACAACTTCATTGACTTTATGTCAAATGGTTTGTTCAATATTTCTATGGTTTGTAGAGTCAAACATCATGAAAGTCTCAGTAGATGCTTCTAAGTTTCTAATCTTTGATTGCCTCTGGTGACATCAAGACAAGTGTGTGCTGACTGCTTTCTTTTTACTGTTAGACCTAAGAACCATGTCTTATAAATACATTTATCTTAAAATTCAAGAAGAATTTCTCATAAGAAAAAAAAATCAATTCTTTAGAATGATGAAGTGAAAACTAATAAGGTAATCAAATATAATTACTTCAAAGATGGTCAAAACTTTACATGCTATGAGTTACAACTGACAATGACAGGGCTAACTGAAAATCAACATAGGTATATAATTGAGTTACATGCCTGTGTCTTCTTCCCAAACCTTCACTTACACTAGAATGAAATAGGGTATTCAGTCCCAGGAGATGCTGGTCTAAAGAGGCTCTAGACTCAGGAATTTCAGTTACAGCTGAAGACATGAGCAGAGTCTTTGCCAGAAATAGGGAAACTAGTTAAGAATCTGCATAATGAACTGACCCCAGTGCATTAGAATTCAGGAGCATATGTTTCAGATAGGAGACAATGAGAAAGAGCCTTGGAATGTCAGACAGAAGAGATTTTTTTTTATTTAAAAATTAATATGTAACTCAACTACTAATCAAATGTGACAATATAATACATAGTTTCAGGCACTCAGGTCCTCCAAAATATTATTTCCTTTGACCCCTTCCTAGGGACATTATTGGAGAATGTACTCCACCAAATGAGGTGTAATCTAAGAAACTGTGCTGGGGAAATATAGTAATCCTACCAGCAATCGGGGTCAGAGTAGAGGACTCCCCGGGGCAGGGAAAGGAAGTGTCCCAAAAAAACATAGCAGTGGTGCAGGCTCAGAATGGAGCCAGTTAAGGTTGGAGTAGAAGGATGAAGGTTTCCAGAAGGAACTGTCAAAGAAAACAAAGAAAGAGAAGCATCCATACTGAGACTTTTTATAATGTACAAAAGGTGTGGTTGTTTTAATTATCAATAAGGAGAAACTAGGAAAGTACAATAAGGTGAGCTATCAGATATTTACACTAGATTTCATAACAGTAGCAAGATTACAGTTATGAAATAATGGTATAGTTAGGGGGTCACCAAAACAAGAGGAACTGTATTAAAGGGTCACATCATTAGGTGGTTGAGAACCACTGCTCTAAATCAATAGAGTAAAGTTCATATGAACCCACAGAAACTGAAGCAGCAAGCCCAGAGCTTGCACAGGTCTCACTAGGTCCTCTGCAAATGTATTATTATTCATTTCAGCTTAGTGTTTTTATGGGACTCCTGGGTGTGTGAATGAATGGATCATTTGCCTTCTCTTGGGTTCTTTCCAATCTGTTGGTTTCCCTTGCCCAACTTTGATGTGATGGCTTTTGTTTTATCTTATATTTTATTTTGTCATATTTGGTTTTTACCTCTTAGAAGCCTGTTTTTTTATGAGAATGAATGGATCTAGATGGAAGAGGAGGTGAGGAAGAACTGGGAGGAGTAGAGGGAAGGTGAACTGTAAATAGGATATGATGTATGAGAGTGAATCTACTTTTAATAAAAGGGGGAGAAAGAGAATCCTACTGAAAAAGAGCAAGGAAGATTTTGAGTTGTTGCTTAGAAAGTAAAGCATTACTACAAAGCAAACAAAACAGCAACCCTTTATCTGCACCTGACTGCCTAGTCTTTCCTTTCCTAACTTCATTTTCAGTAAAGCTATTAGTCTCAACTTTCAGAAAACCCAGACATTATCCAATGTTGCCAATGAAACTGAAAAAAAAAAACCCAAGCCAGTACTTTTCCAGATGCCTAACTTCTATTGTTACTGCTGGAGACTGTTGATGGTGTGGCCTCATCTACACCTCTCCTCTCTCCTGACACTAGCCTACATCAAGTGAGTGACCTCACCTACCATATTTGCCTTCGTGACTTTGACTGTTGGCTAACCAGCTCCATTACTCTGTCTGCACTGACCAGGGCAACCAAGAATTTACTATGTAACAATAGCACCATTATTTTGTGATGTTTATGTTCCTAGAACCATGATAGTGAACTTCCTACCCATTATCCAATATCATATTCATAGCATTATTCCTGTTTTATTTCCAAATTGGCAGACTGATTCTTGTAGAAATTAAGAAAGCTGCTCAAAGTAACATTTTATAAATGATAGACCTAGGATTTGAATTTAAATTTACTCTGAATACCTGTCTATGATGCCAATAATTAAAAAAAAATAAAATAAAAAGCCTCAAGAACCATGCTACATTCTGAGACAGCCTGGAACTAAGATACAGTCTGGTGAGTCTTCATTCCGGGTCACTGACATGTAATAATTCCCTGCAGACAAGCCATTGGGTCATTGAATCCAAAAGCAAACATGGATTGCTCCCAAAAGTTTTTCAATCTAGGTGAGAAAATCAGACAAATTGGTTTGAAACTGCTGCGAAAGACCCAGAGACCGTCCAAACTAGAGATGCCCTTAGCAGGAGAGGGGAGAGATTAAATCAAGCTGGGAGAATCAGAGAAGTTTGTAGAAGAGAATCACAAGCCTGACCTTGAAAAATGGCTCCAATTTTAACAAAAAGAGAAAGGGTGGGGGATATGAATCCAATCAGCTGCCCAGAAATGAGGCTGTAATATTATTGTTGATGAGAAGACAGGAAATGAGTTGGTCCCACCATCTGATCTGGACCAAGACAGCTTTGCCCAGCAAAGAAGCATCCAAAGCTGAGCTGGGGACTGTATCAGCAAACTCAGTTAAAGATATGGAACCTGGTGATGCTGTACATTATCCCCGGAGCTAATAAACAGCTTTGCTTTGTGAGACATCACTATACCAAACCATTAGCCAAACTGTCTTCAAGTTATTTCACAATTTATATTCTCAGATTTTTCTTATATGACTCATAAAACCAACAGTTTGAAGGAGTAGACTTAAAACTTGTGAGGTAACAATGCAGTGGGAAACTAAACCCTTTATAACTGCATTGCTGCCAATTTTGTATGGAAGGATGAATTACATATACTTGTGTCTATATGTTGTGAGACATATGTACTTATTAAATTTTCAGAGATGGAGTAAACTTAATTATTGAAATTTTTGTACTCCTTTATTCACCAAACCTTTCAATATGATAAATGAGCACAAGATTTCAGGAAAAAAAATGTCTTGTAAATGAAAATTTGTCTTTTTGGAAGGAGACATCATGTTCCTGGCTATAATGAATTATAAGAGCAATAACTATTGTGTCTATTTTTTAAATGATAACATAATGAAATGGTATCTTTGTTTCAGCTTTTGCCATTCCAACTTAATAAAATGACACACGGGACGATATGTGCCAACATCATCTTTCTTGGCATTCATAGTTAAAGTGCATGATTACAAGTGGTAATGCTTGCTACCCACAGTTTTGTGTAGGCTTTTGAATGCCCATCTTGAGCTTAAAGAGAGGGTGTAATTTTTGAGTGTCTGAAAATCTCAGTGCATGGTTCAATTCATCACTCCTCATTTGCACATAGTGTCACAGCCAGCTCAACTCTGTTTGCAGTTGAATGTCTACTGCTAACTGCCAGGCAGGGAGTATTTGTGTGTTTAAATATAGTGGGCAAATATTTGTGCCTAAAATGTAATGAGCTGGATTTTAATTAATTTGAAAAATAAATGACAAAACAAAAAAGCCTGTATAGTCTAAACAGAAAACACAATGTGATTATATTTTTTGTTCTCTATAATCATCTCGGTGTCTTTCCACACACATTTTATTAATTTTAATATATATTGTTGGGTTGACTATCCAAGCAGAAACAACCAACTGACTGATTGTGGTCAGGCATTACTAGATAGCCAGGTTTCCAATCAAATTTATCTGTAACTTAAACCAAATTTATTTGTAACTGGTTTGAGAGTAAACCATGCACATATCCATTTGTATGTATTAACTGACAGACTGACTTTAGTAATATGGCCAAAATTGGAAAGCTTTGGTATTTGTTTGCTTATTTGTGATCTAAATAGTTGAAGGATTTCTGAGAAATACCAAAGACAATAGAAACAGGAGAGTAAGTTTCACCTTCTCATCCCCATGTGACAACTGTGGAGAGAAGGGAATGGAGACAAGCAGGAGGGGAACAAAGACTGTGTAAGGCTAAGCATGACCACTGATGCAACAGGGTAAGAGAAACAATGTCCTCATGAGATCAGGCATGGTAGGACTGCTTTTAGGGAGCCTAGGTGATTGCACCCAAGCTAGAAGCACTGGTATCTTCATGGAGTGCAGCTACGGTAGAAGCTGGAGGCAGATGGAACATGCATGACCCTGCTCCTGCACATGTGGAGAAAAGCAAAACCTTCAGGATTCCACAACCAGGATTTTAAGAAGAGAAGGCAGACAAAAGAACTCCCGGATCTGCTTCTGCTCATTTTTTGCAGCAATGGCTGGCTCTTGGTTATTATACAAAAATAAGATGCATGTATGAGTATAATGTTAAAGCATCAGCATGACATCCAAACAAACAACTTTAGCTCAGGTAAATTAATTTGAAGACTAATCTACACAAACCTCTGTGCATGAATATCAGTAACCATGAGTGACAGGCATCTCATAGAGATGCCTAATTCTCCTCTCTGCAGTTATTTTTTAGGTTATTATACTTTTTCTATTAAACACAGAATTGTTTTTTCCATTATTGCCATGAGAAGAACATTCCACAAGGATGCAAAACATTTCTCTAAAGAAGATCAATCCATGACTTGATTCCGCATTTCTCATTTATACATAATGTCACAGCCAGCTCAGTTCTACAAGTAGAAAAGTATAACTCATTCCAACTACCATTGTACATGGTTTCAACAAATTTAAAACAAGTAGTCATGTGTCACTTGGACAGTCTATAAAATACATCCGTGGTACTTCTTGCTACAATATGAACAACATAGAGTGTAGTTCCATAGTCTAAGATGATTTCATGACTAGGTGATGTGCCTTTCTAGGGACAGTGTTATATAGGTACTCTGTCATTAATAACATAAAGGCAGGCAATGTGTAACTATACGTGACTTTAACTGAGCAACTAACCCTGAATGTATAATTTCCACATGGCTGCTCTATGATTCCAATTCACTTACTACAATTTACTAAGATTGGATTTAAGGAAAGACTGAATTCTATTTAACCAGATAAAGAATAGGGAAACTTTGCCCTCAACCTCTCTATTCTGTCTTATGCTGCAGATCCAAGCCATTGTAATCAGGCAATAAAAAGAAGTAAAAATCATATGGATTTGAAACAGAACTAAAATTTTCTTTATTGATAGCCAATATAGGCATAGAACATAGTTAATCCAAAAAATATTAAAAATCTATTATGCAAATAAGTGACTTCAGCAAGATATCAGAATATTGACTATTATATAGAACCCCCAATTCCACTTCTAGTTAGTATCAATAAATAATTTCAGATGAAATTTTAAGTACACTATTTAATCTGGTACTAAAAACTACATCAAATACTTTGTATTTATTTGCCTTATTTTCTCTTTTGAAATTTCACACATATATATTATCTGATTAAAATCACACCCATTGCCCTTTCTCATCAGATGCTTAAGGAAAAGTATTCAGTGATTGATGTACATTATATGTATATATGGATATCAAATAATAAAAACTGCCCATACAATTATCATATGCTAATAATTTTTAAGTAAAATAATAAATACTTGATATATGACTATATATCATTTTACATTTAAAAACTCCTAAATAATCATCTGCAAATAGAGACAGTTTGACTTCTTCCTTTCCAATTTGGATTCCCTTGATCTCCTTTTGTTGTCTTATAGCTTTAGCTAGAACTTCAAGTACAATATTGAAGAGATATGGAGAGAGAGGACAGCCTTGTCTTGTTCCTGATATTAGAGGAATCGCCTTAAGCTTCTCTCCATTCAGTTTGATGTTGGCTGTTGGTTTACTGTATATTGCTCTTATTATGTTTAGGTATGTTCCTGTTATCCCTGATCTCTCCAAGACCTTTATCATAAAAGGGTGTTGAATTTTGTTGAAGGCTTTTTCAGCATCTAGGGAGATGGTCATATGGTTTTTATTTTTCAGTTTGTTTTTATGGTGGATCATGTTGATAGATTTTCATATGTTAAACCATCCCTGCAACCCAGGGATGAAGCCTACTTGGTCATGGTGGATGATTTCTCTGATGTAATCTTGGATTCCATTTGCCAGTATTTTATTGAGTATTTTTGCATCGATGTTCATCAGGGATATTGGTCTGTAGTTTTCTTTCTTAGTTGTATTTTTGTGAGTCTGCAGAAAAAAAAAATAACGGAATCTTGAAATTCGCAGGCAAATGGATGGAACTTGAAGAAACCTGAATGAGGTAACCCAGTCACAAAAACAGGAATAGGGTATGTACTCACTCATATATGGATTTTAGACATAGAGCAAAGGATCACCAGCCTATAATACACACCACCAGATGAACTGGGATACAAGGTATATTCTAAGAGATTCATATATGGTCCCTCACAAAAGGGGGAAGGGACAAGTTCCCCAGAGCACATGGGAAATGGGGGGGGGGACAGTGAATGGAGAGAGACTAGGAGAAAGAGAAGGGGAGCAGAGGAAAGCACATGTGACTAAATAGATTGAGTCAGGATGAGGGGGGGACATAAAAGAGGGAGCCATTATTGGTTTGAAGAGAAAACTGAACCTAAAGAAAGGTCTAGAGACCTACAAGACTGACTCCAACTAACAATTCAAGCAACCGTGGAAAGGCTACCATAAATGCCTTTTCCTGATAGTGAGATCATCAACTAAATTATTCACCATCATGGAGCCCTCATCCAGTACCTGTTGGAAACAGAAGCAAACACCCATAACTAAACACTGAGTCGAACTAGAATCCAGATGCAGAGAGAAGGGACAAGACAAGGTTGCAGAAACACACAAAGACAGCTGACCTGAACATGGAGGATCTAATGGGCCCCCACAGACTGATAGCTGGGAATCCAGCATGGGACGGACTCAGACCCCCTGAATATGGGTCTCAGCTCGAAGGACTGAGCAGTCTGGGGGACCTCAGACAGTAGAAACAGGATCTATTCCTGGTGCACAAAAGGACCTTGAGGACACATCCCCCATGGAGGGATACCCCCTTAACCTAGAGACAGGAGAGAAGTCCTAGTCCCTACTTCAAATGACTTGACAGATTTACATGACCCAACCTGGATAGCATAGCTCTACAAGTGGAATGGGGGTGGGGGGGGTAGGAAGGGAGGGTGGCCAGGGTGCATGTCACAGGGGAAAGAGGATAAGAGGGAGGGAGGGATGGAGGGAAAGGAAAGGAAACTGGGATCAACATGTAAAATTTTTAAATTATATTATTAATTAAAAAATTCCTAAATAGATTAGAAAAAATTAAGAAGACGTTTATAACATATTAATAGAAAGGATTCAACTTTATCAGTCACCACTTCTCACATCTCATCTCCAGAGAGCTTGAAGACCATTCTGTCTCTAACTTCCCCTGAGCCTGGGTTGAGCCCCTGCTGTTGAAACAACTAAGATTTATTGCTGTCTCTCCTCCTCACTGACAAATCCTATTTGTCTGGTTTGGTATGGGTTTTGAAAAAAACAATGGATATCATTCTACTAAAACATTAAGTTTCTACAAAATGCACCAGGTTACTCTAAAGAAGCTTTGCCAACACCCAGCCCATTGCAAATGACTCTAGATTTCTCACTTTCCCTATATTTACCAAAAATAACCAAAACTCATTCTCTTTAAAAAAAAAAAAAAACCCTGCCACCTCTTATCTCTATGTCAACTGGTACATAAAACTATCAGTCAGCATGTTTTCTGAAAAGTTTTCTAGAAAAATTTTCAAGAAAAGTATTTTACTCCCTAGTAGAACTAGAAAAAGAGAGAGAGAGTTTCTCATTCTCATTTATGCTGTGCAATGATGTTGGTAGTGTGATATACTAACAGTATTAACATAGACAAGAGTGATATTTTTAATACTAAATTATGGTTCATCAATAACTTTAACATGCATGATAATAAACACATAGGCAAGTAGGTTACTGATACTCCAGTTGTAGAAACAATTATAGTATCCACTAAGAGAGAAGAGAAAAAGAAAATCATCATGTGGCAAATAGGAATTAGGAGCAACTCCATCCATGTGGACTGTTTGACTCCAAGATGAATATTATCTAATGATTTTTTGCTGAAACAATTTTAAAGCTGAAAGAGAAAAGAATCATGTAACAATGGAGCTCTGAAGTGGGTGTGGGGGGGTGAGGCAGACACCCACAGAATGAGCTATTAAGGCTTCTAGATTAAAGGCTCACACCCACCAGTGCTTCACAGACCGTTCAATGCTGGAACAGCAGAGAAAAATCCCAGAATCCCTTCCCTGGATCCCTCTCACTAGACCATAGGGTGCAACAACAAAGACTCCTTGACATTCCAGGGACAGTCTTAGTCAAGAATAAATAGAATACTTAAATAATATACTATAAAAAGAATAAAAGTAGCCTATTTTGCAGCTTTTTGTAGTCCCCCTTCTGAATCATAATGTTAAGTCTTTGTATTTTAGTTTCACTGGCAAAGTATCTCTGAGGTCAGTCATTCATGTTTCTCATTCATTTCAATGCTATCTGGGATTATAGTCAGAAGACAATAAAACAAGCAAACTACACCCCGTGCTTAGAAATCAGTGCTTAGATCTTTCTGCTTTCTCTGCACAAATGGCTTTGCTGTTTTGTACCTCCCTTGGTAGAAGGACAGTAAGACATCTCGATTGGCAAAATATATGATCGCCAGACATGCTTGCTGTGATTCAGCATGGGATGAGACTGAAATGCAGATTTAGTCCTAGATTTATCTCATATTTTCTAGAATATGAGAACATGGAATATGGAAATATTAAATATTTTAAAATAGCAAAAGTCATATCCCTAAGTAGCTTCTAGTTGTTTAATGATAATTCTGGCATCTCTCCTGATGCTTTGTGAGCAATGGTTAGACTACAACAACAACAAAAATATTTTCCCCTGTGGTACTGGAATCTACCCCATGGTTTTGTAAGTGCTGGGTGTGCTCTCTTTCACTGAGCCATATCTCAAGGCCTACAGATGCTCTTAAGAATTTAATAGTAGGTTCTGAGTAAGATGGCTGGCAAATAGAAGATTTGTGACCTGCTGGAGAGGAATCAGGAGGGAAACTAGCCTACAATGCAAAATAAGAAAGATAGGAAGCACTTCAAAAGTTCATGAAAGCACAGACAGGATACCCAAGAGAGCTGGGCAGAACACGGTATACATAATAAATAAATAAATCTTTTAAAACATCTGTTAAAAGTCATATTGTGTTAAAAATAGACAAGACAAAGAGAGAAACACATTGTGGATAATTTATGTGACATCTGAAAAATCAAAGCAGACAAGAAATACAAAAATAACATAACAAAACATCTTATCTGGAAAATTATACCAAAATTATCACAGTAAGTTTTAAAGCATAACATTGAATGATTCCTTGATAATTGGAGATTAGTCATAAAACATAAGAGTTGTCTTTAGCTCATAATATAGTTTAAAATTAATCTAAAGAAAAACATAAAATTTAAAGGAAAGAATAATGAAATAATGTTACCAACTAGGCCTTCTTCATTATCTCCAAACAATAGACAACAAAAAATACAATATACAACATTCACAGTTTATATGGTTTTCAGTCACACATTGAACATTCACAGATATTTCCTAGGTAGTAAGTCATTTTTTAAAAAAGTTTAACAGATTCCCAGAGGTAAAAACCACAGCAACCACCAAGTGTAGTACAAATGTGTATATATGAAGAAAAATGAATAATGCAACAAAAATGTTAGCACAGCTACTTCCCCATAAAAATTAAACAAGTAAACATTATTCATCACATTATAAATTACTCTTAGGTCAAGGGGGACATGAAATGGAAATGACAGTCTACACAGAAGTAGTGGATGTGAGGATGAGAAAAGAAAGATAGAATCATAGTGTTGCACCAAAGTATAATAAAAAAGTGAGAAATTGAAAGGCACTGAATTAAACTTTCAGCTAGTCCGCCAACCTGAACTCAGAAGCCAAGTAAAATGTGATGTGTTAGCATGCATCTGTAACCACAGTACAGGTATGATGAGATGGGAGGCAGGGGCAGAAGACTCCCCCAAAATCCAAGGAACAGCTCCCCCCAGAACACCCGGTAAAGCAGCAGCAGAAACAACAAAGAGTCTCCTAACAAGATGGAAGATGAGCATCAAACAAAGAAAGCTATCCTCTGATCTCCACCTTCACATCATGTATACACACACAGAGTGAATGGGAGGGGGGAGAAGAGGAGGGAGAGTGGAGGGAGGGAGGGAGAGAGGGAGGGAAACTCACATAAATACATATGTACACATAGACTCATACATAAGCTACATAAGAATCACTTGTCCATTCCTCAAAGGCAACACTGATATTTAAAAGAAGAAAAAAAAATGAATTAATGTGTCATTTTCACTGATAAACTAAATTTCCACCTTCACTAACCACATACCAACAATGTGTTTAAAAGATATATTATGACAAAGTATAACTATTCTAGGATTCCAAAGACAGATTTAATGACATTAAAGTCAGAAGAGGAGAATTTTTATCATCACGTGTTTTCTCTTTACTAGTTCCATAAATATGTGTGTGTGTGTCATATACATGTGTTCCACCATTCATTTGCCTTAGATCAGTTTAAGAAACAACATTTTTACAGAGATAATTTAATATAAAAATTACTAGGCAACCAACTTTTAAAGGATCCGAGAAGGAATGCTGAAGTAGGGCAACTGTAGGGAGCTGGCCCTGCCTCTGTGCCTAGGAAAACAAAACAAGGGGGCTAGTGGCAGTTTGCACCGCCTCTTGCACCAGACTGTTCAGGAGAGGCACACACAGCTGGTGGTTAAACCCAGAAGGGACAGTACAGCCAGGTCTGGGAAGCCTATCAAACCTACAAACTATAACCAACAGGGCTTTTCTCTGTATTTATTGAGCAGCACAGAAATAACCTTTTGTGGTCTGGATGCAAAATAAATGCTAGAGCATCACTGAATGGAACGAGAAGCTAACAGGAAGAAATGCTATCCTCCAACAGTCCTCCAAATTGCCTCTAGCATCCTTTAACTGGCCACCCCTAACATGAGGCTGTCTGACGGAAGAAATATATTTAGAACCCAAGCAGCAACGTGGACAGATGAGACTGAAATCAAGGCAATATTTAATCTAGTGTGCTGGCTGTTTCTTGTCAACTTGACACGAGCTGTCATCCTCTGAGAACAAGTAATGTCAATTGAGAAAATGATTCCACCATACTGGCCTGTTGGCAAGTGGGTGGGGGGCATTTTCTTGATTAGCAATGGATGTGAGCGGTCACGTCCCACTGTTGCGTGGTTCCGTTCCTGGGTATGTGGTCCTTGGTTGTATAAAAGAAGCAGGCTACGTAAGCCATGAAGAGAAAGCCATGTTCTCGGCTTCAGTTCCTGCCTCCAGATGTCCTGCCTACCTTGAGTCCATGCACTCACTCCCCTTTGTGATGGACTGTAAGCTAAAGATGAAGTAAATCCTTTCCTCCCCAAGCTGCTTTTGGTTGTTGTGTTTATCATAGCACTAGAAACCAAACTAATACACCAGCATAGGTACAGGTGTAAAATCATAAAGTCACACTGCATTCCCATAGCTTGGAGTTTTCCTATACACTCAAACCAAAAAGTTACTTGCTTAGCTGCTGCCTATACTCAAAAAGTCACCATGGCCCAGTTCAGATTGTTTTGGTAGTAGTATGTGTATGCATAAATAGAATTTTACAAAACTGTGCATTTGAACTGTATTTTTCTTTATTTACACCGCCTGTCTTTATTTAAGTACATTTACTATAATTTCACCCCTCAACAGTTCAGTTGTTCAAATAATGCATGGATTTCTTAAATTTAAGCTGTGTGTGTGTGTGTGTGTGTGTGTGTGTGTGTGTGTGTGTGTGTGTGTGTGTTTAAGTAGGGTAAGAAGATAGCAAAAGTTATATTTACAATAACACAGTGGTCTTGACAGACTTCTTTGAATTATATGCATTTCTAACTAGGTTTCTGGGAGGCTCTGGGTGAAAGAGCTGGGTTCAGTGTTTTGAAGTAACTAAATTCCTATGTATAGACAGAATCAATGAGTTCTTGAAATTCATGGAGTGAATGCTATTTATCTGGTCCCCTTAAGGGGGGGGGGCTATCTTCAACATCGCCTATGGCAGTCCCTTCTCATGATAATATGCTTGGTTGAAAGTTGAGCAAACCACCAAATGACAATATATGAAAGAGTTCAAATAGAAATGTAAAATTTACTATAGGCATTTGACTTTGCAAGTATGAGGCCTGGATGAACCATAAAGATGTTCTTTGTGTGTCTTGTGCTCCAGTCTGAAGCCTACATAAGCAAGATATGCAATAATTGGAGAAGAGAAAGATGAACATATGTTTGTAGTCATGGAAAAGCACAAACTGGAGGGGGGTGAGATTGTCATCTAGAAGCTGCTAGAATGTTCAAGAATGTCCTGTATGGAAATGGGTTCCCATCATCATGTCACTACCTATGCACCTAGACAGGCAAATTACAGAAGAACCCATGAAAGACATAAATTGTGAATGTGGAGCAAGGTGCTATTACAGACCAAAAGCAGTGAGCCAGTAAAGAGTGGCAATACATGTAAGTCACAACAGCACACGGTACCTGGCTTTTCTTGTCATCATGCGAGAATGCCTGACAGAAGCAATTTAAGAAAGGGATGGTTTATTTTAGGTCATGGTATCAGGGGATGGTTGTTGAGCTTGACAAAGGTATATTCCATGAGAGACTGAGAAAAAAAATGTCTCACAGAGTGAGCATCTGGCAGTGAGCCATACAAAGAGTCTGAGAGGGGAAGAGAGATAAGCTACTGTGACAAGCTTGATGGTAAAGGAAAACACGAAGACACAGGTCAAGGGACTTCTGCTCTGTAATCTTTCCATGCTTACATATATAATGTGTGGCCTAAACTGCTTCTGCAAGATGGAGATGAGCCACCTGCAAGAGCAGGGCATTTTAGAAAGGTCGGAGGATAGGATCAGGTGCACAAGCAGAGGGTTTAGCTTCTGGGAGAGGTAACAGCACTCCCCTGACAAGTGGGGGAGGGGGCAGCAGGACAACTCGGCCTGCCCACCCAATGGACATCCATCCTTGGACATCTTCCTTGAGGCATTCCTGTCCCTTCCCCAGAAATGGGCAATTTGCCCTATCTGTGTTCCCTTACCCAGTGCTGACCCTCAGCAGCCACTCAATGCATCTAAAGAATGCAAAAATGCATGGAGGTAGAGGCTATAGGGAGTGAGAAATAACAGAGGAAAAGGTGTCTCCATTTGCTGAGGCACTCCATTCAGATAAAAACTCTATTCAGTAAGGGATTCCTATCCTAAAGATTAATGAAATTTGAAATTTGTAAGATCTAGACAGATAAGAGGGTACAGTAAGTCCTGGTAAAAAGAGAATATGTCATACTTTGGTACGAAGCCAATTTCAAATCCAATCTCAAAAGCATCATGCTTCAAAATATAGATTTAAAAATATCTCACTGAAGTATTACTCAAAAGTAAGTGTGATTTTTTAAGTGAATGATTTTGGATCATTTTTCAATACCATGTTTATTTTGGGGCAAATCAAAAACAACATAATCTTGTCATCTGTACTCCAGACGTCTCCCCCTCATCATTCCCCTGCCTCTCCTGCTGCCTTCATTTAAAATCACACATGCTGTCAGAGCACTAGATGATAGCTTGATGTGCAAAAACCAATAATGAGCAGTTCTTTTTAAAAAGGGATACTACATCACCCTTGACTATATATGATATGACAACAGAGACCATGGAAATGGCTAGAATTTTATCTCAGGCTACCTTCCTCTTATATGGAATTGACTCTTAGGTCTCTAAAACCTTTACTTAATAAGCAATCTCAAGTCTAGCCTGGTCCTCCTAGGAGACATGTTAAAATCCAAGCCCCAAACACCTTCTTCCTGCCCTTTCTCCCTGTAGCAGGAACCAAGCCTCAAGCTGAGCTCAGAGAGATAGAATTTAGCATCCATCTGTGGCTTTCTTTGGAGGGCATTCATCCTTACTGCCTTGCTCTCCTCTTACCATCTTGACCAGGCTCTTAGCTAAAACCCTCGCACTGAATATTCACGTCATAACTGTTTCACAAGTCAGGAATCCTGTTCTGTCGTTTCCCAAGCATGTCCAATCACGCGAATCCCTGGTATGCTCATAAAATGCAAGATTCACACAGGAGTCTCCCTTGGATGTCATGAATCAATAGGTCTGGGATGGAGCCCAGGCTGCTCCATTAAAATGCAAATGCATCAAAGGAAATATGAGGGCTTAGGCTCTTGTTTTATTCATTTCATTTGTTTATCTCTCCCCTCCTTCAGAGAATTGCAGGTTGCTAGTCACAAAATAGCCTAAGAGAAACTGCCTAAGTCCCAGTGTAAGGAATGTTATCCCAAGCTGTCAGTCACCACTTTGCTGGGTAACCGTGGATACACTGTGTCCTCCACCCTAACACACACACCTGCACAGTGTTAGGAGTAAGAGCTCCAAGGTCCACAGCTCCAAAGATCCCTGCTCTGAGCAAATGCCAAAGTAAAATATTCCCACTTGTCATCTGTTAAAAGTTTAATTGTATGGCCTCTAGGGACATGTGGAAGGTCCTAACTCTCATTATTTGTAAATAAAGTCCCACTGTGCAACTCTGTCCTCCTCCTTTCTTTTTAGTAACTCAACAAGCCCAATTTATGTTGCCCAATTTATATACTCACAGGGGTAGGACTATCTCTTGAAATATTGTGTACCTACCAGAGACCATAACCTTAAAGAAAACTGACTCTCCTACCCCCAGAAGCCATCAATTGTCATTGGTTCCTCAGTTAGGGGATGGAGATTCATAACTCCTCCCAACTCAGTGCTAAAATTGATCCCAACTGCTGTCAGTTCATGAACAATGTGGTCCTGTTAAGTCTGGGAGAAATGGATTTGCACTGGTTCTCTGAAATCTCTGGCTCTTAAAACTTTTCTAAATGAACTACAGGGATGTTTGGAATCCCTGGGTTCAACCCTAAAGGAACAAACCTCAACTTATCTAATGACATCAGTAAAGACTCCATGTGCAAATAAGATCACACTCCAGTGTTCTGAACAGCACCATTCGATATTGTACTGCACAGAAAAGCCTCCAAAACAATAGCAAATGTGGAAAATGTTCAAGCCCCTCTTCTCAACTATGACATAACAAAGCAGAGGAAAACAAACTTTGACATCTAAGGCATTTCTCCTGAATCACTCCCAAGGCAACTGAGAAAATGAGATCTGTAACAATATACAACTTAAAAACAATGAAGGCGTGGGCAAAGTTTACTGATGGGAGTTTTTACCTAGTAGGTACAAGCTACTGGGTTTGGTCTCCAGCACCACACAAAAGCAAATAACAAATATAAAGCAATAACAACAGAAGTGATATTTGTAGAAGGGCAGAGAATACTACTAAATTGCACTCAGAGGAAAATCCATGACCTTAAGGTATCACCCAAAGGGAATGACAAAATGAGCCAAGCATCCAACTCAGAGCACTGGGAAAATAATTAAATGAAGCAGGAAAAATAAATAGCAAATTCAAAAAAAAAATACGCACAAAATATACAACACCTGGAGCCAGTGAGGTAAAGGCGCCTGCCCAGCAAGCCTGACAGCCTGAAGTCCCATCCTCTGCACCCACGGGGTAGAAGCAGAGAACAGACTCCTGCAAGTTTCTCTAATAAAACTGATGAATAAATCAAGTGACCAAACTTCAAATATTGTAACAAAATGGACAAATATCCAACCAGGATAATTAGAGCAAGAACAGAAACAAATAGACCAAGAGGACACACACAAATTCATTGATGGGAAATAACCAAAGTAAAAAGGACAGTGCTTCTTAATGTCAAAAGATGTTCAACAGACTATATGAACAGTGTGCCTGGAATCCTAGTCCCAAGAAGAGAAGGCAAAAAGGATCTTGAGTTGAAGAACCACTCTTGACTACATAGTGGGGTGCCATAGTCAAACATAAATGTATATGTGTGTTCATACTATAATGAAGTCTATCTATGCTAAACATAAAGACCCTTCACACTCACAAGTCAATTAAGAGTTCATCTACACTGTATTTAGGATCAAAGATTCTCAGTCAACATTGTTCTGAAATAGGACAAGACAGACATGCACACATACACACCCTATTAAATCTGAGAAATGAAGCAGAAAAGTCATTTTCTCTGCAATAATTAGCTGTTGGGCATCACTCAGGCATTTATTCTCCTTGGGTTATTTTTTCCTTAATTTTTCTAACCTGTTTGTATCTTCTTTAAACTCTTTGAATTTTTGATAAAGTTTATGAATGCTGTTTTAAATCCATATCCTATGGTTCATCAAGGTCATTCTCTTTAGTGAACATTTCTATAGTACTGGTAGGTTTTGGAGGGGTAGACTCTAGCTTGATCTTTCATATTGTTTGTAGCTTTGCAATGAGATCTGGGGATGTAGACTCCTTTTGTTGGTTCTGTGTCTGATATGGAGAGAGTAAGGAGGGGCAGAAGACAGGATGTGAGAATGGGTTGAGCCTTGAGGCTGGAAATGACTTGGATGAAATGAAGTCAGGTGGACCAAGAGAAATAGGCTGGTATACACCATGTAGGTCATGATCCAAGCCTGGAGTGTCAGGGCAGACCTGGCATGGCTGAGTGGAGTGGTTGTACCTGGCATGGAAAGAGCCTGTGTGTTGGTGGACAGACAGGGTTGGGTCATGACAGAAACCTAGAGGTTTGCTATGGTACAGGTGAAAGACCTCCACTCAAGGCTAATAGCTTAAGGCCTGGCTTAGCAATGGTAACACCATTTTGCAAGGCTTCCACATAAACAAGTAAAAGTACAGGACAAGGTCAGTACTCACAGGCTGCCACATCTGGCCTTGGGAGGGGAGCAGAGAGTTCAGAGAAAAACCCAAACATGAGTTAAGTCAGCTATTATCAGATCCCCAAACACGTAAGAGGCTTGTCCTCGGATGACTCAACGCCTTATTTGAGCTGACCAATGGGACCCCTGTAACTATGCATCTCGCTTCTGTACCCATGCTTTTGCTACCCAGCCCTATAAAAGTCCCTCTCCCCAGCCTGTGGGCGCGCAAGTCCTCCGAGAGACTTTGTCGCCCACAGGTACCTGTGTATCTCAAATAAACCTCTTGCAGTTTGCATCCGCATCCGGGGTCTCGGCTTGGTCTTTGGGTCCAGGGGTCTCTTCCTGGAGGGAAGTCCTCTTCTGGGGTCTTTCACAGGCAAGGTGAGCAGACTAAGTAGGGTGGGATCCAGACTAGATCTGGGGAGGATGGATGAAGGGAAAGATCAGTGAGATTCACTGGCCTATACCCTGGAGACGAATGTGTGAAGGAAGGCTTTGAGATCTCACATATGTTCAAACCACACCCAGTGAATGTCCGTTGACTTCCTGTTGTCAGCAAGATGTAGCATTCTCAGTTCCAGCATCACATCTGCCTGCATGCTGCCATGCTCCCCATCAGTGAACTAAACCTCTGAAACTCTATGCCAGCCAACGCAATTAAGTACTGCCATGGTCATGGTATCTCTTCACAGAAATAAAAACCCTAACAAAGACAAGAATCATGAGCAATTTGTTTTGTTTTAACATCTGACAAACTACAACTAACAGATGAATTCATTAGTTTGGGTGGTAATAAAGTCTCTCTTAGTGTGTGTGTGTGCACAATATACAGACATAAGCTATCATTATTATAGCAGGTAGATTCTTATTTTCAAGTAAGAATAGAAAATTTAACAGATGCATTCTGTAACAGTAGCATAATTATAAACTAACTAGAATGCAATTTAAGACTATTATAACTCATACATAAAATTATAAAATTATATTATGACATATAAAGTGACATATAAAGTGACATATAAATAAGAAAACATGAATGTTCCAAAGTCTAAGGGTTCTGGCTAAATTAACAAATAATTCACAATATAAAGATTTAGTTGAATCTGGAAGTGAAGTTCAGTGTAGAGAATATGTTTAGCATATAGTAAAGGCTCTGAGTTCAAAAACCCAAAATAAAGTAACAAGGCTTAGGGTAAGGAAGTCATTGTTTGAATCCTTCAGAGGGAGCCCCCAGAAGTTGTCAGGAAAACTCTACTGAAAATATGCACACTCTCTTTTAAAAATTAAAAGATAGAAAATAAAGCCTTTCCTTAAAGACTTGAAAATACTCAAATTTGGGGACTGAATGGCTGAGAGGTTACATGAACTTACTCTTTTTCCAGAGAACCTGGGTTCTCATAAAATAAAACTAGGTAAATAAATAAATATTTTAAAAGAACCCTGCAAAATCATACTCAATTTAAGAAAACAGCCTTTTTTTCCTGAATCTGGAGAATATTTGATTAAGAAAATCCCAAGTTTACAAAGAAATTCAGACAAATATTTTATACATGGGGCTGGGAAAATGACTCTGCATGTAAGAACATTGGCTGCTTTTCCAGAAGACCTGGGTTCAATTCCCAGCACCCACATGTTCACAACCTTCTGTAATTCCAGTTCCAAGGCATCTGATGCCGTTTTCTGGCCTTTGTGGATACTAAACATGCAAGTGGAAAGCAGAGATATAAGATAGGCTTAAAAGGGGGGAGGGGGGATAGCCAGTGAATCACAACCTGACTCTGACACCAGAGCCAAAAAGGTTTAAAAGGAACTGTGAAATAAACACATCCTGGCCCCAAAACCAAACCAAAGAAATACACCCTGCCCTGGAATAACTCAGTACAAAAACCAACCAGTCCCTGAACATTAAACCAACCAATCCCTGAGCATGAAATTCAGCCAGTCTCTGAGCTTGTCCAAACTCAGGAATTGAAATCTGATCAATTCCCACCTTGAGAATCTTCACGCTGAAAAAAAAAAAAAAAACAAAAAAACCCACTGTTATGGGCAGGTATTACTCTTTGTTCCTCCTTGCCAGCCTCCTGGTCCTGCCGCCATGGTCCCACCACCACGTGAGCCCCAAATAACGTTCAGAGACTCCATATTTGATACAATCCTGTTGGCCAATTACCATTATTGTTTATAGGCTAGCTCTGTCTTAATTATTAACCCATTTCTACTTATCTAATTATTTCCATGTGGCTCATCTTATCCGGGAGCCGCGGCTGGCATCTTCCTTCCTCCCTGGTCTACATCTTGACTCCTCCTTACCATTTCCTCTTTCCTCCTCCTAGTCTCCTAGCCCCACCTATCTAGTTTTCTATTGGCCAACAGGGCTTTATTAATTAACCAGTATGAGAAACATATTTACAGAATAACATCTCCCATCAACCCACCCCTAAGAAATTCTATATAAGACCTGTATCAGTTGAGAGCTGCATTTTCCGCCCTGGCAAAGGCAGCTGTTCTCCTAGATTCCTCCCTCCCAATAAATCTCTTGAATGAGGTTTGGGTGGTGACCTTCTTTCACCATAGTGGAGTAGAGAAGAAACAACTTTAACTGGAACAGAGCAGACTTCTACATCTCTGTGGGGAAACTCCTTTAGCGGAGCAAGGCAGAGCTGTAACACCTGCAGGTATAACCTGGTTTCTGATGGCCAGGAAACCTTTCTCTTAAGAGCTGTAATGCTTAGAGGTACAGCTTATAAATATAGCTTCTGACTGGCCAGAATACCTTTCCCTCTAGAACTGTAACACACATACATACAGGCAAAGCACCTATACCCATGAATTTTAATTTAAATCTTCATGCATGATTATAAAAAGGGCAATAAATATTAATCTATGAAAGCTAGTCGATATAAGTTATAGGATTTTATTTGGCTATAGAGACAAATGAAATCATTAAATATTCACTGAAATGGAAACAACTAGAACATATCATATTGAGCAAGCTAATGAATTCAAAAAGACAAAACAACTCATGTTCTTGCTTATTTGTGGATCCTCATTTTTAATTATTATAGGTGTGTTTATATGTGTGTGTACAGGTACCCAGAAACTAGAAGAGACTCACAGGAGGAGGCAATAGAACATATTGTGACAAAAAAGTAGAAGGAACAGCAGGAGTGGAAGTATTTAGGTAGGGAGTAGGGTAGGAAGGTTGGGAAAACGCAGGCAGTGGGGGCGGAGTTAACTAAAGCTAAGTACATATAAAAATGACATAAGGAAACCTGATACTTTTTAAACTAACTAAAAATAATTTATCTGTAATCATAATGGTCATATTAATCATAATAATGACCATAACATTAATATTTTAATTGGTGATTTAATAATTAGATAGCTGTATGAAAATTCATGCTAGAGTCCTACTTCACATATTTCCCTAAGTAAATTCCAAGTAAGATATAGATTTCAGTGTTGGATAACACTGAGGCAGGGCAGAGCTTTCTAAGTAGTACAACAGATAATAACTTTGTTCACAGTCAGTTTAAAAAGATATTGAAAATTCAGGTACAAGGAAATATATAAAGCAAGAAGCAAACTAGAAGAGTCTGGGGCACAGACAACTGCAATGCTAGTATGTAACACATTCTAATGAAACTGGTAAGAGCAAGGTGAAAAACCAGTGGAGAAAATGGGTCAGGGATATGAGTAGATAACTCATAAAAGAGGAAATGAAACTTCTATTAAATATATGAAAACAGGAAGCATACAGTCAATGTTACAGCAGTCAGGTTGTAAGTTCACATACCAGTGAAATGTGTCTGGTAATAAAAACTTCTACAGTAGATGCTGGAAGAGTCAGTCCCACTGTCTGTAGCACAGCCAGCTATATAATATGTATCAAACTCTCAAATGCACTGATCCTGATTCAGAACATTTGTATGCAGCAGCAAAGATGGCTCAGTGGTTACCCTGGCTGCTTTTAAAGAGGACCCAGGTTGTGTTCCCAGCATCCATATGGCAGCTCCAGTTCCAAAGGATCCAACACCCTCTTCTGTAGGGTAGCAGACATACAGGTGGTTCACATACATACAGTCAAAAGACTAATACACATAAAATTAAAACAAATAAGTATTTAAAATGTTTTGGCTTATCTTTTTATTCATTTTAGGAAGGAAAGTGGCTTTATATATAACCCAGGCTAGCCTACATGAGTTTCCCTGGCTCAGCCTCCTAAGAACTTAGGATTGAGGTTATAGATTTATGCTACCATGCCTAAACTTGTCTTGTTATTAATAACATAAAACAAACCAAAATAAAGACCTGGAGATAGAAACTGATTAAATAAGTTGTGCCTCATCCACAAGGTAGCAGGATTGAATTTCCTAAGGAATTTTAACAAGTAGTAGGAGGTCTGCTGTAACAACACATGAGAAAAATGAGTTATCTAATGGTTTGCTCTGTGTGTTTTCACCTAAAACATCAAAGTCCATTACCAAACACAGACTGGAAGGAAACAAAGACCATGGTGTTAGATGTGTCCTTTTTGCTCTTTTGGACTGCTTTGCACAGGTATTCTACAATGAATACATATTGTTTTTACCATTGGGAAGAAAGCAATTATCTTTCCAAAGATACATCAGATTCATGTTGCTCTGTGTCTCCCACACTGATACATCAGAGTAAAAGCCTTTTGCTTTCACTCTTACAAGCTCTCCGCTAATAGAGATTCTAGGTAAAACTCATCCATCTGCACTATCTGGACCATTAGCCAGATATTCTCCTTGGCACCTAGATTATGCACCTCATCAAACATTTCTGAATCTTGCAGAATAATAGAACAAAAAGGAAAAGGTTGAAAACCTTGAGATTACTAACATACACAGAGAGTCAGCCACCTCCAGGGCTCCCAAAAATCGAGATGTGGTAATATTTCTATCTGTTCAGATGAGTTCTAGCTGGGCAAGAGCCTGCTGTAGCTGACTTTAACAATTCCTTCTCAAAATACTAAGACCAGATAGAATTAGGCTAAATTGAACAGACACACAATTCCAGAAGGGAAAATGGAAAGACAGAGAAGCGTGGCAGGGTAGGGGAAAAATAAGTGGAGTAAGAGAAGAATTGGTGGAGGGCATAGGAGAAGTCAGCAGGTCCAATTTAAGGTGAATCTGCTGGCTTTGTGCTGCCCATCTCATCTTCATAAAGGACTCAACTCGGAAAGAACAGTAAGCTGGCTCTGTTGTTCTCCCCACAAGCCTCAAATATCTCTTTTATTAGCCCCATTCTATGGAAGATCAATCTTTTAAAAGAATCAATACAATAGCTCACCTGACCTTTGCCTGGCAGATCATCAAGGGAAGGAGACACGCTGAGACTCAGATTGCCGGTCTTGAGTTGGTTCTTAGCCAGGATCCCAATGCATATTGAAGACCCCTATTGCACCACAGTGCAGCAAACTAATTGGAAGTGTTCTGATTTCTGTGACTCACAAACTTTATGCTCCTCTAGCATCGTTTTGTCTGTGCAGACTTCCTAATGGTGGCTTAATAGCAGAACTATTGTTAAAATAACAATCTCAAAAGTCTTTTCAACCTTTCCAATTAGAGTAAAAATAAATTGTCTCTTAGAATTGGGGGCTGTGCTTATGCAAGCTATGTGGTAGCACCTTGGTTTCTGACATATTGAGTACTGAGAGATGACAATTATGAATATTCCATGGTCATATTTCTCTCAAAGCTCAAAATATCCCATAGGATGGTGCCACCTGTCTTCTAACATGACTTTTCTCTGATGGTCCTCTTATGGTTTAGCTTAGCTTTTGTACACTTTCTAAATTAGAGCTGTGAGATTTGGTTCATCAGATTGGAAGGTCAAATGGCCACGTTATCATCAGTGGCTAGCATTCACTGAACCACAGCTTTACTCTAGCTTACACAAGAAGAGCCCCCATATCCTTACAACCTATTTCCTTCAGATCAGGCCACTTTATAAATGTCATTTTCCCTCAAGTTTTAATGATTAGAAATACCCTCTGATCCAAAATTAATTCTTAAGCAAAGATACTTAATGAGTGGTTTTTAGTCTGATCTTGGGAACCAAAGTCACTATGCCTGAATGACTTTCTTCTGGGTTTCCTGGATCACCCTTTATTGCCAATTTCAAAGCATATGGATACAGTCCTTTTGTGGGACTTTATGAACAAAATAGTCACAATGAGCCAAAGAAGTACAGCTCAAGTCTCTCCAAGAGCAGAGACTTGGGACATGGAAAGACCAAGAATTAAATACAAGAAGTTATAAGGATGATTTATGTCTCAGCCAATATCTGCTCACCTTGTACTTAACATTGCATCTTCATGTGTGCCTTTGGGTTTGGCTGACATTAGCCACCCTGCTACTCCCTGTCTCCTTCACTATAGGACAGGGATTTATGATTTCCACTCCTGTTCTTAAGTAGTTTTGACAAAGCTCTCATTTTGCCCCAGTTTGCTCTTATCATTTTGTTTTTAATTCTTACTATGGTTGGCTTTTCAAGATCCTACCATTTGGATGCAACCTTTTACTTATGACCCAGCTGTATCCAAAACACTCTCCTCTCCTTCTGCAACATTTCTACATATGTGGCTGCTCTGAGATGAGGTTGGAGTAAGACCTTGGCTCTGTTCCCCACCCTCAGGATACTTCTTTTGTATTAGCATTTCATTATATTTTCCCATATTCTTAAGTTTCTCACAGATACATATTTTATAATGTACAAGTTATGGATATCATAAAATAAATAGATGATAGATACCATCTTTTGTATCAGCCTTCTCCAAAACAGTAATTTTGCATTTCTATTTCCTTTTCTGCCCCTTCATTTTTTATCATTATGTATTATCTAGATATGAGAAACTCCCTATTAAGCATGAGAGTTTCTCTCATAGAGAAAGCATCAGTTGCCTTTCCTTGAATTTGGACTTATCAGTGAATCTACAGACCATAATTCTAGCCTTTTTGCTATGTTGCTCACAGAAGGGAAACTGAGATCAGCTCCAGAATACTGGGAGAAGAGTCCCTTTGTGATAGAATTCATAGCTTACATGCATTGGGAGAATTTAAAAGTAGTATTCACCTCCCTCAATCTGCAGATAGCTCAGTCTTTAATAGATCTAAATTACCAAATTGTGGAATAACTTTCCTTCTTAAGACATCTTATCGATAAATGCCTGGCCATTCTTAAGGGTCATGAAAAAGACCATCACAGTCCTAAGATGCTGGTACCAGGGAAAGAGCAACTGACTGCAGTCAGAAGCTGGCGTATCACACCTCAGTGTTCTTTGGGCTTCATTCACACAAGGTTTACATTACATCTTAGCTGCTACTTCAGTCCTAACCAGGAGAAGGCAGTACAGGCTAAACAACTAACCCTTTACATTTTCTTTATGTAAAAAGGAAAGATCCAGGGAGATTTCTCATTGTACAAATGCTAGTCCACACTGAGGCAGCCAGGAGTGCAGCTTCCCTGACACTATCACCATCTTCTGCAGCTTCACTCTACCTACCCCACTATTCATCCTTGCACATTAAAGTCCACACACAACGAAACTACCCAACATCCCAATTTCATGGTTTGTTGATCCTGCATTAAATTTCCTGCATTACAGTTTTTGAACACTACCTGAGGCTTCATTGCTTAAATACAAAATCTGGTTGATAATGTTGATGTGGAACTTTTTCTCTACGAACATGAAAAGTGAACATTGCTCACTAAAAGCAAGAGGGCTCCACTAATAATCCCCACCTTTGCCACGCTGGGAATTTATTCACACTACCAGGTATCCACTTTCAGCACAAAAAGGAGATGCCTAAAGAAAACAGCTGAGTCGCCATGTGGACTTTAGACAAGTACAAATTTTCTACTGCATAAAATAGCTCAGGCTTCATTGCTCATCACACCACACTTCCAAACATCCTTCTCTGGGTGGTTGAACTTCCTGGAAGGAATTATTACCAAACAGCTATGAGCAAAGGTATGCATGACAGGCGAGCAAGCATAGTAATGCACATTAATTACCTCAGCACTGAGGAGGCAAAAGTGGGAATATTGAAAATTCAAAGCCAGACTGAGCATAGTGAAACTCTGTCTCCAAAACAAAAGTAGCAATGATCACTGAAACCTCATGTCATCCATCATAAAGGCTTGAGGATGATCTGCCCCTCAATGCCACCTTGACTTTTTGCTTCAGGTGCACAGGATCTCTGACTGGTCACTTTCCTTAGCTCTCTTAGTGGCTTGTCATTCTCTGTACATCCCCTTCATTCCACTCTCCAACAGAAATGTAATGTGACTTAAATTAAGTTTCAGGGTGTTTGAATCATTTTTTCTTATTCAACCACTTAAAACACAATAAATTTACTAAGATTTTTTTTGGTAAATAGTTTTCATTTCTAACTAGCACTTAAAACTCAAATTTATATCCATGGTCCCCAAACCTGGTTGTAAAGCTGAACCAAATAGGCTACTTGAGACCACAAAACTGTCTGCTTTCTTCATGTCCACTCAATTGGTCCCTGGTCCCTAGAACCATCCTGCCTATATCAAGAAAAATTGAAGCCCAGAAATAAGTCTCTATACAGTCAGATGATCTCTGAAGAGAGGTAAGAACATGGTGAGTAATCTTTCCAGTAAATGATGTGGGAGAAGTCGATACCCACATTCAAAAGAACTGACTTGGATTCTTTGCTGATACTATCTACAGAGAGAAACCCAAACTGTAAAGTTTCTAGAAGAAAACAGAGAGCAATTCCTCATCTCCAGTCTTGACAACATATGTTTCAGATACGACACAAAGGCACCAAAAAAGAAAAGGGAAAATAAACAATTGTGACTGCATCATGTTAAGAAGTATCTGTAGAGAAAAGAAAACAAGTGAAAACTGACAGAATAGGAGAAAATATTTATATACCCTAAATTTCATAAGGGATTAATATCCAAAATACATAAGGAACACATACAACTCAAAAGCAAAATGGTAAAGATAATTTGATTTAAAAATGGGCAAAGGACTTTAGTAAATATCTCTCAAAAATCTGTTTGCAAATACCTAACAGATACATTTTTAAATGTTCATCACTAGTCACCAAGGGAATGCAAATCAAATTGCAATGAAATATAGCCTCATAAAAAGAATAGAGGCAATGAGTATTGAATCTGAAGAAAAGGGAACCCTTTGTGACACACTCCTTGTTGGGAATTTAAATTAGAACAAATAGAAAATTTCCTTAATAATAAAAAGTAGAAGTAGCACATGATGTAGCAATTCCACTCTAAGGTATATTCAAAGGGAATAAAGTCAGACTCTCAAAGAGATATCTCTACCACTATGGTTATTTATAATATTATTCTTAATAATCAAGAAACAAAAGTAAATATTTATCAATAAACTAATGGCTAACAGGAACAAAAGAAACATGAATGTTCATATGTATTGATGTATAAAATGAACATCAGTTAGCCACAGGAAAGAATTTGTTCCACTTGCAACAGACATGACCGAATCTGGAACAAACTGTAAAAGTAACATAAGCCAGAAAGAAACAAACACTTTTTTGTGTCACGTATACAGGAGCTTAGCAGTACAAACTCACAAGAGCAAAGAGTGGAATGTGGTTTTCAGGGAAGTCAGGGGACACAAGAAGGTGTCAGTCAAAGCTACAAAGTTTCAATCAAATAGGGAGAAGGAGATCTGAAGATGGTGTGCACCTTGGGGACCTGGATTTAAGAAAGTGCTACATTCTTGAGATTTGCTTAAAATAGATACTAAACTCAATATAAAAAATAAACATAAGATAGTAGGTAAGGGATACATGTTCATTAGAATGCTTTGAATTTACAAGCAAAAAATTACATCATAAATGGTATTTTGTCACAGCAACAAGTAACCTATACAGCAGTCATTAAAACTAGAAAATAATAGCTCAATAGAGAAATATGACAAGACAATTCTTGTCTTTAAAAAGATAGAATAAAAATATTAAAAATAAATAAAACAAATAAATAGGATGACCATCCTACACATAACTTAATTTGTTATTGCAGTAACAGGAAGTGAATGAAAAAGACAGATTTTTTTTTCTTAGAAGAAACAATGAGAGGGTGAATAGGGGAGAGAAGGTACTGAAAGAGATGACTGGAAAGGAGGGAAAGGCACTTCAGGATAGAAATCTGGTGCAAGGGGAACTCACAGAAACCTACAAGGATGATCCCAGCTAAGACACCTAGAAATGGTAAATGTGTGCCTGAACTGTCCATCTCTCGTAACTGGCCAGTACTTCCAGTGGAGGGATTGGGACACTAGCTCAGCCACACAACCTTTGATCTACAGTGTGTTCTGCCTATGGGATATGTGGGGAGAGGGGGTACAAAGATGGTGAGGGAAATGTAGTACTAGCCAACCAATGGCTGGTCCAGCCTCAGACACATGCCATAAGAGTGAGCCCACCCCCACACTGTCTGGAGGCCCAGAGACTCAGGATATAATCAAGCATAATTGGAGAAAAATACCAATGTAATAATGCCTAATGATATTCTGCTATTCTCATAGATTGGTGACTATCTTAATTGTTATCAGAGAGCCTTCATCCAGTAACTGATGGAAACAGGTGAAGAGACTCACAGCCAAGCATTGGATTGAGCTCAGGGAACCCTGCTAAAAGAGAGAGGAAAGATTATAGGAAGGGGGACTAAGGACATCACAAGGGAACCCACAGAAACAACTAACCTGGGCTCATGTCTGGATTGACAGCCTGGGAGCCTGCATGGGACTGACACAGACCCTCCATATCTGTATGACAGTTGTGTAAACCTACTTGTGGGACTCCTAGCGGTGGGCGCAGCGACTGTCCCTAAAGCTTTGTCTGGCTTTTGGGAACCTACTCCTCATACTGAATTGCCTTGCCCAGCCTTAATACAAAGGGAGAAGCTTAGTCCTATACCAACTTGATATACTATGTTTGGTTGACATCCATGAGAGGCCGGACCCTTTCTGAACAGAAACAGAAGAGGAATGAATTGAGGTGAGGGTAAAGGGGAGGGGAGGGGAGAAAAGGGGAGATGGGGTCAAGTTGTAAAATAAACAAATAAATTTAATTAATAAAAAGAGTCTGAAAAAAGAAAGTAAACAATGAAACATAACTGTATTGTAGTGTTTCAACAGGCATGCTTTATGTACAGGTCTGCGATTAATTTAAATGTAGATCTTGAATAAAAATAAACCACGCAAACATCAATTTTAAAAAAGCTGGAGGGCTGGCCAAAGTATTCATTGGGTAAAGGTACTGGCTGCCAAGCCTGATGACCTGAGTTCAGTTCCCAGGATCCACATGGCAGGAGAGAACCAGTGCCTGCAAGTTGGCCTCTGATTCCACATGCATGGCATGGCATGTATACACAAGCTAGTATATATGTGTGCACATGTGTGTATATATACACACACTAAATAAATATATTCGTATTATATAAAATAAAAGGTAAAAGGAAAGATAGTACATATATACTAACATGAAAAGAGACTAAGAAATAATATTAGGGAAATTAAGAAATTTCATAATAATAAAAGAGTGATTACAGAACAAAGCAAAATCCTAAACTTACCTGTATCTAACAACAAACTGAGATATGCATTCACTTAACTTCAGAATACATTTAAAAAAGTCAGCGAGATTATCAAATACTTAAACAGTAGTAGTATTGACTATTGTAATAAATAAACAGATCAGTGATAGGCAACTAATGATAGATACATGATAGCTAATACATGTCTAACTATAGAATGAATAAGCATTACTGAAAGTGAAAGTGAACATTTACCAAACAGATATTAGGCCAGAAAACAATAAATTCCCAAGAACCAAATAGAGTATTTTTTCTGGTCACAACAGACTTGAACAGAATGATATGACCAGAGAGTAGCAGGTTCCACATAGCTGACATGGTGTGTGGAGAGAAAGCCTAACTTTAAGTGTTTATTTTAGGAAAAAGGAAAAGATTGAAAAATCAGCAATCTAAGTTTCCATTTCAACCATCTGAAGGGACACAGAGGAAAGTAAATTGTAAAATAATAAAAGTTAAACAAGTAAAAAATACATTCAACAGAAAAAAGGCAAAAGTTAGCAAAAAGCAGTTAAGGAGAAATACAAAGATAATAAGAACTGCCAATGTTAGAAATAAAAAAAGACACTTCTATTAAGTAAATGTAGACACTAAGAGGATTAGGAACAATTTGGGAATGGATGTCACTCAGTGGTAGAGTGGTTACCCTGCTGTGTGCTGGAACACACACACACCACATGCACAGACACACACATGCCCCACAGGCACACACATACCACACACACATACATACACGCACCACAGGCACACACATACAAACTGCATGTACACACACACACATGCACACACAGACACACATACCACATGCACACAAGCACACACATACACAAACACACAGGCACACTGACATATAAACAGGTATAAAAGAATGGTGTTCTTCCCTTGTCTCTATTCACACAATTCTTCCTCAGCCTAAAATGCCATCTACTCTCTCCTTTGAACCCCACATGCACAGAGGTCATGGCTGCTTTATTCTTCCAGGACTTCTTTAAGTCAAGCTAGTGACTTAACAGACATTTATCTTCTCACAGTTTTGAAGCTAAACGTCCAAGGTCAGTGTTCAGGAATAATTTGATTACAAGAGAGGACTTTTTCCAGACTTATAGTCACCTTCTTAATATGTTTTCACATGACCTCTGTGTGTACACATGCACAGAAGGACAGGACAAACTCCCTGATGTTGCATTTGGGGAGGGCACTAACCCTGTCGCCTCTGAGCCACACCTTTGCAATTTCATTTAACCTTAAGAAATTAATCTTATCTCTCCAGAAATTCTACCTCCAAATCCAGCTATGAAAGAGTCAAGGCTTCTGCAACCAAATTTGGAGGGGAGTATCTAAAAGCTCTTGGTCCAACAAAAGCATCCAGTATACACATGCCCCTCTGAAATCAACTCTACACCCATGTTCTTAGGCAGCCTTTCATTTCCATGTTCTGGGCCACCACATGTTTGTACTCACTGTAATCCACCACTCACTATTGCATCTTAACATATTAGTACCAATTACTGTACTGACACACACTGGATGCCTGGTACTGAATAAATGGATACAAAGAAGGAAAAGGGGAAAAAAATTTTCCTTAGTCCTCAATCCAGTGGAAATTACAGCCTCCTAAGATGTACATTAAATATCTGAATTTATTAGCAATGTATTTTCTTTGGCTAATTCTAACGAAAATGTAGCTTTCCGAAACAATGATTAATTAATTAACCATATGCTAATATTTGAAATGTACTTGTTCATTTAATGCAGCCTTGTTAAAACATAAAGTCACCTACCCATCAAAATGTTTAAACAAAAAGTTATATAGTCACCCCTATTATCACATGCAATAATATAAATGAGGTCAAAAGTATTATCTACTTATCCCAGCATAAATTGTTCATCAGCCTGGACATGTGGAAAGGTATTGACTATTTCCCAGGCTGAGGTAATCCTCTGCCTAGGTGATGACTTACCACTGTGAAATGGATTATGGTATTAAAGCATCACACATATGTCAGGAATTATCAAATGAATCCTTAGTCAGTGACCTGCAGACAAGCTACCCTAGATAACAAAACAAGTTTGTCTTGCCATGAGAGAGAAGAGGGAGAGAATATTCTCTACCCAACTTCATGTTCCTGTTGCGCTCTCTCTCTCTCTCTCTCTCTCTCTCTCTCTCTCTCTCTCTCTCTCTCTCTCTCTCTCTCTCTCTCTCCCTCTCCCTCCCTCCCTCTCCCTCTCCCTCTCCCTCTCCCTCTCCCTCTCCCTCTCCCTCTCCCTCTCCCTCTACCTCTACCTCTACCTCTACCTCTACCTCTACCTCTCCCTCTTCTTCTCCTTTCCACATAGAGTCCCCTTTGTGTTGGCCAGCTACTCCTGAACATGGAGCCTGCCCTGGAATGTGGTCAATACACCAGGTATCATGAAGAAAACTGACTTTCCTTCACCCAACAGCCTTCATGTTCTAATAGCTCCTTAGCACAGGTAGGACTTTATGCCCAACCCCTCTGCTCCATATTGGAAATTTTTTTCAGCCTTGAGCTTGTGAAGTTCATATGCATGCCATCACAATCTGTCCATTCACTTGTGCACATCCCTTGTGTCTGAAAAACAGTTTCCATGAAGCCATCCACCACTTCTTGATCTTCTAAAAAAATATTTTTAGAAGCCTCTGAGTTACTGGTTACTAGCTTAGAGCATGATGGCAAGTATTAAAGAAATTTCTTAGCACAGTCAAGTCCTTCTGTATCCATGAAGCCTCTTGAGTCACATCAACCCATTGACTTCATGTTTCCTGCTGTCTCCATGGCTCCTTTGATGTATGGTTGTCCTCAGGTAGCTGTTTTCTTGCTGAGTGCCTACATTTCTACTCGCATATCCATCCCATAACCTCATCCATCTTAAATAGAAATCTATTAAGTGACTGACAATAAAGATTGATAGAGTCTTCATTACAAGGATCATTACAAGAATACCTCAGAGGCATTTGTGCAAAGGTGAAAAGAGATGTGAGTTTTAGGAAGTAACACCCCCTGGGGAGGGGGGATGTCTTTCTTGTCCATCTTACTCTACATGTTTCAGATTCGGTATTTTGATATGAAAACAAATCCAAAGAGCAATAAAAGAACTTCATGAATCCAATCCTGATGCAAATTTAGTATCATCATCTCTTTTCACAGACATGAAACCTCCTGAAGCCTGTTTTTGTGCAATTCCTTGTTCCTTGTGAGCTCAGTCACTCTCAACACTCACCATGATCTGTATACAATTTCTATAACAACTTTCTTCCCACCAAATTCAGAGAAAGTTAGCACCCAGTTCAGCACATGGTCTATATGCTGTCTGCTTTCAGTATTCATTGGGTACATGGATGAATGGATGGTGGATGGATGATGGGTGGGTGGGTGGATGGATGGATAGGTGGATAGATGGATGGATAGATGGATGGATAGATGGATGGATGGGTGGATAGATGGATGAATGGTGGGTGGATGGGTGAGTGGGTGAGTGGATGGATGGATGGATGGATGGATGGATGGATGGATGGATAAAGAGGCAAGAGGATGAGTGAATGAAAGGGATTCTAAACAAGATGAGTGAAATACCTTGGAGTTAGACATAGTAAAAGTTCTGACTATCGCTTTTCACAAAGAATTCTAAGATTACTTTAGGTAGAGATGACTTGGGTTTAATACACAGTTTGAGGGACACATTGTTGCAACTTATCAACAAGAGAATGCACAGTTTCAGCCAAAAGGGATTAATCAAATCTCTAACTACTGAAGGATAATTCAGAGCTAAGGAATTATAAGCATTTAAATTTCTTTTATTACTAGCATATGCATCCCAGTTGGCAGCACTTGAAAAGAAGCAGTACCTAAGATAGAAGACCAAGCCCAGAACCAGTAAATCGCATTTGGTTGGATCTTCAGTGTATATTTTAGGGTCCTATAGGTTAAGCATGTATGTAGTACATGAGATGTGACTTTCCAACTTGTAAATTTCTCTAGATAAAAAAAAATGTTTCCCTTTTTGACTTTCTTTAAATTACCTTTTTCGCATCATTTCTTCCTTGGTACTTTACCTATGAAACAAGCATGTGAGTGGTACATGAAAATATATTTACATGTGCAATATAAAACTTTCACTGCAACTGAAGTACTTCAACCGCTCATATCTTGCAGAAGTAGAACCACTCGTGATGAAATGACCAGAGATGCTGGAGGGACCTGGTGTACATTCAGATTGGAGCCTCCCCCTGATTATTAGCTGTATTTGACAACTTTGCAGCTTCCTGCCACTACCATTCCCATGGAAACAGACACTGAGTTTCAGAAACCCCAAGTGTGAGAGCTTAAACTAATCACTGTGACTAAATAATAAATAAATCATAAATAAATGGATTTTTTTTCTCACAGGGTAAAAATGGTGATTAGGTTAACAGACCCCAATCCCTTTTCCCATGGGTGTGTTTTTTAGCACAGCATAGCCATTCATCTTATTAACCAACTTTTTCAGCATCTGTTCCTTCCAAGCTGTGCAAACATCATTTCTTCCAGTACTTCGGGATTCAGGAGGATATCAATACAGGAGTTATGTAGGAATTAGGATCTTGCATTTATTTTGCATCTCTCTGATGATGTCTTATTCAGGAAAGAAGTCAAGTTTGTGTTTTCTACTGGAGGGCTATGCTATGCTCAGCTGATTAGAAACTTAAGAACAGATAATTTCCTAATGTTTGTATTTAATATAACCAAGTCATAGAGATATAAATAACATATTACCTGGACTGAAAATTGAGATTATCTCTACATGTAACATGTCGTGAAATTTTGACTGTACTGTTATTAGATACTTATTCAGTGGTTATAACTACAATGCCCTGGAGTTTCCAGATAAGCTGATTTACAAGCAATATTAACTAGTCTACACTGTTGGATATAAAATGAGAAGGTAGGCTTTCTTTTCCATGGATGCTCTTTTAGAAGAAGACAAGCCAAGGCCTTACTGGTCACCCGGAGAATCATGACTTTGCAGACTAAATAAAGAAGAAGTTGTTCCTGTGTGTCTCCATGGAGAGAACAAAATTCTCTAGAATAAAGATACTGCACATCTGAAAATGAGGCATTCTTGTTCAGTGAGCTGTGAGAAACAGAACCAACTTTTGGAGTCTTGAGCACAGCAAGGAAAGGCTGAGCACAAAGCTGCTTCAATTCAGGGAAAGACAAACCTCATTTGCTTAGAGCTCTTCTTGCCTCCATATTTTCATGTTTCCCCTCCCTACCCCCCAGATAACACTTCAAACACCCACCGATATCAGTCACCAAGGCCTCCGGTTCTCCTTCCCACCTACATTCAGGCAGCCATTCTATTGACATACAATGCGCAGAAAGTGACCACTGGCTTTCTTTATGTATCTTCGACACATGCAATGCTTTGATTTGTATTGTATTACAATTACTCTCTAATGCTGCATAACAGGTTTTTATAAAGTGTATAAATATATGTGTCAGTGTTTTGTTGCTATGAAGAAACACCATGACCATGCAATTCTTATAAAGGAAAGCATTTGATTGGGGCTTGCTTACAGTTCCAAAAGTTTAGTTCATTGTCATCATGGAGGGGAGCATAGTGCTAGAGAGTTCTACATCCAGATCTGCAGGCAGCAAGAAGAGACAAACATTGGATTTGGAATGGGCTTTTTGCAATCTCAAAGCCCACCCACAGAGACACAGGTCCTCCAACAAAGCTACACTTCCTCATCCCTCTCAAATAGGATCACTCCCTGCTGACCAAGCATTCAAACATTTGAGCCTATGGGAGCCATTCTTCCTCAAGGCACCACAGTATAAAATCATATAACTTTATCAAGTATTAAATAGTTAAGTAGTTACTATTTTAAATGCTTTAAAATTTGCAGAAACCCAAGTCATTTTTTTCATAGATACTTAAGACTATTTCAGTAATGTTAGAGGAACTAATCGGGATTTTGTTTGAGCTAAGAACACATACCCCTTTTCTGACTTAATAGATAATGGTCTTGTTTTAAAAAAGATTAATGTATAAACCATTTGGAAGAATGTCAAGTCGTAAGTGTGCATTAAGCTGTTGTATTATAAATTACCTTGTTTTTCTGATTTCTCTGTTTTATAACTCCCATATTAAATATGCATTTTTTTAATATTAGGAAATGTAGCAGACAAAAACTACAAAATCATTTTCACTTATAACAATGTGAACATATACGTCATTGTTACTCTCAAACAATTATATATGAGAGAAATGAATTTGAGTTAAAAATTCAACACAATTGTCTAAATATGCTTTCCCTGAATTTGAGACTGAAACACTTGTATTAACCCAAGTTAATTTAAAAAAAAAAGACCTAGAAACAAGGTGACTCAGGAAACATTGAGAACCCTTAGTGCCCAGACTGAGAACCCCCACTCTCCAACAAATCAAGTCAGAAAAGAAATGTCACAAAAAGAATTAGTTAAATACACAAACAGGAAATTGATAGAAAAAGAAATCCATAGAGCTAAAACAGCCTGAAGAGACACTTAGACTTCATAATCAGGCAAGTACAACGGAGGTAGCATTGTATTAGACTCAGACACAATGCAGAGCGGTGAGAGTCTAGAGTGGCAGAACCACCAGTGACTGGTTGCAGACAACGTGACTTAACCACTTAGTAAGTACAGCTTATTGAGATATAATCTGAATGTGTTGCAACTTGCTCTTTTAAAGTAGGAAACTGAACTGTTTTTATTGTGGGAGACAATCTCCACAGCCAAGTTTTGTCATCTCAGAAACCCCATAAGGTTTGGCTGGCACCCCTCTATCCACTTATCTCTTCTCTCCTAAGACAAATTGACTTTCTATTTCTGTGTATTTCTCAAAACTAGATTACAACATATAGGCTTTCTTGAGTAGGAAGGAGCATGCACAGTGTGAATAATTATCAATTACAATTCTACCTTACCAATCAGGTCTTATTCCATACACATTATCAGGAAAAAAAAATGAGATAAAGGTTGTTAATCTCAGATCTTTGTACAAAAAGAAAATTTTCAGAATCAGAAAAGTGCTGCTGTCTACCATTTATTTACCAAGAGAAATAATAAGGAAGACCCCAAGCAATCAAAGTTTTCTGTAAGAAAATAGAGACAAGGGAAGTGTATTTGCAAACACCATTCAATGAAAGCAAATATTGGAGTCACAAAGGTAAATCCGCATTTGTCCACACTAACAGAGAACCTGCATTCTAAGACTCTCAATACTTTTCATATTTCCAAAGTAAAATAAGTAAAAGTAAGGCTTACAAAAAGTAAGCCTTAACCTGACTGCATGTAACCCAACTAAAATAACTGGGGTTTGGCAATCTCTAAACAGTCATATGTAACACTGCAGAGATTGCCACACATTTCCACAAATGCTCATATGGAAGTGTCCTATTTGTAGTCAAATGGTGACAAATAAATCCTTTTCTAAACTTCACAAACCTAAATTTAATGGAGTGAAAAACATGGAAAATTGGTAGGGAAGACGGACACTCCTGTTCCTCTCTAAGACAGTTGTTTTCACTAAACAACTTAAATGAACATTTGGAAACTTTGTGATGTAATGTGTCCAGAGATTACTTGGGAAGATCCAGTGTAGAGATAAAATGGGGTTCACCATACAGTGTGAAGCTTGGCAAACCCTTGCTACTGACTTACAGACAATACAGCCAGAAGTTGAGGGGTTGAATAGTAAATGATTCATCCACCAAAAGATAAATCAAAATTTGCCCAGCCATGTGACAGTCTAATTTTAACTTTAAATATCATAGAAAGATCATGGATTTCAAAAAACGACACAAGAGGGGAAATCAGTTGTTTTCCTGGATGGTTGTCATGGAAGTGGAAGGAATAACAAATAATAAACAAGCCTCAATTACAGAATTGCATCCATAAAAACATAGTGGGGGGATGTATGTCTTCTTTGTGAATCTTCACTGTTCACTTTTTTCAACAGTTTCCCAGCTAAATAATGCAAGTGTTTCCTCAGCAAATAGCGGAGCATGGAATCAAAACTGCTCTCTAATCCTTGAGCAAACATACTAACGTGAAAACATAATTATTTCTTCTCAGCTTTGCTCAGTAAGAGCATTTTCATCTTTTAGAAATATGTGAGTTTGTTGCATGCTGTTGTGCTTCATAGCAATCACCATGGTCATGGTTTCTATGGCTATGATAATACCTCATGACCAAAAGCAACATGAGTAGAAAAGTATTGCAATTTACATTTCCAGGTAACAGTCCATCCCTGTGGGGAGTCGGGAAAGGAATGCAAGCAAGGGAGGAATCTGGAGGCAGGGATGTTGCTTTCTGGCTTGCTTGCTCATGCTCATCCTGCTCTCTTGTGATATCTATAACCACATGTCCAAAGGTGGCACCACCCACAATGGACTGGGCCCTCCCTCATCAATCATTAAGAGAATGCCACACAGGCAGGCCAATCTGGCAGGGGCAATTTCTTAATCAAGTTTTCCTCTTCCTAATGACTCTAGCTTGTGTCAAGTTGACATAAAAGTAGTCAGCACAATAATTCACCTACTATTTTCCAAAGGACAAATACTTGCTACCTGTGCTTTCTGCAGAACTACCTAGCAGTTCAAATAGCAGCTGAGTTCCAGAATGATACATAAACCCATACCTACTTCTATAAGCTTCCTATATGACATCTCTCTCTCCTGTTAAAATAGTCTGATGGAAATAGTCCCCAATGTTTCCACTTGCAGCCCTCAAAGAGAACTTCAAACCTCATACCATCTGACAGAAGAATTTACCTTTTCCCAGAGAGTTCCTGCCTCAGCCCTTGGATGCCAGGAGACACTCTCTGGATTCTGGAATGCTACAAAAGTTATCTCAGTTTGTGTCTGATGGCCTGGCAATGTGACTGAGAGTAGAAGCTTTGCATCACATGTTGTCATCTCTGTTTCTAGATGGTCAGCAGTTATGAAAATTTAAACCACAAAACAGCAGCACCTCACACTTTGTTTTGTATCTATCGTATTTACTTTAAGGCAAACTTCTTTCTAACTCTATACAGGCTTGTTAATCACTCAAGTGGTAGAAGCTTTGGGTCGTGCAATGTCAGCACTGCCTCTGGATGTGTTAGCCAACAATGTCAATCGAACTGAGCTCTGGTACACACCCTGGTCACCATGGCTTTATACTGAGATAGGTAACAATACCTATCATAATTAGCAGTATCAGCCACAAATCATTCCAGGCAGAGTTCACACTAATGACCCCATTGTGAGAGTACAAATGGAAACTGTGTGCTTTGATCTGATGCCTGCCCATCTGTCTCTCCCTTGGTTGATAGTAGGTCATAACCATGACTATAATAGCTTTCAGTAAGCTATGCATCCTTCCAGCAAATTATTAAAACTCACAGTGTTCTTGGGGAGGAGGGTACTCTTTTTTCCTGAGTCTGCAGGTATTAAAACAGAAGCCACAAATTATAGCAGAGAAAAAAAAATAGTCTTTATAAAAGACCAATAATTAATATTACCTAGAAATACAGCCTAGGAAAGAGTTCTCAAATACAACTTCTTGTTATTTTATTTTAGAATAAACCATATGAATAATGATGTTCAAATCATGTCTTTGCATACTAAGTTATTCCAACACCTCTTGAAAATCTCAAATACATATAATAACAAACAATAAGCGAATTAATGGGTAAGTAAACAAAAGCTTCTGAAGCTAAATATTTGAAGTATCTCAGATTTTAAGGCACAACCATTGGGAACACATGCTGGCTATTTCGAACAACTTGCTTCCTGTGGCAAGTCTTAGGCAATAATAATAATAATAATAATAATAATAATAATAATAATAATAATAATAACAATAATGATGAGTGGACCTTTCTACTCTTAATTCAATTTACACCAAAGTATGTATATTCCTAGGCTTAATATTCCCAACAAAGGACATCTGTTCAGAATACTTTCAAGTGATGTAATAAGGGGCTGAGGAGATGGCTCAGCATTTAGGAGCACATATTGCTCTTGTAGAAGACTTGGGCTCATTTTCCAGAACCAAAATGGCAGATTCCAACTATCTGTAACTCTTAGATAACCCTAAGCCCTCTCTGTCTTCTATGGGCATCAGGCACACAGGTGTTACACATGCATACATGCTGTCAAAATACACACATAAAATTAAGAAATATTTGTATGTGTGTGGAGTTTTGCATGCATATATGTCTGTGAACCATGTGTATGTGTGGTGTGCCTGTGGAGGCAGAAGAGGGTAATAGATACCCTGGAACTGGAGTTACACAGGGGTGTGAGCCACCATGTGGGTGCTGGGAATCAACCCTGGATCCTCTGGAAGAGCAGCCAGTGCTCTTAACCACGGAGCCATCTCCCTAGCCCCAATAAATAGAATTTTTTAAGGTATAATAAAATACCACCAGAAAAAGCTTTCTGTAGTTTTCTGACTCCAAATATGATCCTAGAGTCATTCAATAATTATCTTCCAAGACTCAGGTAAAGATAAAAGGCTAGGGTCAGTATAGACAAATGCTGGACTGAATTCCCAGGCTTGGCCTGAGTGGGAAGCCCCCAATGCTGCCAGCACAGACTGATAACCCAAACTGGCATGATCAAAGTCTCTGATGCTTTATCTTATATCTCAACACAGTGAACTGCCTGAAGCAAGGAAGAGCGATGTGCATAAATAGGGAGGGAAGAAAATCTGGGGAAAACAATCCAAAAAGATGGGAAGGGAGAGGCAAGATCGATATCAACTTTGTAGTTACTTTCATTAATGTAGGTTCTATTCTACTAAGAAACTTACTTGCTAAAGCCAAAGATCAAGATAAAAATGTCATCTCAGTAATCTGTACATAGTTTCAGAGACAGAGTGTCAAAGAAACAGTATGACACCGACAGGTATTAGCTTTTGAAGCATTATTGAGCTGCCTTAATGCTTAATATGAAAGAGACCTTGATACATGGAGACATGTCTGGGAGAAGAAAATGAATATTAACTTTTTGAAATCTCTTAAATCATCTGAGTATCTTTTCTATTATATAAACTAGATTTGATCTTGTCAATAGATTTCCTGTACAGGCATATAAATTTAAATTACAATGTATTATTAGATTTTAAAAAAAAGGAAACAGTACATGAGTTAATGAGATCTAGAAACATTCACAATCTTTAAGTAAAGGATATTAAAACCTGCTTTCTATTACTTTCTAATAATAAATTTAGCCATACTATCCAGGTGATTATCTTACTGTCTAAACCTACCAAGGGCTAACTGTTGTATGGAGGTCTCCAAGTCTTAGGGGGAAAAAATTTTACACTTACAGCAGGCTAACAAACCAAACCTATAGAAGCAAGGAGAACAGTAACTCCAAATCACGCTAAAAGCACACACTCCTGCAGTAGGTGTGCAGCCTAAAAACAGAGTAGTTACCGGGAAACCATGATCTCTGCCATCAGTCCATGCAAACACCATATATACTGAACAAGGGGGAAACATGAGAGCAGATGGCCTTGAGAAATAATCAAGAACAGGAAAAAAGAAGTTAAAGAAGTTAGTGAAAAGAGTTTCTAGATGAAACATTAATGCCAACTTCACACTACAAGATTGGGGGAGATATATCACAGAAGCATAATTTTGACACCAATTTCCTGGAGGATAGCTTTGACCTTTCTACTTCAATCTTAAAATTGGCTTGCCATTGATTCTAGCCCATTTTGTTTCAAAGAATTTTTCTTAAGGTACATGAGGATGTTTTACCTAAAAATGTGTATAAAGATATATGTGGCTGTCACTATTTAAATAAAAATTTAAAACAATAAATGTGCAAAAGTGGGAATATGATACAGCATTTATGATTGAATATACAAAAGAACTTAAATCTTTTTAATATTTTGTAAGAGAATATCTTTAAAAAATACTATTCATACAATAATAAGTGGAAAACCAAGTGTTTATTAGAATACTGTTGTAGTTAAAACTTTGGAACCAGGCAATTTAAATTCAAAACCTGACCCCACATTCACTATCAATGTGATGTTAAGAAACTTATATTTCCCTGGTAATAAAAGTAAAATAATAGTGATGTTGCCCAAACGGGTTGCTTTGAAGACCAAACAATACAGCACCTGTATAATGATTGTAAAAGTACCTCACACAAAGAAAGGCTTCATAAATTTTAACTTACTCAGCCAGGTGTTGGGACACACCTTTAATCCCAGCACTCAGGGAGGCAGAGGCAGAGGATCTTTGTGAGTTCAAGGCCAGCCTGGTCTACAAAGCTACTTCTAGGACAGGCTCCAAAGCAATACAGAGAAACCCTGTCTTGAAAAAAAAATTTAACTGACTCATCACAGTCTATCAAAATATTGTGTGTGATGCCTATATTTGGTTGTCAACCTGACTATATCTGGAATTAACTAAAAGACAAATAGCTGCATACACCTGTAAGGGGGGAGGAGGGGTTCCTTGATATCATTTGAAATGGGAAAACCAACCTGGATCCTTAAGGTGGAAAGATTCACCTTTAATCTGGGCCACACTTTCTGCTGGCAGCCTGTTTAAAGGACATGGGAGAAAGACGATTCACCTCTTTGTCTGCTTGTTCTCACTCTCGCTGGCAAGCCCATTCCTTAACTGCCATTAGCACATACTTCTTCAGGATTCTGGTGTATTCTGAAGACCAGGTGAGAAATCCTGCCTTGTAAACTCAACAAGTACTGGGTTTTTGGACATTCCATTGAATTAGCTGGACTGAACCCTGTAAGCCATTCTAAAAATCATATACATGCGTACATACATACATACATACATACATACATACATACATAAATACATAATTACATACATACATACATTCTACAAGTTCTGCTCCCCTTGAGAACCATGACTAATACAATATACATCATTTTTTTAAAGAATGGAAAGAAAACAGGGGATGGAAAATTGGCAGAGGTCAACTGCAACATGGCACAATATATATTAACTGTTAGGATATCTTTGTTAGCATAGACAATTTGACCCAGATGACTGAAAAAAAAATAAAGTTGGGGACTGGAAAGATGGTTCGGAGGTTAAAAGTACTGACTGCTCTTCCAGAGGTCCTAAGTTCAAGTCCCAGCAATCACATGGTGGCTCACAACCACCTATAATGAGATCTGGTGACCTCCTCTGGCTTACAGAGATACATGCAGAGCATTCATATACATAAAATATAAATACAATAAAATTCTTTTTTAAAAACAAAATAAAGTTGAAAAGTGACCACTGTAATTTCAAAACTGAAAAAGACCTATGCACATTATCGTTCATTCATGAAATCTCAAACATCTTCCAAAGGTCGACAAGGCACACAACAAACCATGCACCTGGACTCTGAGAAACTACTAGATGCAGGCAATTTCTTCTCAATTTAAGACAATTAAATAGGAAATAGATAATTTTGAAGTTCCCCTTGAAAATAATATAGTAAGTCTTTTGCTTCCAAACATGATGAAGCATAAATGCCAAACAAGGATGCCTACACACACACACACACACACACACACACACACCGCACGCACGCACACGCACGCACGCGCGCCGTGCACACATAGAAGAGAAGACAAAATATATGCAATAACTGTTTGCAGACATTGGATAACTGACAGCACAGAGTACAGAATACTAAAGAGGAAGAAATGACACAGAAAAAGATGAGGCAGAAATCTGTACAGAGGTCCCTTCAGTGTTTGACCTCATACTCTACCATGCATTCATGAGAGGAAAATTCCAGGAGGTAAGCAAAGATCAAGTTCCAGAGAAAAGCATCTACTGGGAAGCTAAAGGCTGAATCCTCTGAGGGAGAATAGGAGGTGTGTGAGTTCTAACAGGCTAGACTCTAGAGATGCTGCCTCAGTCAGGGTTACATTTGCTATGGTAGGTTTATTTCATTCACCATTCATACAACAGCTTGTCATCAAAACCAGTGAGGGTAGAAACACAAGGATGGCTCCACCCACAATGGGCTGGGCCCTCCCCCATTGATCACTAATTAAGAAAATGCCCCACAGCCTTACCTGCTCTTATGGACGCATTTTCTCAGGTGAGGATTCCTCCTCTCTGACAACTCCAGCTTATGACAAATTGACATAAAACTAGTTAGGACAAGGCTGAAGCATAAGTATTTATGAAAATTTTATTGACAGGGGTGTAACCTGATGCTATGACAAAATGAATTTATGTTAGGTGCCTTTAGCAGTGGATGAATTATGTTAACAGTTCTGGAGACAAGAGCATCTAATTTTGGAGCTAATATGATCAGATTTCCAGTAAGAGTCCTCCTAGTGGCTTGTGGATAATCATCCTCTCACTGGGTCTTCCCATTGGAGGGGGGGCAGCTCTTGTCTCTCCCTCTTCTTTGAACATACTAACTGCTAGGGAGGGTCAATCCCCCTGACCTCATCCAAAACCAGTTATCTCCCAAAGCTTAACATACAAACACCATAACATTAACAATGAGGCCTTCAAGTATGCCAAGTGAGAGAAGCATGACGATTTAATCTACTAAAATTAGCACCTGGGGAGATAGCTTAGTGGGTAAAGCACTACCTCCCAGCTTGAAGACCTGCATTCAGTTCTCTAGAACCCATGTAAAGCAAGGCACAGTGGCACATGTCTGCAATGCCCATGTTCCTGATGAAAAACAGGAAGCAGATTCCAAAGAGTCCCACACAGTCACGGTCCCACAGTGGTGACAAGAGACACTATCTCAAAATGGGTAGAAGACTAACATTTGAAGACTGAAAAAACTCCAGAATAGCACAAAGGGGTAGTCACAGCTATATCCTCAAAAGTATGTTATTTTTCACTGAAAAACAAATGAGACTTTTAAAGGCCTATAAAAAGAAGTAAAAATCAGACTGTCATCAATTTCTAAAAATCCAGAAAGGCAGTGAAATGTCATATTTACAGTTCTGAAAGGAAAAAAATATTATTTCCTTCAAGGACTGAAATCAGCTGAATTTCAAAATCACAGATGACTAAGCAGAAAGATATTTTAACTATGCACTGTGCAGAGTTTTAGCTTCCATGTTATGTGTGATACTTTTGCAAAGATCAGCACTGTCATCTCAACCTGAAAAGTACAAAAATATCATCTCTGTCAAATGGCTAGGTGTAGTGGGTCATGCCTGTAATCCTAGCCACCAAGGCAGGATCAAGACCAGCCTGAGCTACACAAAAAGGCCCAAAGAAATGGAAATCATTTTGAAAGCAGAAAAGAGTTGCTGAGGCAACAAGAACCAAGGGGACTAATATTTCTGCATGTTAGAAGAGGACCAGAGGAGAGAACTGGATTCCTTTACTGTCTTTTGCCTCTGAGTTCTAATAAATTTGCAGAGGGGCAAGAAACTAAAAGTCTAGAGCAAAACTCAGTACAACACCAGAAGGACAACTTCTATGGAGGCAGGAAGAAATCAGCAGAGGTTTGGGTAGAGATGGGGAACATCTTAAGCACTTGAAGATTTTTTCCCCAGGATGTGTATTCAGTCCAGACATAGTAATAGGTGGAAGGGGCCTAAAGAAAAGGAGAAAGCTTTTGAATTGTAAAATAGTATTATATCTTAAGATCTCAAACATTCCCCCTAAGATTAATCTGTTCCCAGTTCTTCTGGGAGGTGGAAGCATCAGGAGTCTGGCTCCAGTGAAAGGAAGCTGGGACTTTAGAACATTTCCCTTAGAGGGGATGTTGGGAACCAGGGCCTTTGCCTTCCTTTGCTCCCTCACCAAGCAGCTATGCACCCCTGGACTCTACCTCACACAGACCCTAAAGCAACAGCACCTACCAATCATGGACTGAAACTCCTGAATCCATGGGCCAAATGAACCTTTCTTTCTTTTGAATTGTTTTACCACAGGTATTGGTTACAGCAACAGAAAGTTGGCACAAAGCTCTACTGAAAGTTTGTGGCACAGGGAATAGAATTGGAAGCCCATGATGGGATGGGATGGGATGGGATGGGATGGGATGGGATGGGATGGGATGGGATGGGATGGGATGGAATGGGATGGGATGGGGTGCTGCCCCCCCCCAAGAAAACAAATAAGAACTCTTGATGGAAATATCATGTGCCAGGTGTGAACCATAGGTAATGTAATATGTGTGTTAAGTAGCATGTTTCCAAAACAGAGTCTATGAACTAATACAACTCACTCTTTATTGAATTTATCAACCCACTCAGAAGGAAGAGTAATTGCTCAGAAACCTGGAGTCTAATAACCACAGTCTAGAAGCCATTCAAATATTCTGTCACAAATCAAAAAGATCAAAAATAAAAACAAACCAATAGATAATCACAAATTTTAGAGTTAGCTACAAAGACCTTAAGAATAACTATGATTGACATGCAAAATTAATATAAAAATAGACAAATGCCAATAAAGGAGTTGTAAAAATAAGTAATGTCGTTAGTATATTACAAGTTATAAAAAGAATTGAATAAAAATTGCAAAACAAAAGGATATGATACCTAGAGTCAGAAATAACTGGCTGGTTTCATTAACACTAGACATAGCAGAACATAAGATCTCACTCACACTAGGAGATGATAGATAGATAGATAAATAGATAGATAGATAGATAGATAGATAGATAGATAATAGATAAATAGAAGATAGATAGATGGATAGATAAATAGATAATAGATAAATAGAAGATAGATAGATAGATGATAGATAGATGATAGATAGATAATAGATAAATAGAAAATAGATAGATAGATAGATAGATAGATAGATAGATAGATGAGAGAGAAGGAGAAACACTAACCACTAACCCATTAGGCACAGCAGAATATAAGATCTTGATAGATGAGAAAGAGAAAGAGGAAAAAAGAGAGAGGAAAAGAGAGTGGGAGGGAGGGAAAAACAGGCACAAAAAAAAAATAAAAAAGAAGAGTAATCAAGACAGATGTGACTGTGGGAGGAGATGACACAAACAGGCAAAAGCTGTCTCCAAAGACAAGGAGGAAAATGAATTAAAGGCCAGTTGACACAGGTCCTGGCAAAGGTTTTCAAACTCATGGAACATTTCAGATCACTGTCAGAACTTCCTGGTAGACTGGCCCTTTTCTTCCACTACAAGTTTCATCTTTATCTCTATGACATATATACAAAAGAAAATTCTGAAAGATCAGAGAGAAGAAGGAACAAACCATAGCCATGCCTTACCTCGATAACAACTCAGCCAAAAAGAGACACAGCTCCTGTCTTCTCCTGCCTTATGACTTCCTCTCTCCACCCAGTCTCTCTGTATAGACCTCCAGACCTCTATGGTTAGCTAATGGCTAGCTCTGCCCTCTTATCTTCAGGCAAACTTTGTTAGAGTATAAACAAGATATCACTACAGAGAATAACAAAGGTGATTCAGGACTTTTAAAAAATGAATTCAATAAAGAGAAATATTGAAGAAAATTCAGGCTGAAATAAAGACAGAAATAAAACCCTCAATAATCCAGGTAGAAAAGGCTTCCCAATAGATGAAGGCAAAGACAGAATATCCCAGCTTGAAAACAAAGTAGAGGAACTGGGCCACTCCATCAACAAAAATAGTATTTTCTAAAGAAGGGGAAAAAATATCAGGCTAAATCTTCAAATTATGAATAGACAAAGGAGTGGATATGATGTAAATAATACAGTTATTTACAGGTAATGCAGTAATGCAATACAGTAAGTAAGTAATACAGTTGTGCATAACATTTTCAAAAAATAATAAAAATAAAAGTTAAGTTCATCTCCTTTATAAAGTATATAGTTGGATATAATTTTTCATCCAGTCTGATTATTTTTGCCTTTTGTTTAGACTATTATATCTATTTTTAAGGCTATCATTAACATGTTAATATTCCTATCCACCATTACATATTCCTTTGTATATCCCAAATAGTTTTCTTTCCCTTGCTTGGTTTACAGTATTGTTAAGTAGTATTTTCAAAGTGAGGAGTGTGTGCTATTTGATTTTCTTTACTCCATCACTGGTTTTTTTAGAGGTATATCATGGATATCTCTTTTTTTATTATTATTTTTACTTTTATTGATTCTTTGTGGAGTTCACATCATGCATTCCAATTTTACTTATCTCCCAATTTCCTCAAACCTGCCCTCTGCCCTTGCAACCTCATTCCAAACCAAAACAAATTTCAATAAAAGAAATAAATAACAGAGGGGAAAAAGGAGAATCTTGTTGTAGAAGCTGTAGTGTGACCTACTGAGACACAACTTGCCCTTTAGTCCACTTACTTTTTCTTGCAAGTGTTCACATTTCCTACTTCCTCAACTTCCAGAAAGCCTTCCTGCACTAGAACTCTAATTTCTTAGACTTATGTAACACTTTTTCACTTAAAAAAAAATTATAACCTGTATATGTAACTTTTCTCATGGCTCTGATAAAATACCTGGAAGAAGCAATCTAAGGAAGTAGTGTTTATTTTGGTTCACAGCATCAAAGGTCTTCAGGAAGATGGGAGGAAAAATAGAATGAAGGGGACTGGGAACCATGTGCAACCTTCTAGGCACACTATCCACAACCTACATCCTCCAACTAGAGCTCTTGGCTCTAGGGAACCAAGTGTTAAACACATCAGTCCTGGGGGGGGGTGTTTCAAATTCAAACTATAGCTATTTCCTTGTCTCTGTGTCCCTACACCCTATATAAAAGCATGCTTAAGTATTCCCAAGAGATCCATAAGCAAATCAGGCCCAAAATGGACTTGCTGTCTTACATTCACACACACACACACACACACACACACACACACACACACCAGACACATGGAAGATGCACACATACATGTAATATAAAAATGGATTCAAATACAATTAGACCAGAATGGCAGATGGCATTGGACAAGGCTATATTTATGAGTATAAATTTCATTATTGGCATTCTTATTCTTTGAGCTTGGGTAGTTCTCTGTGTGAGGGAGTAGAACATGATGCAATAAAAATTGTTTCCTGGGTCTTAAATAAAATTGGAATATCTGAGCATGGCAGAGACCACATTCAACATTAAAATGCCAGAGACATAGTGATAATATTAAGAAGCAAAATCAAACCAAGACCCTGGTGAATAAGTCTGGTACTTAGAAAATTAGATTGTCAAACCTGGTCGGAACTTTCATTCTAGACAGTGCTCATAGTGGGCCAAGAAAGGGAAAACACCTGTCCACAACATGACTATAGACCGTCAAAGATGATTCTTTTAATCAGATAGACCTAAAGGATCCTGCCTATATGAGCCAGTCTCTCTCCACATATCTTAAGATGGTTTGTTTATAGGGACTTCCCGTTACAAAGTCTAACCAAGTGCTGAAACTCAAATATGTACAGTATTTCCCAGAGGTCCATGAGTTAAAGTACTTAGGAAGTACTTTGGGGAAGTATCTGAAGGACTGGGGGTGCACTCTTGAAAGGGACTATAGTACCGTGTTTCTCAGACTCTCTCTCTCTCTCACTCTCTCTGCCTCTCTCTGCTTCCTAGTTCATGGTATAAGTGTTTGCTCCAACATATGGTATTCACCATTGCTGCACAGTGTGATTGCTAGAGACCCAAACTATTGAGGGCACAAAATCATGCATAAGACCTACCAGAACTACAGGGTGTTTGTGGTGCATGCCTTTAATCCCAGCACTCGGGAGGCAGAGGCAGGAGGATCTCTGTGAGTTCAAGGCCAGCCTTGCCTACAGAACTACTTCCAGGACAACCTCCAAAGCAATAAGAGAAACCCTGTCTCAAAGTCTCTGAAAAAAAAAACCCTCCATGAACATGAACTAATTGCCCTGGGTATTACATTATTACATGAATTTGACTAATTCACCAAGCTGTCACCATTGCTATCTACTCAGGTTTATTGCTTTATTGCTGCAGAAATAATATAAGATGTCAATACCATACAATACCACCAGAGGACAACTATTTAGAAGCCAGCTATGAAAGTTAACTAGCAATGTCCCTACTGACGACTTATTCTCTTACTTAGTTTTGAATTTCCTTTCCTCTTTACTGAGCTTCCACAGGTAACATCATGACTGCCTTCCTTCTACACAGCCATGGATCCCAAACGATATTGTTTCTTACCAAGAATGCACTTTGTAGTAAAAGGGAGAAAGGTAATAAAAATAACTGCTGCATTTGTCATGTGTCCATTATCTGAAAACAGCTAGCCTTACAGGACGTGTAAAGAGCTACAGAAAACTGGGTCCCTCCAGCTGAGAGACAATGTTTCATCAGTATAGACAGACAGGATTCCTTGTGTGGTTCATTGCTTCTATAGTCAAACTATGGGTCGACAAGCCAATAAGCAGGAGTATAATACTTCTAAATTAAAACTAAAATGTAATTTTAAAGACTCTAGGTATTCTCATAACCATTCTCCACTAGCTTGAAAGTCCTACTTACAACAGAGGAAAAAAACATCTCACTGAAATGTTAGGTACCTCTTTTTGATCCTATGCCCTGAGTAAATAGATAAAATGAGGTGTTGTAGAACTTGGTAGCAACTGACACATATTATCAAAAGAAAATAAAGTTTTCATTTTGCATAATGACAACTAAGCATGATTGAATACTTTGCTAAGATATTTACTAATGAATTTTGAATGGATGGATACAGAAAACCTAAAGAGTCAAGATTAGCTACACATTAGAGTTATGCCAAAATTGAAAAGAAAAAAAAAAGCAGATAAGAGCCTTATTGACTGAAGTACAGCTGAGTCAAAAGATAGAACATTGTTCTATTTAAATTGTGCACCAAAGCAATAGCAATGATTGCTTAAGTTTAAATTAAGTACAACTAAAATATTCATTCCTTAATTTTCCTTGCTTACTTCACAAGTATTCTAGCCGCATGTGACTATTGGCTTCTGCACTCCCCAGTGGATGTGTCCACCATTTCCATCATTGCAGGGAATTTTATTGAGCATCAATGATCTACTGTAACTTCTTTACTGTGACTATATTTCAATCACCAGAGTGCTTGTGAGTAGTAACTAACCCCTCAGTTTTGACATATTTCATAAAATATTGAGAAGGAATTATAATAAGACCAGGTAAGGCATGCAGATTGAGCATATACTTGAAATTCAGGGAATGACGACACTTGGATCCAGCCCAAAGGCCAGAGATTTGTATTCTCGAACTTATTGTCCAGCTCTGCCATGGGCCTTCGGTATCAGGTACCAGTCTATAGTGTTCCTTTGGGGGGGACGGATTTGAAGTCCAGGAATAAGAGAACAATCAGAAGTCGTGGAGGCAATGGCTTAGAGTGGCAAACCAAATGTCTGGTGGCAGTTTCCATAACTCACAGAGGCCACAGAGACACCAGGTGCTGCTAGTGGCTTCTCCCTATACATCTGCCTCCCTTCCACTCAGTTAATTTTTTTAAGATTTGTTTATTTATCATGTATACAGTGTTATGTGTTTACATGTCTGCCTGCAGGCCAGAAGAGGGCACCAGATCTCATTATAGATGGTTGTAAGCCCATCATGTGATTACTGGGAATTGAACTCAGACCCTCCAGAAGAGCATCCAGTGCCCTTAACCTCTAAGCCATCTCTCCAGCCCTCCACTCATTTTTATTAGCAACTCCTTATCTGTCTTTCCAAGGGGGGAAAAACCTTTTTTTAACTTTCTCAGATTCTTTTATTATTTGCAAATAAAAGCTGTGGCTGAAACAACAAAAACGCTAGAGACACAATCAGTATTATTTTCTAAAACCCAAAAGACTATAATTTGAAGAGGGGTTCTTATACTTTGGAGACACTAGAAGAAATAAAAATGCATGATGTATGAAATGAAGGACACAAACCAAAAGGCAATAAGTAATATGAAATCTAAAACCATAAAGCAGGTAACAGAGATCAAGCATGAGACTTATGACAATAAATGTCAATTATTACAATTTCCCACTTAAAAGAAAAATTTAAAGCTATGTAACTGATGAAGCATGAAGAAGTCATCAAACAGACAAGGGATGTGTTGGAGAAAATGTGACAAACAAAGGTTTATCTGATAAGTGAAATCTCTAAGAAGGAAAAGTATGAGTCTTTTTATTTCAAACAGAATTTAATGTAAGGCAAACGCTTTCCATGGGAAATGGGCTGTTCTATATTCATAAAAGACAAAATCTACATAAATTTTGTAATAGCCATGAACCTTTATGTATCATATAAAAGCATCAAATTAAAAACAGAAATGGGGCTGCTATGAGAGACTGTAAAATACCTTTCCCACGTTTTATAGATCTATTAGGAGTGAAAGACAAACTGAGGGAGGGGCTGGGAGAGGGGGTGTGAATACATTTGGTAGCCGGAACACTGATGCGTTCATCTTTTCCCCTTTAAATTCGGTGAAATAACAAGGGAATAAATGAATAAAATATAAATTTACAACAGCGATGAAAAGTAAGTGCTAGTGCCCACCGGGGGACCAGAAATTCTGAATGCTCTTGGAAAATGAAACATCGTTAGTAGCAAAGAAATAGAGACCAGGGGGGAAAATGGCAAGGGATATTTCAGCTTCAAAAACTAAGAAAACCAAAAACCACTGAAGTATTAAACAATTGTAGATACTTCAAGTTAAATTCAAGCAAGACAAAGAGGGCTTGTGGCACAAAGAACTATGCCACAGAGTGGTTGCTGTACATACTTCCTATCCACTTCTCCCAGCAGGCATCTGATAAAAATGGCTCCTGAACGAAGAGAAACTCCATGGCTTTCTGGACTTCGGTGAGAGATCTGCCTAAACTCATTTCCTAGCTCTGTGGTTAGCCATCTTGGCTGTAAATTAGAATCAGCTGCTAAACTTAAAAAAAAAAAAATCCAAAATCAAACCTGCAACTTAGACCCAACACTTCGGAGGTTCGGTTTGGATGCTTCCGATGTGTAAATGAAGGTGAAGATCACAGATTTGGTGGAAATGCTGCCGCTGAAAACCCACAATAGGGAGATGGTCCACGTACACGGAAACGAAGAGAGTTCCTGAAAACCCAGGTGACTCTAGCCTTAGTCTCTAACTAGTGCACTGGGCTCTGGAATGTTAAAGTTAACCCTCCAGACAAAGTGCTGGCTTGTTTAAGGAAGAAAAGTCAGACAGTGAGGAAACTCAAATCCCCTCCTATAACTCATAATCGCCAAGAGTGATTTGTGCACAAACGATTACACCCTTACACTAGACAACCGAACAGCCCACCTGCCTTCAACTGCATGAGAATTATTTCTCGCTGGGATGCAATACCTGATTAAAAAAAAAAAAAAAAAAAAGAAAAGAAAAGAAAAGAAAAGAAAAAGAAAACTTACAAAATGGAACGGCTTATTTCAGCTCCCAGTTTCAGGGGCTCAGTTCATAGTTCTGGGCAGCACTAGCTCCTGCAAACCAGAACGTCATGGCACAGATGTCTGTGGAGAAAGAGGGTAAAGGAATGACAGAGGGACCTGGAACCTAGGACTAGAGAGACGAGAGAGAGAGAGAGAGAGAGAGAGAGAGAGAGAGAGAGAGAGAGAGAGAGAGAGAGAGAGAGAGAGAGAGAGAGAGAGAGAGAGAGAGAGAGAGAGAGAAAGACAGACAGGCTAAGCAAGCCATGGGTTGGAGAGAAAGGCAAGGCCCAAAGAAAGATGTATGTTGTAGGCAGGAAAGCTGAAGGAACTGAGCCATCTAAATTATGTAAAGCCTCAGACAGTAGACATGGAGCTATAGGATTTGGTGTTTGCTCCTACAAGTTTTGGTCTATCTTTGGTCTAGTATTTTCCTCCATAAGCCCCCATTATTCCATTTTGGAACAGTAATTAATGTATATTCTAGGCCATTGTAAGATGGAAGTCTATGATTTGCTTTTTTGTTTCTACTTCCAACTGCTCAACAGTGTTGAGACTGAGAAAGACTATGAGGACTTTTACAGATGGACTAAGGGCCCTTTGTGTTCCGGGAATGCAATGTGGTATTCTGAATGAAAAACAGCTTCCAAGTCTCACATATTTGAAGACTTGCTCACCAGGTGGTGGCGCTGTTTGGAGAGGTTATGGGAAGACTGGGCTAATTAAAGGAAGTATGTCACCAGGGTGGGCTTGGAGGGGTCTTTCTTTCTGCTTCATGTTATCAGTTGAAGATATGCCTCTTAACTCCCACTCTGACTGTAAGCCAAAATACACTTTTCCATAAGTTGTTTTCCATCATGGTATTTTACTACAGCAATAGAAAAAGTAACTACATTGTGTTATGATTGCATAGACTTCCAAAACTAAGATAAATAAATAAATAAACAAATTGCCTTCATAATGAAATGCTTACTATGTACCCAACAGGAAGAAAAAGAACTCTACTCATGCTATAATTTGGTATAGTTCATAACTCCATGAATAAAGTGATGAAGTTAAACTCTGCTAAGGAAAAGCCCTGGGCTGCCTACCCAGGAATATCCTTATCTTTGTTATCAGCACTGACATTTGAAGTGATTGACACTATGTCAGCATATTCAAGTTCAGGATAAAAAACACTCCAGTAAAGATCTGAAATAGTAGACATAAATGATAAAAGTGAATAGCATATTAAAGATGATGGCTACCTGGGGATTAAGATAAAACAGACCAAGACAAAGGAGATTAGGACCTGCAGGGTGGTGAAAACAGAAGGTGCTGTGTAACCTCAGCAAGGGTAGTCAGGGACAGACTCACTACCATGATTTAGACAAGCATTTGAAGGAAGGGTGAAAGGGTTCATCCAAAAGTTATACAAGGCACAGAATTTTAAATACTCTTCTTTAAAATGAAAAATAAAAGAGAATAATGTAGCAGGAATCTGTGCTGAATTTGTCAATCTGCGAGATCACCAAGGGAAATAGAACCATGAGAGGGCATTATTGCACAGCTCAACAGAAGCATTGAAGGCTATCACAGAAGCCCTCCCAGGGACAGTGCTGTGGGGCCACCACCAAAAAGGGAGAAAGAAGGACACGAGAGACTCCAGGAGGAGTGGGATCCACGAGTAATCCTGCTCAGCCACAGCTCTGAGGGCTCTTGATCCAAGGGCCCCAACAGACAGGCCCGGTTTGGGGATTTTGTAATTCCATGGTTTGTGTTCTCAGTGGCCAGCAGAGACAGGGTACAGATTAAAATAGCATTTAAGACAGGGTAGCCTATGAATGACAGAAAACATAGTTATGTTTGGCTACACTTGAAGCAAGTGACTGAAGGAATTTCTGCATGGCTCCTGTAGGATTTTATATGCTGTGAAGAAGTAAACAAGTTAAGGGCTAATACACAGGGGCTGTGTTTGGCCTCTTTCTATTATGAGAACAGACACTGCTAGAGGTCTTATGTTATAATAAACCAATTACTTGATAATCTAGCACCAAGTGAATCACTGTGCCCATTTATGAAATATATAAATCCCCTTATAAAACAAAAGACAATGCCTCAAAATAGCTCCTTTTTCTTGATGTTCTAGTAGATTATAAATCCATATATTTGCAATATCTTATGTTACTCTGAATTTTTAACTAGAGCATTTATTTATGCATGTCTATCTACCCTAAGATTTTTAGGGAACAATAAAATTTTCTGGCTATCACTTCAGTTCTGCAGTTTCTGGTCATAACAGATACTCAGTTAATATTCTGAATGATTAAAAAAGAATATAATAGTAAAAGTATAACATTTTCCAGTCTAGAAATATCAAGAATAATTCTATTATAATCCTTATTTACTTTAAGATCATACATTCATTTTTGCTGCATAGCCCTAAATTATCAAATTTTTCACATGTAAAAGCATCTAATTCAAAAACATTTTAGACAGAATTTTAAAACGGTTGAGATAGTAATTAATTATGCAAATATTTTGTGGGTGACTGAATATCTAAATTGGAAAATGGAGTATAATTCCTGAACCTCACTGAAAATGCTTAGACATAGGGAACGTATAATCTTACATATATAAAAGTGTGGTTCCAGGTTTTTGTAGGCCATTTTGCTTTCATATGGTTGTCTAGGTTTTTTTTTTCTTTTTTTTGGTGTTTTCTTCTGTAGGTGTAAGATGATAGCCAAGGATCACAGCATCATGTTCTCAGATACTAGCATCACGTGACTGTTGCATGTATGTTTTCCGCCAGCCCGCCTGCCGCTGGTCTGGCAAGCCAGCCCCAAATAACACACTGAGACTCTGTATTTGATACAATCCTGTGGGCCAGTGACTATCATTGTTAATGGGCTAGCTCTGTCTTAATTATTAACCCATTTCTACTTATCTAAGTATTTCCACGTGGTCATCTTATCAGGGAGCGGCGGCCCCAGCATCTTGCTTCCTCCATGTTCTACATCTTGACTCCTCCTAACTATTTCCTCTTTCCTCCTTGTCTCCTAGCCCGCCTATCTTGCTTTCCCATTGGCCACAGTGCTTTATTAATTAACCAGTATGAGAAACATATTTACAGAATAACATCTCCCATAACGTGACAGAAAAGATGAAGACACTTTTTCTATGGTGATCTCTTAACCAGGGAGAAGCACCTCCCCCAGAAGCTTCCAGCCAATGCCTTTTGTGTCATGCTGGCTAGAACTCAGGGTTGTTCCCACTTCAAACCAACTGCTAGCCAAAGGAAACTGACGTCCTTGGTCAAAAGTTAGGGGTGGGAACAGAGAGAAAATGTGTGGTCCCAGATTGGCCTGGTCTGTATAAGCACACATTGTACTATCACTCTTTCTCAAAAATTATAAGAAATGTTGAAGAAAACATGTAACACAGCAGCCTCACTGGATAAAAATCAAATCCCAAAGAGCAACCCAGATGGCAGCAAATCTCTTGACTCTCCTTCAGCACCTGCCAGGCTCAGATGGCAGACACTGTCAGCCCAGGATCATTGCAGACAGAAAAAAATGTCTAAGAGAAGGTATTTCCATCTAGAAGGCCTGCAACTGGGCCATTTGTGGGATAGAGAACAAGACGTGGGGGAAATCTACATCTTCCTCTGCATTCTCTAAGTAGCCACACAGAGACAACTCTGGCCACAGTAGCTGCCACTGGCAGAAAACTGTTAATGAGCATTTCTGTCTGACTGGAACAGCTTGAAAGAGGTCCTGCAGTTGATCCCACATTTTCTTGGGGGGAAAATGAAATTAGATCCAATTAAGTTCAGTTTTTCCATAAGATATAAAGTTGAAATCCTCTCCCCTCTCCCACATGAATGACAGGCTGTTCCAACATCATTTGTTGAAAAGACCACCATAGTGCAGGTCAATTTCTAGGTTATTCCTTTACTAATGGTATACGTGTCAATCACCCTTCAACAGCACCATGACAGCCTGAACATTCAGTAGCATTCTTCTAAAAGCATTCTTTCTCAGGGATGGGATGTGGGTTGGGAGGGAGACAAGGGAGGAGAGGAGGGGGAGGGAACTGGGATTGACATGTAAAACAAGCTTGTTTCAAATTTAAATAAAAAAATATTATCATAAAAAATCATTCTTGGGTTTCAAATGCTTTTGTGTACAAACTTTGGAACCAGTTTTCCTCTATATTTTAGATTGGTGTTTTAGTTATTTATCTAGGTGGTTATAGGTGTTTATTGGGTAGACACTATGACTAAGGCAACTTATTAAAGAAAGTGTCGTTTTGATGCTTACAATTTCAGAGAGCTAGAGTTCATGACCATCATGACAGCAGGCATGGCACTGAACAGTTACTGGGAGCTTACATCTTGAGACACAACCATGAGGCTGAGAGAGGCTCAGAATTCAATGAGTCTTTTGAAACCTCAAAGTCTACCTCCAGTGACATGTCTACCGTGTCCTCAATCAAGGTCACACCTTCTAATCTTCTCAAACCAACTCAGGAACAAGTATTCAAATATATGAAGCTATTGGGGCCATTCTCATTCAAACCACCACAGTTGGTACTGGGCTAAATCTATGAATCAATTGAAAGAGAATTGACATTGCTTCTATTCTGAGTCATCTAATCCATGAACCCTTTCATTACTTTTACCTGTAGTTAGTAAGCTTTATCGTATAAATCTCCCAAATGTCTTCTTAGATTTGTATTTAAGTCATAGCAAATGAATTTGTATTTAAGCAATAATAAATGATACTATTTAAAATTGTGATTTCTAATGCACTGATGTTAGTGTACCAAAATATAACTTATTCCTGTATCTATAGACCCTGAAGCCTTCAACTTTGATACATGTATTTATTCATTCTAGGAATGTTCTGTAAATTTCTTGATAGTTCATAGATTTAAAAAGGACAATTTCTTTCTTCATTTCTTGTGCTTTTGGTTGTTTCTTATTGACACTGCACTGAAAACCAATAGAACCATAAATTATGGAAGTGGTCAGAGGGACAAGTCACTTCACACTTCATTTCAGATAACAGCCCTTCAGGCTCTCACCATTAAAATGATGTTATCTGGAGTGATTTTTTTTTTCAGCTGGAGAAAGTTCTTTTCTATAGACAGTTATCTGAGACTTTTGAATATCACTGAATGGTGTATTTTATCAAACACTTCCTCACTATTCATAGGATCATATGGCTTTACTTCTTTTTGTTAGTGTGTGTGTGTTTATGTGTGCTCATCCATATGCCCAGGTCCACACATGTGTGGAGATCAGAGGTCTGTGTTTGGTATTTGACTAAATCGCTTCTTCCCTTATTTTCTCAGGTCTTTGTTCTTTAAATCATTAACATGATTATTTCTGTTTGGAACTAGCATTACTTACTTTAGATAAATCCAAATTTATTCTGCAGTATTTTTTGTCTACATTTCTGAATTCAATTTGCCAGTGTTTTGAGAGATAGTTGTGTAATGGTGGATGGGGATATTCGCATGAAGTTTTTATTTTCCTGTTATGTCTACTTGGTTTGGGAATTGGCATAATATAGGATTCATAAAGTGAGCATTGTGAGATTATTGAAGCAGTAAAATTAAATCCACTATCTTCCTAGATAGTTTATGTGTTCTATTTGTTAGTTGTTGGTTTTGTTTGTTTGTTTGTTTGTTTGGGTGGGTGGGTTTTGTTGGTGTTTTTGTTTTTTGTTTTGGTTTTTATTTTGGGTTTTTTTTTGAGGTTTTCTCCCTTTTCTTCCATTAGTTAGGAGTATTCAATTGTTTTGCTTTATCTCAGTTGTTTTTAAGAGTTGTTCTAGATTTTAAAACATACATCTATGTCTGACAAGCCTACCTAGATGTCTCCTGTGTTGTATAAGAACGTTACAGCACTGTAGTCCCACTTTGTACTCATTATGTCTCTCTTGATCCATATTTTGTTAGAGGAACAATTGACACAGGGTAGGTACATTATGAAGAAAACAAGGTCTGGAGACTGTAAGTCAGACCTCATTAGCTTTCAGTAAGAGAGCTAGCACAAAGAGGGAGGGGACAAAAGAGTCAGCCTGTGAAATAGCAGCTCAATCTAAGAGAACAATTCCATTCACATGAGAACTCATCTAGGCTCATAGGAAAGCCACCAACCCCTCTTAAAGGTCTTACCTTCCATTCTATCTAAGACACATGACCTTATTAGTTTCTAGTAGTTGGCTAGGTTTACAATACCAGGCACAACTGTCCCCTTGGTGAGCAAGCCTTAAATCCACTTGGGAGAGCTATTGGTTCCCAGTAAGGTATGGGTGCCACTTATGTGCCCTTAAATTTGTCATGCCATCATGATCACCATGTTTCATAGGAGCCACAGCTGGATAGGACTGTTGGTTGCTCCCCTCCTTTGGAAGCTTACCTGATGCTTCTGGTAGTACAGAAATCTAGTCTCAGGGAGAGGAAATTCAAGCCAGGGACAGTTGTTTTGGTAAAACAACCTGAGGAAACTTGAAGTCGATCCTAGGCTTATTGAGCCTGTAGCTGCAGGATTTAAGGTTGGGTAGCATGTTGGGGTGCATGTCTGCTGTTGTTGGCTGTCCTTGGTAAGATATTGCAAGACATGGCTGAGCTCAGAAAGAGAAGTGGCTGATTTGGAAATAGACAAGAAAGGAATGGGCAAAGTTCAGAGATCAAAGACTTAGGAGAGCCGGAAGGTTTTACTCCATCAGTTAAAAGCAAAGACAGAAATGCTGGGAATGACAAGGATCTATCAAAATCCAGCCTCAGGGGAGGGTTCTTTCAGTAGCAATGATCATTTGCATATCTAAAACCTCACTAATGTGTTTGTCAAATATATCTAAATTAATATTAGTTCTGTTCCTTTAATGTTATTTTAAAAAAAACTGCCAGAATCTATGAAATTCCAATTATATGGGAATGTGTCAATTTCCCAAGAAGACCCTTCAGCATACTAGAGAAACCAACAGTGGTATCTGGGGATAGTGATTTTTCTCCCTTGCTGATGAAAATAACGCATGCGTTTGTCATAGATAAGGAATGCTTATTGCAAGAAAGGTATCGGGCTCTGTCACCTGTAGCAAAACTCAATGCAGCTTTGATAAAGCCGATACCATAAACTAAGACCTAAAATATGAAGCAAGATATAAAAATAACTTTCCAGAAAGAAGCAGAAATTATTACAGAACTTCCAAAGACTGGGGTAATCATCTATGCAAATGTGTATGGTAGACTCCATAGCCAGGAAAACATTTCACACAAAAGTCTGACATATATAGGTAGAGGTGGGCAAAGGTATTGTGAAAGAAACATTAAAGTGATCAAGATCAAAATGGCATCACTTGTGTCACCAGTTTTAGAAGAGACAGGTCACGATGGGAGAGAGCCTGCAAGCCACAACAACCTGGGTGTAAGAGTAGTGGGAGGGGGACAGGCAAGAACAACTGGCAGCTAGTGTTGGGACTTGCAACTGTTGCAGGGTTTGCTTGAATTAGCAAGGGGTTAGATGAGCCATTGCTGGAGGTGGCTGGCTGTAGGGACCAAGGAGAAGCATGAAGGTTTAAACAAGAATGACCCCCATAGACCCATGAGTTTGAATGCTTGGCCCATAGAGAGTGGCACTGTTAGGAGCTGTGACCCTGTTGGAGTTGGTGTGATCTTGTTGGAGGAAGTGTGTCACTGTGGAGGGAGGACTTTAAAGTCTTAGAAGCTCAAGCCAGTTCTCTTCCTGCTGCCTGCCAATCAAGACGTGGAACTCTCAGCTCCTTCTCCAGCACCACGTCTGCCTGAACACTGACATGCTTCCCACCATGACGATAAGGAACTAAACCTCTGAAGTCTAAGCCAGCCCCAATTAAATGTTTTCCTTTATAAGAGTTGCTGTGCATGGCCTTGATGTCTCTTCACAGCAATAGAAGCCCTAAGACAAGCAAAAACCTGCTTCACAAGATTTCTGAGGAATGCTGTCTTTAGGCTGTTTACCCCACCAGAGTCCAGCCTGAGTTGAACACAGACTGTCATTTGGGACAGTGTCAGCAGCACTGTCATTTTTGGGGGTCTGACTGGGACCTAAGACTGACAACAACAAAAAAGGAAGTGAAGCCAAGAAGTTATATAGAAAAAGTTTGTGACAGGCCCCTGGACCATAGCACAACTAATGTCATGATAGAAAACCCATTCAGGCCTTGGAAGCCAGCACATAGGCATAACACCTGCCAAAACAAGAACGACCTAGCCCATCAAAGTCCGTAGATGGGGAAGTTCCCAAATGTACTAACCTTTCCTTTAGAATTCTGTAGCTCTCCTTTGACTAACTGTTCTCGCTAACTGGGCTCTCATTAGCTCCTGATATGAGTTAGGAGTAGAACCTTGTTTAAAATAATCAAGTCAAAAAAAAGCAGGCAAGCTACAAATTACTATTGTACTTCTGTATGAAAAAGGAATCCTCTAGCTTGGAAACAAGGTAATTTATAAGACATAGATGTAGTGAAGAAAGGAAAGGAAGCATCCTTATAAGCACAAAATAAACTTTGTGGGTTTTTTGCTTGTTTCCCCCAATCTAATCACTGTACAGTTTAGGCACACATATTTCAAATGTATGATTTGATCAGTTCTGACGTACTTAAAGACTTGAGAAACCACCAACATAATAAAATGATTTCATATCTCAAACTGTCCTTGGCCCTTTGCAGTATATGTTTCCTACACCCATTATCATATTTCTGTCATATGGAATTATTTGAATTGTTAGAATTTTATATAAGAAGAACCATAGTGTATGCACAATTCTGGCATTATTTTTTAACTCTTAGCAACGATTTTGAGGTTCATCCACACTATCACATACATAGTTTTTTTTTTTTAAATTGTTTAATGGCCTCCTGGTGTGTGTGGATATTGTAGTCTATATTAACATTTGCTAGTTGATGGACAGTTGTATCATTTTCAGCTATTAGTCAACAATAATAAAACTACTATGAACATTCTAGGGCAAGTATTTTGTGGACATATCTTTTGCACAACAATCACATTAGTAGGTTTATGTTTAACATTTTAAGAGCTGACAGCTTGCTCTCCAAAGTGTCTATTCGTCTACTTTCTTAGCAGTGCATGGAGGTTTCGGTGTTTCCACAGTCCCACCTCCACTTGCTCCATGGTCCAGTTGTTGTAGTTTTTTTCAGTTTTGGGGTTTTGGGGTTTTTTTGTTGTTTTTTGTTTTGTTTTGTTTTGTTTTAATTTGAAAAATGTGACTTTAGTTTCTGTGTTCCTTTTGTCCCGTTGTTTTTTTTTTCTGTTCTCATACTCTGCTTTGGGTGGGTTCTCAAGTCTGTCTTTCACTCTGATTTTTTTATTAATCTGTCCGCATGTGGTAGTATCAAACCCAGATTTATACTCCTCTAGTAGATGGCTGATTTTTGGTTGTTTTAGATAATACCCTGGGACCATAACTTACTCTACCATCAGATCCAATTAAATTAGTGTAGGGATAGTGTTCTTTTGTTTTTGTTTTTTTTTTCTTACGTTTCAACATTATTCCCTTGCTGAGGATGGAGCTCAGTGCTTGGGTTATGCTATTCTACTGCAAAGCTATATCTGCTTTCCATTCTGTTGGCATTGCTTTTTGAGACCAGACTTGGAGGTATGCTGTTTTCCTAGTGGCTATGTATTAACTGCTTGCTCCTTCTTTTAGCTATTTCTAACAAACTAGCCTGCCTACAGCTTCATATATTGCCCTCAAACAGCTATAGGCCTTCTCTGAATTGCTTACTGACAAAATCTCTACCGATTTTCAATAAAGTATGCCATACTGGGGGCAGCATTTAAGGTCTCCGTTCTTAAAGACGTGCCTCTAGTTTTTTGTTTTGTTTTTAAAGTCTCTGAGCTATCACTGAGGTGGGAGTGGGTAGACATTGTGGTGGTTTGAATGAAAATGGCCCCCAAATACTTATAGGGAGTAGCAGTATTGGAGGTGTGGCCTTCATAAAGGAAGTGTGTCCCTGATGGTGGGCTTTGGGTTTTCAAATGCTCAAACCAGGCCCAGTGTCATTTTTTTTCCTGTTGCCTAAGGGTCCTGATACAGAACTCTCAGTTCCAGGACCATGTCTGCCTGCATGCCACCATGCTCTCCCCATGACAATAATGAACTAAACCTCTGAACCTGTAAGCCAGCCCCAACTAAATGTTTTCCTTTATAGAGCTGCCATGGCCATAGTGTCTCTTCGCAGCAATAAAACCCTAACTTAGACAGACACCCATGGCTTATGAGTACTGATAAGGGATGGAGCCCCTGTCCTGTGCTGCTCACCTCCTCCCTATGAAGGAGCAGGGCTGAGGATGACTAGGGACTAAATATTTTAAACTTTCCACCTCTGTGAGTATGAGCTGGAGATGAGTGGAGGAAGTGAGTCTGTGCCTTCTCCAATGAACTCACTGGGAATTTAAACTATGTAACTCAAGGTTGGAGATGATGGGGAAAGCTGGGGACCTCTCCTCCCGGATACATTCTGTACACCTTTGCAGAGTACTCAGGGGGGACAAACTTCTATCCTTTGGGATACAGTGGTTCCAATAAGCTTTATCAAGCTGAACTGTAGTACTGGAGTGAGTGCAGGTTCAAGTGCCTCGCACTCTCACAGTTCTTATTGAGGCACAACGAATTTTTTTTTTTCTATTCATCTCCCGAATCAGTCTTTCTGGTCCCACATGTTCTCCTCCCCTCCCCTTCTCTTTCTCCTAACTCCCTCTCCACTCACTGCCCACCCCCTCCCAATATGCTCAGGAGATCTTGTTCCTTTCCCCTTCTGTGAGGGACCTTGTATGAATCTGTTAGGTTCCTCCTTGTATCCTAATTTCTCTGGCAGTGTGAATTATAGGCTGGTGATCCTTTGCTCTATGTCTAAAAACCATATATGAGTGAGTACATACCATGTTCCTCTTTTGGCACAACAGAATTTTAAAAAGATTTTTCCTAAAGCATGTTGGTGTCTGCCCTTAGGATAATTTTCAAAGACTTTAAGAGTTCCAGCTCACTGGTAACCAACCAACCCATGGAGTCCTCACATCACCATTGCAGAAGTAAAATTCTCAATAGGCATCCTTTTCAAATTAACCCCACACATTCTTGACAGCGCTAGGCAAATTGAGGACAATAAAGAACTGTTTGCAAGACTTATTCATGTAGCATATAATGTAGCTGGGAAATGAGAGCTGTAAGCTCATGAATGGAGACGGCTCAAGAGAATAGACACTGTGTCCAGCATGAATGTTAAGAAAAGCAGACACAGAGCTGTGCAGGTAGACATGGTGTAGGCCAACAGGAAGAGCACTGACCTCACCACCATCACGCCTGGGTTCCAGTCTCAGTTCTCCCTCAACATGTGTAAAGATAAAACACACAAAGGCTTCTTGGGACTAGACAGCTACACTCCTACTGACAAAACTGTCAAGGAAAGGAAATGGCTGCCAGGAACACAAGAGTGCCTGGCTGTAGCTGAAGTATGGTCAAGTGCTTCATGGCAGAAAGCTGAGTTCTTCTTTTCTCTCCCTTCATTTTCAAACTCTGGGAGAGGAAAATAGTGTCTTCCTGTGGCAAAGCAGGAAGGGAACTGGGTCATGAATTGCCTTCATTACTTTCATCTTCTCCTGCCTTGTAATTTCCTGTTGTCTCACATTGACTCAATCCAGTAGAAGCTAGAGGACAAAAGAAATCAGTTTATGTGGTGTGTGAAGGCCAGCTTCCCAGTGCACAGTTAGGTAAAGAAGAGTGATGAATGAATTTGGAAGGCAATAGAAATATCAAGATCAACCACCAACTAGCTAGCTCTATGACCTTTTGCAAATCACTTTCTTGAACATTTACTCTTTCTAACTATTTAATTGTAAAATATTAAGGTAATATACAGCAAGAGGCAAAGTTAAGGTGAAAGTATAATATTAAATACTATTCTTCAAGCATTCAAAACTATCATCATGAAAAGCATAGCTTTGGTGATACTTTGGATCTCATAGTCTCTGTCCAATATTCCTATCAGATATTTATGTGAAAGCTTTGCTCCTGAACTCACAGGTTCTGGAGCATGATGCTGTTCACTCCATCTGTAAGTTTATATCAGATATCTAGGCGTAAATAATTCCTTTTCAAAACTTTACATCAAAAAAGATGATTTTATGAATTGTCTAGAAGCATGTAAATAGCTGGATTGACCCATTAACTATGCACCTCAAAGTGTTCCAACAGAAGCACACTCTTGGGTCTCATTGTCACTTCTCTGCCAGCCAGTGCACCTATAGTCATGGTGATATTCTGTGAATAGGGAGGAGATGAATAGAGCACCTTGTGGAGTATGTGCAGATGAATTGTCTTTACTAAGAATATGATGACTTCATATGTTAGGGACCTCTTGGAAATTTTATGGTTAAGTAATTTAATAGAATTTAATTTTTATCATTTAATAGATCTATCCATGAAAATGCACTTTCTGAATTCTGGGCACAAAGTGAATCTAATCCAGTCTGAATGGCATTTGAGTGAGTGTGCTGGGTGGAGTTGCCCAGAGAGATAACAGCAGTAGTAAGTATATGGGTGTGTATACGTATGCCTTCAGTGAGATGTTGGGAATGCTGAGGCACCCCGATTCATGAACCAAGCAGTTCTCAAGCACTCTGCATCTCTATCAAGCAAACAGCCATTGCTGGACTACCTAGCCCCTATTGAGAATCACTCTTTGTAAACACAGCTCACTCCTCTAGTGGTTTATATAATTTACACTGAGCTATTAGAAATTACAGTCACCCTGCTTTTCTGTAGAACATGAGATCTTACACCTCCTGTCTAAATGTGTTTGAGTAGCCATTAATACATTATCCCATTCCTAAGTGTAAATCCAAAAGAAATTGTGGTACTATATCATTCCATATCGAAACTCACTGCTGCATTCATTATTCATACTAGTTAGGTGTTGAATCAATCTTGGTTCTCATTGGTGGATAAAAAGCTAGAGAAAATTGGTATATATACACAGTGGCATATTACCTAGCCATCAAAACAATGATAACCTATTATTTGAAGCAAAGTGAATAGAACTGGGAGAGAGAGTGAGTGAGTTGATGGCTAGCCAAGACAACTTGGTGAAAATATGAAAAGTAAATAGATATAGATCTATTGGAAGCATAAATCAGTGGTTGTTTAGTGATGTTAGTCCTACCTTGATATTTAAATTCATGAAAATTTCCTAAAAATGCCCAGTCCATTTGGTTGATTAAGGATATAAAACATTGTTCATGTGCATAAATTATGCTAAAAGTCCTGAGTTTGTATGATTGATATGTGTTAGTTATAAAAAAAACACATTGATTATAGCATAAAGGTGGTGCATAGATTACTGGGTTGGAGGTCAGAAGCATCCATTAGATGATCTTGTGATTTGATGATGATAGTGATGATGATGGTAGTGATGGTGACGATGGTGATGATGATGATGATAGTAATGATGGTGATGGTGGTGATGACAATAATAATGATAGAAGTGATGATAACTTTTTGGAGGCAGGGTCCCACTGCGTAGCCTTGACTGGCCCAAAACTTGCAATGGAGACAGGCTGACCTCTAATTGACAGATCTGTCTACCTTTGTCTCCTGAGTGCTGGGGTTAAAGCCATGTAGTGCCACATCCAACCCAATTTTGGATAACTTAAAAGTCCTTCTTTGGAAGTCATTTTATAATTTAAAAATATTTGTTGCTTCCACAAATTTCTAAATAATCCATTGTTTCTTGCACAAAGGTAAGCAAATGAATATTACATACTCTATTTTACATTAAAACTGAGTATTTTAAACTATACAAAGATTTCCCAATAAGAATTGGGGTCTTTCCTTACAGACACATCCCCCATGGAGGGATACTACCTTAACCTATAGACAGGAGAGAAGTCCTAGTCCCTACTTCAAAGGACTTGACAGGTTTACATGACCCCACCTGGATAGCACAGCCCTACATTTGGAATGGGGGTGGGGGGATGAGAGGGGAGGGTGGTCAGGGTGCATGTGAGGGGGGAAAGAGGGTAAGTGGGAGGTAGGAAGGGAGGGAGGGGAAACTGGGATCAATATGTAAAATTTTTAAATTATATTATTAGTAAAAGAAGAATTGAGGTCTTGCTCTACATTCAGGTAGAAACATAAATTTAACATACTTACTTAAAAAGACATTGAATTTCATAGTGCCGAGCTCCCAGGAACAGGCTCATCATTAAGTGTCAAGTGAGCAAGCTATTTGCAGTAGGAAGAAAACCAGCCCCTACAAACTGGCTGAATAAAGCTGATTATCCTGATACATTTTGTCTCTTGACAGCACTTGACAGACCTTTTTAAAACTCAAACTCCTGAGCATGAGAGTGGGTCTTGTTAGATATAGGCCATGAAATAAATTTTGAAGCCACACAATTAATTCTCATTTGAGTCCTAAAGTATCTAGAAAATAATTGATCTCAAGGTTTTATTTTTCTCTTTTATAGATATTTGTTTTATCTAGAAAGTTACCTCTATGAGTACTGCTTTTATTTATTGTTCTGGGTTTTATTTTTATTCAGACATCTCTTGCCTTGGAACATTGACAGAATCGGGGATTATTCTGGTTTGGAGATCATGATTCACCTTTAACACATCAGTGAAAATGACAATATAAGAATTTCTGCAAGGCTGAGTTCCCCAGAACCACATTAGGATGAAGGATCTGTAGGTTAATGATACTGGGAGCATCCCTGGGCAAACTGGTTGAGAGGAGGAAGAGGCAAAGTGAGACTGTGATGCCAGGCCAAGATGCAAATGGTGGTAGGTTTGGCTCAAACAATAGAGAATTTTGGAGACTAATGGAAGCCATACTCATTCTTAAAAACTCAGAGTAACTTGGAGGAATCAAGACCCCAGTTTCCATGTAAAACCAGTTTTTTTCTCTTTCTATTTTAACTTTGGGATCTCAATAACCCTTAATTAAATTCTAAAATGGAAATAATCTTATCATATTAAATCAAATTGACATAATTCAGCCTCTTGAAATTAATTTTCTGTGTTTTATTTTGAAAACTATCAGTCCCAGTGCTACAAGAAATGCAAAGTTCATATAGGGCTGCCATGAATTGAGTAAATTAAAGTAACAGAGTTTTAATCATTGTCTTTCTTCAAGTGGTATAGTCTATTCTGGTATAACAACTCCACATAAAAGATGGTGGCTGATGATAAGGCAGTTGTCAAGAATTGTCAAGCTCAGCCACACCGGAACTTCCAAGTCCTTTCTTCAATTACCATTTCATTATGACCAATCACAGGTGATAACTTGGTCAACTCTGCTGTTCCTGCATGCCACAGATTATTAATATCTTATTTCCTGTTAATAGGTAGCTTAGTGCTGTGCTAAAGTTTAAGAGAAAGATCAAAACAGTACTCAAGTCCCAGCTTTAGAAATCTGTTTCCTGGGATTGTATCAGGCACAGCCTCACTGGGGCAAAGAAACCACATAGCAATAGTCCCTAAAGAGATCTGTGACATACAATAATCCCTCCCTTCCAGGGTCTACCCTTGCATAATTTTGGTTGCCTCTAGTGGCCCATGGATTAAAATATTAAATGGCCAACTCTAGAAACAAACTATAAGCTGCAAATTGTATGTTGCTTTGAATGGCCTGATGGAATCAGATTTCTTCCTACATCTGGTCTGGGGTATGGATTATTCTTCCATTAGATGCTTCCAACTTCCAATGCTGCCCTCCCCAATTTACTTAACAGCCATTATGATCAGATCTATTCTTGGAATAGTTGTAGAGATTATGCTCAGGTATATTAGCTACTTTTGTCATTGCTGTGACAAAATATCTGAGAAGCAACTAAAGGAATGGTCGTGTTTGTTTGTATTTTTTCCTGGCTCACAATTCAGAGAAATACAGTGCATCATGGTAGGGAAAGCACGGTTGAGGGAGTGACTTGGTTAATGGCACCAAGCAGGAATCAGGGTGGACCAGAGATTTGTAGCCTGCTAAAGTAGCATTATCTCATGCTCCTGAAAATAAAATATAATGCAGGGAGTTCTCATAAAACTCAAATGAGATAATGTATTATAGGCACTTTGGAAAAGGCAACAGCATCTGTCTTCAAACGTAAGAGGTTGTAGTAACATTAATATCACACTCATCGCAACCCCAGGGCGGCAATCGGCTTATTCCATTTTCCCATCCGTTAGAGTTGGGCGGAGAGGAAGATGGACGGCTGTTCAGGTAAGATCTGAGAATTTGTATTCATGAAAGATGCTGTCCATAAATTGACAATCATTCAAATTAACCTGTGAAGTTAATTGCCGTGTCTGGAACGATGCCTTTCGGCTTGGACAGTTATGTTCTTGACCAGATGAGGTCTTCCTTTTGTTAGTTTCTGAGTCACAGGGCAGGTGTGGGTTTGGTACTGTGAATGCTAAATTGGGATCAAGGAGTTGGAGTTGCTTCTGGCCTCAAAAGGAAAACAAGCCCTCTTTGGCATATCTAATTTTGTTGTTTGCTATGAGGAAAAGAACCCTTTGTTTCTGCTCAGGGTGCAGGCAGCCTTTGAAGTCCTTGGATTGGAATCTGCTGTGATCTGTTCCTGCTTCATCTCTGATGCTCTGGCTTCTAGGGTTTGGAGATGATGTCAGATCTTCATCACTTTTTGTCCCCCTCCCCCCTCAGACCTCATCAGCCCTCATGGGAAGATTGCGTCATTCTTACCATAGACTATCTGGAGCATTGGGCACTGTGTAGCCTCTAATGTCCTTTCCAGTTCTTTCAACCAAGGAGGATAGTGACAGATTGCTGGCTGAGACTGCCAAAATGCCTGTTGCCTAATGATTGCTATAAATACTGACAATAATAGCAATCATAAATAATATAAAACAACAATGTGGCAGCAGAAGGCATTCATGCTGATCTGACTTCAACTTGGAGAATTAAAAACAGTTAGAGGAGACTTACAAGAATTTGGGATCATATGATACCACATGACACAAAGACTTAACAAGTAGTAATGTGTAGGATATTTCTTAGAGGGCAGACAGAAAGAGAGTCAGCTGCAATAGGAAGTCGCCTACCAAACATGAGGGGAGAAATGAACCTTTGTTGCATAGCCACAGAAATTGTGTCTTCATTTATTACAATGGTGTAGCATAAAGTCTCTGTTATGTGAACACACACACACACACACACACCCAAACTCAAGTTTTTGTTATGCTTTTTTCTTACAATAAACTAAGCAGTGGGGACCTCTCCATGGCTAAGTTAACAGTCTCCATGGCTAAGTTAACTTGAGCTGAATGTATTTGTCATTCATTATGCTGATCTCTAGATTTGAAGTTGTGTTTAGAAATATTTGGCATTAATATAGTGATCTTTAGAAACTTTATCTATAAATTACAAGGAAATCGAGTTCATTTTCATTCTAAATTCCAAAGAGATGGCCATCATGCTGAAAGAATTAAGCAGACCCCAACTCTCACCCACAGTTGGTTTCTGGGGCATTGATCCCATGGAAGAAAGCTTCCGTTCACATTTCAGGAGCAAAGCTAATTGATGACAAAGAAAAATTTGTATGTTTTGTATCTATAATCTACTTAAATTTAATAACATAAACACACAAGCACTGATTTATTTATTATCTAAATGACATTTTATAACAGGGAAAAGTAGTCATGGGTATGCAAAGTTTTACATTGTCTGTGTGGAGATGAAGTCTGGAGTCCTGATGGTGAGCAACAGAAACATCCCTGAATCCAGTTGGGTATCCCCATATCACTGTAGGGTCTGCATTCAGTTGGGTGTCCCCATGTCATCATAGAGTCACTCCCAGTTAGAAAAGTGGATTCCACTCCATTTTTGTATACAATGGGAGAATTTCCTGAAAATGAGATGGTTCAGTGGGTACAGTGCTTCTGTCCAAGAAAGAGTTTGAATTCCCAGCACTCATAAAGAGTTGGACATGTTGGCATGCACCTGTAATGCCAATATTAGAGCCATGGTAGGGAGAGACAGGCACATCCCATGGGATTGATGGCCAGTCAGCCTGCCTAATCAATGGGCTTTGAGTTCAGTGACAGACCCTGCCACAAAAAACAGAGTAGAGAGTGATAGAAGATAACTAATGTTGACCTCTGGCCTGTGCACACAGCGGCAAAATGCACCCCCTATATGTACACACATATGCTAACACATTCATGTACTATATATCACACACACACACACACACATACACACACACACACGTGGAAATTATTTATCAAGTAAAATTAACAAACCAACTCATGGAAGTTATCAACAAATGTCCTATGCTCTTAGTAAACCACAACATTATTCTTATGACGTTTAAAAGCAATCAGGGTCATATAACGGAGGAATCTAGGACACAGTGATGTGTCCCTAGCATAACCAATGCCAGAGTAATGCTTTCTGGATGAGCCACACTCAAGAAAAATATAAAGATGACACTAAACATAAGAATATAAAGATGGATTACAGCATAATGTTAGCAATGGGGTCTTGTTCTCAAATAAAATCATTTGGGGGCACTGATATATAAACAGGCTTTAGGGAAGTATGAGTGGGGTCCCGAATTTTGAAGCTTAATGTTGTCCCCTGTAGATTCTCGGTGGCTATGAGACATCTCATCAGGGTTCTGGGGCTTCTGGACCAATGTTTGCAATGGCTGCTTTGTATTAGATTCTGTGTTTCTGATGTATTGATCACTTAACTCTACATCACTGGATGAAGAGAGAATTCATGTGTGTGTGTGTGTGTGTGTGTGTGAGAGAGAGAGAGAGAGAGAGAGAGAGAGAGAGAGAGAGAGACTGGGATCAGAAGAGGAAAGGGAAGAAGAGATAAGGGAGAGGAGAGGAGGAGAGGAGAGGAGAGGAGAGGAGAGGAGAGGAGAGGAGAGGAGAGGAGAGGAGAGGAGAGGAGAGGAGAGGAGAGGAGAGGGTCAAATAAATTGAAACCTATGTTCTCATCTATCTAGAATGCTAGGGAAACAAAAATAAAAGAATAAATCCTAAGTAAAAAAAAAAAATCAACTTTCTGTTACATTTCCAAACAAAATAACTGCTTCTCTTTTGCATGTTAATTGAAATGGGGATTTATGACCTGTGATAAGATAATCAATCAGTCTCAACTTCATTTTGTAGTTAGTAGCAGCTGTGCATGCGGGGCTGGGCTCAATGTTGTCCAGTAATTTTGTCATTGCTGGCAAACTCTACTCATATGTGTTCTGAGTGATCTATCTGTTCTCTGAAGCCAGAGCATATTCAATCTGAGGTGTGAATCATGGTCGAACCACCCATCCCTCTGCAGCCACAGAAAGTTTGACTCTCAGTCACTTCACCCTTCCGAGTTTCATTTTTCTGATGGAAGGGAGGGCAGAAGGAGAGAGAAAAGGCAAAGGAGGAGAGGACGTCCTTCAAGTATAGGTGAAAGAAGGAGGTGGCTGAAGAAGGTGACTCATAGTCTCTCAGGGACCATCGTACTTGAGGACAGGGTTACGGTTTGAATGGGATGTGATTAGCTTCATTTAAATTCAGCATGAAGTCGGATTCCCAATGGAATGTTATTGAGATTTGGTGGAGCTTCACTCTTCTGAGGTATCTAGGTGGGCCCCATAAGAATCAGAGAGGTTTTACGAGAGCCAGTTCCTATAAACCTGGTACCTCATCGCCCCCTCTTACCAATGAGCTCATTGTCTAAGTGTACCCACTGGTTCTGCTTTCACATTGCATGGTACAGCCAATAAGACATTTGACAGACACAGCTACCTAGACTTACCAGCCTCCAGAACCATGGAATCAACAAAGTTTTTTTCCTTGTAAGTGACCCAGTCTTGGGCATTCTGTTAAGGCATCAGAAAATGAACTTAGACAAATGGCAACCTGAGATTTAAAGGTGAATTTAAGATTCTGTTCCTGGCATAGCATCCTTCTATAGTTGAGTGCACTGCTGCACTAAGCCTGGGGCAAAGTTGCAGGGTTGACCAGAAAATCTCTGTAGTGCCAACATTCAGCTGCCTTGAAGGTCACAAGTTATTTTCCAGAACAAGGATATAGGACCTTTGCTTAGCCAGAAGGCCCCAAGAATTCCTCAGCACCTTGTATCTTCTGGTCTCAATGGATATAGCAATTGTGGGGGATAGTTCTGTCCTCTCCCTTCTCTATTCCTGACAATCTGAGAACTAGAGTTGGGTACAGAGAGCCCAGCTTGGAGATGATCATAAGAACTTTGGGTGAGGAAATGGCCATATGAGGTAGACAAGAGAACAGGGCTGATAGGGGCATATAGTGAAAAGTTACTCCTATGGGCACTTAGGGCTCAGAACCCTTGATGAAAGGGTGTGTCCTATGAAGTGACATGAAAGATGGGACATCTTCCTTCTCATTCTCTCTCCCTTGAGCAAATGGTATTATCCCATGTTTATGGCTGTAACTGGTCACAGGCAAGGTCTCCTAGTGCCAGACAAAGGATAAAAAAGACCCAGAAATTACACAGAGGTGGAAGACTACCTGGAGTTCAGGGATTTGGTACTTATACCTGCAAGTATGGTTATCTGGGTCAAGAGATACAGTCAAAGACACCAACAGAGGCTGCCACATCCCGGCATTTAAAATAGAGCCAGGAACTTGAAGAGACTCAACAAAAGTAATTGAATTTTTTGAATATAAACACATTTCATTATAATCTGGACCAAAGCAGTTTACAAGTAGGGCATCCTTCTTAGATTGGCAAGTTTGCTGAGGAGAAGGCATAGAAGGAAAAATATCTGAGGAAGAAAAGACATGGGAATGGAAAACCAAGGTTAGTTCATTTGGAATATATTTGTTGAGTGTCTCTTATGCACTGGGTACTGTTCTAAATTGTAAAGAGTACAGAATAAACACAGAGTTCTGTACTGAACTGAGAAAATGATAATAAAAATAAGTTTATGGTATGCTTGGTGATCATTCAGCTCCAGGAAGGAAATGTAACAGAAAGGGGGTACTAAGGGAAAGTGTTTGGGAAGGGGATATAGGCACACTCAGAAGGTGACTCAATAGGTTCAAGGAAATAGCCTTGAAGATAGCTATGAAGGAGAATCCCAGTCGGAGGAAGAGCAGGTAGGAGGACCATGGTTGGCGTGTTGGACCAGATGCTGCAGTTGAGTAATCAAGAGTGAGAGTCTAGGGGGTTCAGTCCTCCCTGCATGTCCCAGAAGATCTCCCCCTCTTTAAAGGCAAGTAATGTTATTAGTGTTCTTAGATAATTAAATATTTTTGTAGAAATGTTCCTCATCTACAAGCATAGGACTGCTCATTAATTGCTCATTAAATGACTAGCTAGTGTTTTTTCTAGATTTAATTCTATTTATCCTAATAAAATAAAAATTACACTTTGAGATGCTGACAGCACAATCATTGTGCTAACTTCGTTTTACAGTTTATTGTGTCAAGGAAGAGCACATATTTTAGCTGCAACTATGTATTCTGAAGCTGGGGGATTTCCCAAACCATAGCTTGGTTGATAAAGTCTCATTTCACCCTTATAACCCACAGCTCACTCGAGTGGGATCCCAGTGGAATGTCCAGTGTGACACTTTCAATCTAAAAGTACTGTCTGTAAACCCTGAGGGGTTCAGTTAGCCCTCCCCACCTTAAAACTTTTTATTAATTCTGTAAGAATTTCCTAAAGAAGACGTTTTCACTCAGCATGAGACAGGAAGCCACTGGAGGGATTTCTAGCAAAGATGTAATGAGATTTGAAAACAGCAGAAATCACTGAACCTTAAAGAAAGACAGGAAGTGCTGAAAAGAACATGGAATCTGGGGAAATTTTAAGCATAATCATTGCTGCCAACGTGTCTGTATAGTTTTACTTTAAAGAGGCATTTATTTCCAGGCTGAAAGACAAAAGAAACATCTAACATTTTATTTGAATAGAGTTGAGTAAATCTAGAAAGTATCCTCTCTCTCTCTCTCTCTCACACACACACACACACACACATACACACACACACAAGCATGTGATGGGAGATGTTATTCTGTATATATGTTTCTCATACTGGTTAATAAAGCACTGTGGCCAATAGAAAACTAGATAGGCAGGGCTAGGAGACTAGGAGGAGGAAAGAGGAAGTAGAAGGAGGAGTCAAGATGGAGACCAGGGAGGAAGGAAGATGCCACCAGCTGCCGCTCCCCGATAAGATGAGCCACATGGAAATAATTAGATAAGTAGAAATGGGTTAATAATAAGACAGAGCTATCCCATAAACAATAATGGTAACTGGCCAACAGGATTGTATCAAATACAGAGTCTCTGAGTGTTATATGGGGCTGGTGCGGCTATGGGCCCAGACTGGCGGCAGGCAGGATGGCGCCGGCGGGAAGGAAATACCTGCCCACTAACACGCGCGCGCATACACACACACACACACACACACACCACACACACACACACATACACACACACACGTGCCATGGACTGCCTGTAAAATTAGCTCTTGGAATTTTTCTGGACTCTGCTTGACACCAACCATTTTTTAGAATGGTGCCATCATGCACTTTGGTTAGGCTATTTCCAGGCCAAAGGGGCTAATTTATTTGATATGGTTTGTTTTGCAAACAGAGAACCTGGTGCCAGGAGGAGACTCAGAGGTGCTGTTGGAAACTGGCATTCTGCTAACCCCGCTCCCTAATGATCGGCAGACACGCAAGGCCATGTGGAGCTGCAAAGGGACTCAGTTACATATGCATGAGTCCCCCCCCCTTTTTTTAAGCAAGTACCTCCTTCTCTCTCCCTCCCTCCTTCCCCCCACCCCCATTGGCCACCAGCTAAACCCCCTTTCTCTTCCCTCCATGAATAAACTCCACGTGGGTGCATTGAGTCTTGTGCAGCAAAAGAACCCCAGATGCCGCCATCCTTGATCTGAATTAGCTTGAGTTGAGTGTCCAGTCCCTGCAAACTTAACTCAGAATTTAAAGTCCTAGCAGGGAGCCTCACCAGAACCAGACACCTATGGTCTCTGGAGTAACGCATCATGTCTCCAAAGACTGCACACAGACAATGAGAGATAATCCCTTCATGTTAGTTCATTTTACATGGCTGTGACCAACATAAGCAAAGATGGAAGGGTTTAATCTGACTCACGACTTCAGAGGTTTTCAAGTGCATCCAGGTGGGAAGACATGCTGAGCAGCAGTCCCTGGCAGAATCCTGAGGATGAAGTTGCTCCTAGGTTGGGCCAGGAAACAGAGAAGCCAAGAATAGAATTGTGTGACCAAAAGGCTCTCTTTCAGTGATCTCCTGTCAGGTAGGGTCCACCCCATGAAGGTTCCAAGTTTCCCCAGATATCACCCTTTGCCAGGGATAAGCATTGTTGAGAGATGAGTCTGCCGGACACTTTGCACATTCAAATCATAACTCCGTTAAGGGAAACGTAGGTACTATCAGGTACTACCATTGAAAAAATAGGAAACGAATGTTGAGCAAGCTCAAACAACAGATGCCAGTAATCTCTATCTGTGTCCAGTGGTCACTCACTATGTGTCATTAAAATTTTAAAGTGATGTTAAAGGAAACAGACACTTGACTCTCTTAATTACATTCACCACATCTCACTTGTCCAGTAGCTACCCTGCACCAGACAGCATCTACAGTGGCAAAGGGAGTTCTTTTGTATCGTGCTGTTTTGTGAAGTAATAGTTATGAATTTGCATTTGCTCCTTTTAGTTTATAAACTTATGTCTGTTATTTTTAAAGTATGTATGCCTTTGTCTCATTGAACCAAAGTTGTGGTCAGTCGAGACAGAGTATATACTATTATTTGCATCTGATAATTGGGGAAACTAAGGCCCAGTTAAACAAGTAGCACTAATAATTGCCTAGGTGTAGCAAGCTTTCTTGTGGGACTATCTTGAACCACCAGCCCACAGTAGCAACAGGAGGACTTACTGTTATGAAAGCTTAGCCTTATCTTGGGCTTTTTCCCCAACTAGTTCTTATAACTTAAATTAACCTGTTTATATTAATCTACGTTCTGTCATGTAGCTCAGTTAACTTTACTCTGTCCTGTATCCCCAACCTCTTCAGTGTCTCCCTGGCAACTCACTGGTGACTCCTCCATTTTTCTCTCCCACCCCCCACTGCCCAGAAGTCCCACTTATACCTCTTGCCTAGCTATTGGTCATTCAGCTTTTTATTATACCAATCACAACAATGTATCTTCACACAGTGTATAAATATCCCACAACACCCAGGAATCCCAACATCACTCAGCCTGAATTCCAGCTGAGGCCACATGCCTCTTAATACAGACCCCCTCTTGCAAATCTGAGTTTAGATGCTTCAGGCAATACAGCATTATTGTAAAAACAACCATTTTGTTGTCACAGTTTTAGTCCTTATAAATTCCCCCATCAATGAAATAACCATGCAACTTTAGCAAATTATCCTTTATGGGGCTTTTCGAGGCTACTTTGCCCAAGGGCACTATAACCCATGACATAAATACCAAGATAGATTGACAGACAGGAAATGGCCTGTCATTGGCTAGTGCAGAAAACAAGGGAATAAATTCCTATATGCTACCCTGCCAAAGCTGAACAGCTCTTGAAAGCAAACTTCCTGTCTCGGTGAGAACCGATCTGGAGACTGGAGAAGCACGTGGTTTCTCAGGAAAGCCATCTAAAAAGCCTGAACACTGTGAGGACCCAGGCACAAGATGATCTGGGTTCCTGTGAGCTGTGTGCAGAATTACTTCAGTTACAAATAAAGACCAGAAAAGCGTATCCTTCCTCACTGAACTATGAGAAGCCCACTCCAGTCACAGCTCTGCCCAGCAAGTCTAACGACATACGCACTTCTGCTGCTCCAAGGCAGGCTAGTACTGGTTCTGAGGCCTGGTTCTCAGTGGTAACTGGACATGTTCTCCTCTGGGATGGGTTTTGACTCAAATGTCTCAGGGAGCCAGAAAGAACAGGTTCTTTCCCACATCCCTTCACTTCCATGATTGAGGTTTTCCAGACATTCTAAGCAGCTTGTAAACAACACATCTGAACAGGAAGGAGGCAGAAACAGTTGTGCTGGGACTGAATCTGTCTGGATTCTCTGCATGCTGAGGAGTGTGCAGTGGCATCTTGCTTTGTCAGTGGTCATTCAGTGGTGGCCACACCCTGTGGGCGTGGGGCTTCAAGTGTTCAGCCTGACCCCTTATAAGGTAGAGGAGGTGTTAAACCCACCTTCAGGAGCATCCATTGCTCAGGTTATCCTCTGCACTGAGGATGTCTTGTTTTGTGTTGGCTTACTTCTGTACTCCCCAGCTCTGTTCAGCATCCTCTGGTCCACAGAGCTAATTACTGTTGTCCCAAGTTTTTATTGCTAACCAGAGACACAGCCAAGACACACCATTCCCAAGAGAAAAGTATGGCCAGAGAAAATAGCCAGGCCTAAAAATGATGCTGTAAGAGCTCAGCTTCACTTTCATTCGAGTCAATCCAGGACATTGTTCTGGTCCTACTAGCTTCTAACTATAGGAAACTGATCTCCCAATTTCCACCCAATAACAAAAATTTCCATTTCTTGGAAGAACATTCACTTATTCACCATTGAAATCCCCTCCGCTCTTGGAGTTTATACTGGGGGACTACAAGCATAGAAACATTTCTTTCATTTAGGTAACTCATCTATATTTTCAGTTTCTCACTTTACCATTTTTTTTAGCCAAAACCTCTGTGTTCTCATTCATAATTTTCAAGTAATTTTGGGTTTGTTTGTTTGTTTGTTTGTTTCTAGAAACACAAACTGACTTCTCTTGCAAGTAACAAGTGATTTATTGTAATCTCTTGCAAATTCCTAGTGATTCTCAACCTTCCTAGTGCTGCCACCACGTAATGCAGTTCTTCATGTTGTGGTGACCCCCGACCATAAAACTATTTTTGTTACTACTTCATGACTATAATTTTTCTATTGTTTTGAATTGTAATTTAAATGTCTGATATGTAGAATATCTGATATGTGACCCCTGTGAAGGGGGGGGTCATGACCCACAGGTTGAGAACCAGTGCATTGTTGTCAACTAAACTTATATTTATGAGTTCTGAGTTTCTTCTTACTTCTATACGTCTGCAAGCCATGAACTTGCCACACGTTGCTATCACACTGACTTTTGCTTTATGTGTTTTTGAGAGCATATGCCTCAATACACAGTGAGACATGTCTTATTATTATACTATCTCCTCTAACTCCTTGCTGTTCCTCCCTCTAAAGTTCCTCCCTCAGACCCTGGCTAAAGTTTGCATTCAGATGTGAACTCTTCATCTCTATAGACAAGTCTGTTAAGCCCAAGCGCTACACCATTCCCTCATCCCATATGAGAAGCAAATTGAGGAAGACAATGTCTAGAATACTGGATATCAAAGCAATGTTAGACTTCATTAGTAAATCCCTCGACACCCAACCTGTGGACTCCAATACACAAATTTGTAGCCATTTCCAGGGTTGGAGAATTGGCTGTAAGACCTGGGTTTAGTTCCCAACAGCCATGTGGTAGCTCACAACCATCTATAACTCCAGTTCCAAAGTTTCTAGCGCCCTCTTCTGGCCTTTGTGAACATTGCACATAAGTGATGCATAAACATGCTTAAAGGCAAAACACACACACAAACTTGAAAACTTGAAATAAACATATCTTTTTTGTTTTTGTTTTTTCAAGACAGGGTTTCTCTATATTGCTTTGGAGGCTGTCCTGGAACTCACTCTGTAGACCATGCTGGTCTTGAATTCACAGAGATCTGCCTGCCTCTGCCTCCCAAGTGCTGGGATTAAAGGCCCCACTCATATCTTTCTTTTTTAACCAAACCTTTGGGGGGGAAGCTAAATATATCTATTAGAGTATCCTAGAGCACTCCTTGGCAACTCCATAAAAATGAATATTCACAGTCCTTCTTTCTAGAATCTTTAATTTCTAGTGATGAGGCATGGATAAGTCATGGATTGTGTGTGCCAATTTATTTCTATTGGTCATGGACCTAGATAAAGAGGTCTTGTACCATGCTGTAGTTTAAATTTTTCTATTAAGACTCCTTTAGTGCAATGATTTCTTTGTGTTATTTTCTGTTGTCTGTACAAAAATAATGACAATGTGCATTTTTCATTATTTACACTATGGAGTTATTTCTGTAATTTTGTATTATTGTCCTAGATCGTGTAGATGTCTAGGCATAATTATTTTTTGGTGTATAGAAAATAATTGCTATTCCTAGTTTTCATTGCTGTAGTAATCCATTGCTCCTCTTCCTTCCTTCTTTCCTTTCCCTGCTTTTAAGTGAGGGTGCGCATGCGTGCGTGCACACACACACACACACACACACACACACACACACGCACTTCACAGCACACTCAGAAGTGAATCAGTGCTGTTAAAGGGTTTTTTGGCTGAAAGGCATTTACACAACTAGTCTTAAAATGATCAAGATGTCCTTGGCACTTGTGATTCAATACAAAATCAAGTAAAACAATCCTTTGCTGCATTGGGTAATATTTTTCTATAACAGGAAATTTGAAAATAATTACACAATTCATTTACAGAGGTGGCTGGATAACAACTCTATGAGGACTATCACGTGAATAAGCAAATAATAATGGCCTGCATTTAAAACCACACTTGTCTAAAGATCCCTATGCTGTTACACTTCTCTCCAGACCTGGACCTGAAAACATTTCCACCCTAAAGAGAAGATAAAAATCTACTCAGTATTTGTACAACTAATTTCTCATCCAAGTATACTGCCCTATTGGAAAGAAAAGAGGGTTAATAAACCTACAGTAATTTAGGGACCAATTTTAGCCAAAAATTTCAATCATTTTTCAGAACATAAAAACAGTCTACTACTTTGATATTAATCTTTTTGTTTTCATATATATATATATATACATATATATATATATATATAGTTAAAGAGCAGTGAAACAGTCCAAATAAAAATAGCAGAAATTAGACAGAATAGAACTTAGACATGAATGAACTTGGCTCCTTGTGTTCTTTAAAAAGCAAAGTAGTTCTAGCTATATAGTAGAAGCTCAATGCATTTCCCCACTAGAGACAAGGCCCCATGTAGCCTAAGCTAGCCTCTAATTTACTTTTTGTAGCCAAAAAGGACCATGATTCTTGATCCTTTTACCCCCAGCTCCCAAGTGCTAGGATTTCATGTGTGTGCCACCATGCTGGATTTTGTGCTGCATGGCAGATTGTATCTGTGGTTTTATCAGTGAGCATTAACATAATTAAATATATAACAGAATAATCAGAATCTTGTTATTTTAATCTGTTTAAAGTTAGGAGATGTGCTAGGCAGAAAGGTTTTTAGAGCCAGAGGAACGGTAAGTTTGCTGTGAGATTGGCTCCTAGAAATCTCAGACATGCCACATCCATGAAGTCTCAATTACACAGGTGCCTAGACAAGAGCTGAGCAAGGATGACATGGAAAAGAGAAGCTCACCAAACCTCAACCCTAGGCAATGAACTACAAGCAACTAAGGGATGCTGAGAGCTGGAGAAACAACTTTCCCCAGAGAAGAGCACACCAACTGGTTACCCAATACCAAGTGGTCAGCCCTGAAATTATGCATACAATTAAAGTTACACAGATGGAGCAGGTTGTGTTTATATGCTTAGGAATGTGTGTGTGTGTGTGTGTGTGTGTGTGTGTGTGTGTGTGTGTGTGTGTGTTAAAAACATATAGCATATATATGTAAAAACGTGTGTGTGTATGTGTGTCAAAACAAAAAAAACAGAGACTATGAATTTAAGAGAGAGCAAAGGGGTATATATGAGGGGAGGGGGAAGGAAAAGAAGGGGAAATTATGTCATTATATTATCATTTCAAAAACTTAAGTAATTATCAATTAAAAGAAAAATAAGCCAAGCTAGCACACATGCCATCTTACCATATGATGTTCTGTCTTGCCATGTAAGCACACGTACTGTCTTATCATGGATGCTCTGTCTGTCTTACCGTATAGGCAAACATCTTACCATATAATGCTCTGCATCATGTCACAGTGCATCATTTTCTTAGACTTCTCAGCCTGCACAATCTTGAGAAAAATAAACCTCTATACCTTATAAATAGCACCAGAAAATGAACTAAGACAATTTCTAACTTATAAATTCCAAAACTCACTCTACAAGGCTGACTTGTCACACCAATATTCTGTCAACACAGAATCCTATTCCATTTGGCTCATTCAGGCCCCAGGTAGGCAGGTGCTGTGCCATCATCTACATATGGCTTGTATGACTTCCAAGACTAATCTGAGAACTGTCATCCCCTGGAATGTGAATAAGACACACAACGAGCTTGTGGAAAAGAATGTGTGGGTCATACCTGAAAACTGTATGCATATTTCCTCTCTGTATAGTCTATCAGCCAGAGCTTTATTACCAAGCTGTAAATAACTGCTGCCAAGGTTTAGAAATGTAGACTGGCCACGGTTCAGAAGGAAAAGGAGCCAAATTACAGAATCTTTCACCTTTGTCATTGGTACAGTGACTCATAGACTTGTAATAAAATTTATAACTCAGTCTTAAGATGCAACATCTTATATTGGAAATACTTCAGCCACTGACATCAGACATCTCCAGGTTTAAGATCTGTTCAGACACTTAATACAATTTGACCTTGATTAATATTATTAACCTCTCTCAAGACTATATTTCCTCATCTGTAAGATGGAGTAGCCACTCCCAGTTCACAGGGGTGCACTACAAAGTGAAATGATATAGTTAGAAATTTAACAAAGTATCTGCCATAAATACTCCAGAATGCAGCTGTTAATGTCAGATCTTGTTCCTATGACTCAACACCTCGCAAGAAAGAACTAAAGGGAAGAAGGGTTACTTTGGCTCACAGTTTGAAGAGACAGAATCCGCCATGGCATGTGGAAGAAATATAAGGAACATGATCACATGATGGACATGCTCATGAAGTAGAGGGTGAACAAGAAGTGGGGCTATGTTACACTACCTCAGGACTTGCCTCAGTGACTCTCCTTCCAGAAACACCTGGCTTCCTAGATGTTCTACAACCTTCCAGAAGCGTGTCACCAGCTAGAGACCAAGTGTTCAAACATAAGAACTCAAATCATACAATAATGAGATAAAGGGTCAGTACAAATTAACACCTGCCTCACTTATTTAAACAAAAACTTAAACTCATATTTGAAAATTCCATTGTCAGACAATTCCATCTTACCATGAAGAAATTATTAGCACCTAAAAATCAGTGGAAGAGAATTTGTATGGGGGTCTGATATAAATATAAGCATTGCTTCACAGATGTTCTAAGAATAAAATGATAGGAGTTGGGTCTTATAACTTTATAGTGGTTATGACATAGGTGGGGGAGTTGGGTTTTAGGACTTAAAACTAAAACACTCTTATTTCCATTTGAAAATATAAAGATCAATGCCTGTGAGCCAGAACAAATCCCAAATATAACATCCATTGTAACCAAAAACCTTCAGGGAGTCTTTATAAGTCAGAAAGGTCATAGCACATACAGGCCCAGAACCATATCCTAATGTGTTCAAACTCTTTGCACCAATGCAATAAGCTGGCAGAATCTTTCATCTACATTTTGCCATGTTCAATCCAAATGCCTCATTTGGTTAGAGATAGCTCTGAAAAACTCAAACCTAACAAAACCACGTGGATAAATGTTGAAATGCCCTAAACAATAATAAAATATGATATGAATGTTGTGTTAGTGTGTTTGTGGGTGTGTTTGTTTGTATTCTTATAAGTATTTATTTACATATATATGTTTGTATGTGCTTATATATATTTGTGTATGTATATGTATGTATGTCATATGTGTTTGTGTGTATGTTGTATATGTGTTTGTGTGTATGTGAGTTTGTGTGTGTGTGTGAGTAGTAATAAGGAAAGGATAGTAGGAAAGTCTCTTCCAAAATCCATCCCAGTTACTGATTTTGAAGGAAACTCCTTTGAAATACAGAATTATGCCTACTCGAAGTACTGCTGCTGTGTGACTGTTTTATTCATATTTCTCCTTCCCATCTGTGGTCTGAGTCCACACTTAGTTCTTGACTTTCTTAAGGCTGTTTGCTGGCTTTGGTTCATGTGGCAGAAAAGGAGGTTAAGTAAGGGTCAAGGTGGCAAGCGACAGGATGCAGGTGACACAATGGCATTACATTTCTACTAAATTCATAGGGCTGCTCTAAGGACTAGATTTAGATTTCTCTTGCCTCCTGGTTACTCCTCATGGCTGTAAGAATCACAGTGGAGGAGCCACTCAGGCTACTCTACTGACAATAATGTCTGAAATAATCTTAAAACATGCATGCCTACCTTCAAGTGGAGAAGTGATGTTATGGCAATGCATAGCCACAGTGTGAAAGGACTCACAGGGGAACAAAACAGTAAGTAGGAAAATCTAGGCCCACAATGAGTTTGGCTTAGTTCAGGATAGCACAGAATGCACATGGCTGAATCGAGTTTTCATAATGAGAATTTCAAGTAAGCTAATGTCACACTATGGAGTTGCACATGGGAAGAGGATTGTAGGGTCTCAGACCTCACAGTAGGAGTCCCTGCTAGTCCCAGAAGGAGTTTGAATCCAGCAAGGGGTTAGAATGATTTATTAAAGCTCTCTGACCTCACACTGAGACAGTCATTACTCCTGTGAGCCTTAACAAATCCCCAGGAATGGAGGTGAAAGCTGGGTCTAGGTTATGGACTGTGGGTTGTGGTCTCGCACAGAGTCAGGCGGAGGCCCTGGGGGCTCTGGCAGGAATCTAGAGGTGGGTGCATGGGTAGAGGACCAAATTGTAGATCTCTAACCTCACTAGAGATCAGTCAGAGCTTCTGTGGGTGCCAGCAGAATCGTGCAGGTAAGGGAAGGCACAGGGAACTAGGAATAAAAATGGGCATGGGGAATCTCTGACTTAACTAACATCAGATCAGAGTCCCTGTAGCAAGAATGTGATGAAAAGTCACTTATCTCTGATATTACAGAGTCATTCAGAATTCCTAAGGGTTCTGGCAAGAGTCTGGAAATGAATGAGGGTCAGGAAAGTAAGTGACATACCCAACTTCAGTCTGGGTGACTTTAGTCTTTGCAGGTTCCATCAGGGGTCTGGAAATGACCAAAGGAATGGGAAACTGGGTCACATACCAACTTCAGTCAGGCTCTGTCAGGATTCCCACAGGTTCTGACAGGAGTCTGGCAACAAGCAGGGGCATTTTCACATTCATTAAGGAATCAAAGGAGAGTAAACTTCTCCCATGGACATTATTGTCTCCTCCTCCCCGCCCCCAGGGGCCAAGGATAGAGGTTCTAAGGTAGGTCAGAATCAGGTGTTTATATTTTGCCTTATTCTTCCATAATATATGTTATCTCTCAGGCCAAGAAGCTAACATGAGTGTTCTACTACATACTAAGTACCATTACATATTGGCAGGACCAAGGAAACATCACCCACATGGGTTCACAGTGTAGATTCACAGTAGAGAAATAAAAGGTTCCTTTTATTGAAGTTACAGAGACAATGTGGAATCCCCAGGTACCAATACAAGTCAGACCATGTATCCTACTATCTTCAGCATCTAGAATCCCCCGCCCCTCTGGTGCACATTATTCTAGCAAATGGCAATAGTCTGTTTGAAAAAAGGATACAGTGGATTGCTACTGATTATTACGGATATAAAAAAAATTCATGTTTTTTAAAGCCCTTCCTCATAAGTCCCATGTTTCTCCTTTAATATGCAGATGAGGAATCTGGGACCTGGCCCAGATCCAAGAATTGAACAATGAGTCAAGACTTTTATTGAGGTGTTGTCCTCAGCATTCTGACCATCCATCTCCAAAGTTTATTTTGGTTGTATGTCTTAAGCAGTATCCTTTGTAGCTCCTTGTCCACCTAGTCTTAGAAAAAAAAATGGTACCCATTTTAGTATCTTCATAGATTTGCAGGTTAGGGTCCTGGTTGCCTCTCTCATTTGCCATTGTCTAAAATAATTGTTGGCCTCTTTCTTCTGATGGTGAAACTGCCCACTGTGCTCTACTGTTTTAGACCCTTGATCATCTGTAATGCTCTATTTCCAATGATCAGGCTCATTGGGAACTTCCAGTGTCCCTGTGATTGTAGTACATCTTCCACCAGCATCTTCCTTCTCGCTACATGACTAAACTGTGTCTTCTAGACAGCATTAACTGGTGCATACCCATCATCATATTCCACTTTTCTCACTCTTTACCCCCTTCCTCACCATCTGTTAGTGGGTCATAACTTTTATTAATGTTAAGCAACAAACTTAAAGACATCTATATATTCCTGACGTTCTACAGGAATCCATGTGGCAGGATAGATGAATTAAAAAGAGACGTACTTGGATGACAATTTCCTACAGTATGAATATGATTTCATCTTGTGTTGTCTCTGTAAGCAGAGTTCCAGGAGATGTCAACCTACCTCACAATTATCCAAATTGGTTCCCAAAAAGAAAAAAAAACCGGTGAATAATTTGCAGCCCCTCAGAAAGCAAGAACATAGCTGTGTTAGGAATTCTACCAAATAAATTTGTTTTTATTAAGAAATTGTGTCATTCCTTATTGAAGGCCACAAGGATGACAGAACTCCATCTGCCATACAGAAGATAATTATCCCCTAATGATTAGAGAATTTATAGACATGCAGCTAATGCTATAAATTGGCTAGAAACTAAGAAGTTTGTGAAACACCATTTTCAGTCTGCAAAATTCAATAAAACGAGTGTTTGTTTTCATCCCAAAACGAAACTCAAGTAATTTGTCTCCTTGCCTCTGCTGAGCTGGCTGCTAAAACAAGACCTGGCTTTGTTTGCATGATCAGCCTGCTCCCCTCTGATGTTTGGTTAGATATTGTCAAGTCAATTTCATTTTGAACCTTCACGGGCTAGCAATCTGCAATATGCATAGAGTAATTGCACCGCCATCAGAGAACATCCAGAATTGTAAATGCTTTATTCTCCTCTAACCAAATAGAAAAACAGATTCTCATAGGAATGTGCTTCTGTGAACAGCTTGGAAAACTCTTCCTAAAAAGAGTCAGCTTTGTGGAAGATGAGTTGAGAGGCACCTTGGGCTAAATGAGCTTCCTCTCCCATAACCAGATCCAAAAATCTCCCAAATCCTCACTTCCATTTTATACAATAAGGAAAACTAGACCTTTGTCCCAGGATTTTGTCCATGTATTGAAATTAAAGTTCTGTCTTCATGTCCATCTGCTTTTGTGTTAAAATGGGAAGGACTCTCTGGGTTGTAACTTGTTGGTAGAGCACTTGCCTAGCATGTATGCATGAGGGCCTGGATTCCATCCATAATGCACAAAATTAATTTTTTTAAAAAATGTAAGTTTTATCTCTCTTGCTGGCTGACCAACAATTCAAGCTAGAACTAGATGAAGTCTGGAGTAGTCGCATCATGATTTTGACAACTCACATCAGAGTAACCATACCAAACTCAGGGAAAGTATTGGTGAGTTCCTCTCAGGTTTTCAGCGTGTGCTAAGGACAGTCACTAGGAAAGAATATACAAATCCTTTGAGAAAAACAGAACAAAATAGATTCTCTTGAATTTCCCATTTCTAGACTCTGGGACCATGAACCTCAGGAAGGCAAACCATATTGTAAACACACTTCTCTGTTTCCCAAAATTACTTTCCTTTCCATTTAAGCTTCAAGAAAATGACATTCTTGACTTTGGTCAGGTCTGAATATGTTCTATTTGGGGTTAGTTTGCAATTCTTAAAAATGTTTTTCAATGATGTCAAAGGAAGACATCATTGTATACTTGCTTTTCCTCCTTAGATAAAACAACCAAATAGGTTTGTGGAAAACACTGTATTAGTAACTACAATCTTCAGCTCCATCTGCATCCCAGTGACACTCAGATTTATCTTGCCCTCCCTTAAGAAATTAGCACAGAAGATGAAAAATGAACAGCCCTTACCAAATGCACAGCCCTCAGAGTTCTCAGAAAATAAATGTTATATCTCTAAAATAAGAACTAGCTAAAGAAGAAAAACTTGTAGTTTCACTCTGGTTCCCTCTGTCTCACTCGACTTCTTCTTGGTCTTTCAATCATTTTATAGTTTGATATTTATACATGTCACCCATGGATGGAAAAAGGAGTGATTTTGTGTGGCAAAGGACACAAGCATTCAAGACATTGATTACCCAGATCTAAGACAACTGATTGAATAAAAGTAAAAACAAGGAAAGAAAATCATCCATTATGTCAAATGGAATAATTTCAGCTTTTGAACTAAAAGGAAACTTAACAGAAATAATCTATTTTCAGATAACCAATTGCTGATGTATGACCAGCAGCTTGATATCCTGAGAATGGGGGGGTCTTTAAGGACTCTTTGAATTCTTTAGAGATCCACAGTGACTGCTACGAGTCAACGCAGTCAAACAAAAAGAGAAATCAGTTCTAATGTATTTGTAAACTTTGCCAGAAATGTCTCTATGCCCATAATTGCATAGCATGATCAATTCTACCTGAAAGAGAAGCTTCAAACAAGAGTATTTTCTTCCTGGCTTCTGCCACAGAAAAACTTAAATTGATAATATGGCTAGCAATGATTATTTTGCCAATTAACGTTCTGACATACCTATGATGTCTTTCTCTATAAATCAGCCATGAGAATTATACCAAATCATTCACCCTTCAAAATCATTCTGAGAAAAGACACTAAGCAGGGTTATTTTGATGAAATCAGGATATATAGTTTCTTAGGGTTTCTATTGTTGTGACAAACTACCACAGCCAAAAAGAGAGCACGTGAAGTCCTGCATTCGATTTCTAGCACTGCCTCTCCCAAATCATCTGGAGCTTTGGTGTTTGTTTGTTTGTTGTGTTGCTCACCATGTGAATAAGCATGAGCTTCTTAATAAGACATCTCCCTCCGTATCTTAACTACCCATTCAGTTTTTTGTTTACTCTTAGGTGTAAGCCTTCTTAGAATCTAGAGAATTTTCCCTTGACTGTACTGTGATTATCTACTTATTCTAATGGCTCAGATTTTCTAGAAAGATATCATAGTACAAAATCACACTCTGGGTATCTCGTCTGCCCTTTCTTCCCACCCCTGAAAGCATAAACAGAATAGACTTGTGTTAGGGGCTCAAGCTCCATCTCCCACTGGAAGATGATCTCACTCTTCTGTTGATGGCAGCCATGCTCCCAGCAGTTAAGCACCTGACATGATACTGACTTACAATTACACAGTAACGTTTAGGAAAGATCAAGACATACAATCCTGAAGGAATCAATTTGGGCTCAGAATCTCTTTTAACTGATCAATAAACATTGGTTTTGTGAAAACTCTGGATTTACTTCTAAATCCTTTCACCAGTGTCATCCAATTGCCAGTAATTGAAAAATGTGACAGACACAAAATTTGAAAGATCAGTTGCTATAAAAACCTTTCCTTACCCTCAAGAGTAGCAGTTCCCAGAATGTGACTCACAGGGCCCCCAGAATCCAAGTGAACTCCAAGAGACTCTGCAAAAGCACTTTCAAGGAGTTCAAAGGTCAAAACTACTTTTCATAATGCTAACACGATTTTCCTTTAAAACTGTGTTGGCACGCACGTTGAGGGTACAAAAGCAATGATGTATAAAACCATAAGTGTCTAATAAACTCCTCCACATCATTAGATTCTTTCCCAACACATATAAATCAGAGTGTGGTGCCAAATGCTTCCTGTCATTGTATTCTTTACCAGTGTGCATTTGTAGGAAAACAAAGCTCCAGTTTCACATAGGAATGTCCTTGATGATGCAATACTTTTAATCTCATTCATTCTTAGCCCTTGAGCACAACTTAGTACACTATGTGCCAAGACTGGAAGTACACATAGCACTCTTGGACCACACTGTGTGTGGCTGGAGACAAAGCATTGTGCAATTAAGTTGTGACACCACCACTTGCTAATTCATCCTGGACCACTGTTTTTAAAACCAGACGAAAATGGCTAATGGACAAATAATTGTTTAGATCTATATTTCAAGATATTTTCTCAAAAAGCAATAATAAAAGTCTTTTCTCTGAGGGAAATGTTTGTTGCTAATGGAAAAATGTGATAGGCATAACAAAAATGATTATGCAAAACATGTGTCCACCATAATTAGTTTAAGCACTTGCCAATATATGTTTTTTATTATCAACAGTGTTGATAGTAAATATGACTCTCTCCTATCTTAGGATAAAAATATCACTATTTTGATCTGTGCTAGCAGTAAATCAGTGTTTTTTTAAATGGTCAAAATATAGTATTGTAAAGTCTTATGCTATTAAAAGAATTACCCATAGTAAAATAGTTAGAGTCTATTTGCAGTTAATTTTTAACAAATGACAGCAAATTATTAGGTAATACCAAAGAGAAATATCCGCAACTATCTGAAAAGTATATGAAACTCTCTTTGTGAGCTAGGCACAGTGGCATAGCTGCTGTCTATAGTCTCTGTAGAAGACTGAGACAGAAATATCATTTAATCCTAAAATCTCAGGTCCAAGATGGGCAGCATAGTGAACACTGTCTCCAGGGTCCAGGGTGGGAGCAGAAAGAGACAGACAGAGAGGAATGAAACATAAATATGTAAAGTGGTGCATGGATTTGCTCTTTTGTAGTGCCCTGAATCTCTTGGAAGCACTTATTAATTATGTAAGTCACTTTATTAACTTATCTTGTCCTTATGAAGTGTTGCATTGTCTACCTTGTCTTCAAACTTGGATATTCTGTCATCTCCTTGAGTAAAGATGAAGAGACATTCTATAGAATAGTAGAAAATCTTTGTCAGCTATATATCTCACAGAGAACTTATATCTATACTATACAAAGAGCTTAAAAAGAAAACCTAACTAAACAAGAAAACAACTCAATTTAAAAAAAATTAGGCTAATGGGCTGAGCAGAGAGTTCTCCAAAAAAAAAAGTAAGAAAGAAAATAAAATAAAAAAATACTAGACAATAAATATTTTTAATGTGTTTTAACATCCTTAATCATCATCTACATTCAAATTAAAACTACTTTGAGATTTTTACCTCAGCGCTATCACAATGGCTATCATAAGTAAAACAAATGCTAGCCAGAGAGTAAAGAAAGACCCTTTATTCACTAGATGGGGGGTATAAATTGATATAGCCATTATATAAACCAGTGTTGACCTTTTCTAAAAACAAAACAAAAAAGAACTAAAAATAAAACTACCACATGACCTAGCTATTACACTCTTGGAGACAGATATAGAGATATAGAGATAAACCTTAAGGACACTAATTCCTACTATATACATATTTCTTCATCCATATTCATTACTGCTCCCCTCACCCAGCTTGAAAATGAGATAATCCTAGACACCCATCAGCTGATAAATGAATAGTGAAAACTTTATTTAGCCATATGGAAATGAAAACATAAACTGTAAGAAAATAGATGAAACTAGAAAACATACTCAGCATGGGTAGCCCATGCTTTGGACAACGAACACCATTTGTCCTCATATAAACTTCTAATTTTCATGACTCAATGTGGAAATGAGTGGGGGTAGATGCCAAGAAACTGGAAAGGGACCCATGAGAAAGCAAGAAAATGCCTAAGGGCCAGCAGTAGGGAAGGTAAATGGATGCTCTTGAAACTAAAGTAAAAGGGAGAATATTTGGCTTGGGGGTAGCAGGGTACGTTAAGTGGTGATGCAGTGATGGTGACTAGGGAGATGAGAACGGAAAATGGAAGGTCTCATATGTTGTGTCATCCTTAAAGGCTTTATTTTTAATTTTCTGACTTAATGGGATTTTTCCCTTAATAGAAATTACTGCACTTGGTGTCAATGCTATTCTCCTTGGTGTTTGCTCATCCTCCTATGGCCCTCTCTACACATGTGTACATGCTCTTGTGTGTACAGAGACACACTAAATGTCTCTGATAGAAGGAATAAAGTTTTTATTCCATGGTTTGCTCATTCACTTAATGACTTATCTGCACAATAATTCACACATTCACCAAATATATATTAAGCATACACAGTTGGAGAAACAACTCCCTTTTTCTATCAAAGTCTGCTGCCCAATGGAAAAAAAGGAGTTAATGAACTGTAATTAATCTTTTTGGCTTTTTCCTTTGGGCCACCAACCAGCTCCCAAATCGTGACATGCAGACTTCTTATTAGTTATGAATGCTCAGCCTAGCTTAGGCTTGATTCTGGTTAACTCTTTTAACTTAACCTGTCTCTCTTTACCTATCTTTTGACTCAGAGCTTTTTACTTTTCTTCCCTTCTGAATAACTTATTTTCATTGCTCCTCATATCTGCTAGCTGGCAACTGCCCAGCTGACCCCAGAATCTCCCTTGTTCTTCTTTCCAGCTTAGATTTCTCCTCCTATTCGTTCTCTCTCTCTGCCAGCCCTGCTTATCCTTTCTCTCTGTCTAGCTATTGACCATTCAGCTCTTTATAAGACCAATCAGGGGCCTTAGGCAGGCAAGGTGAAATAGATGTCACATCTTTACAACATTAAACAAATGCATCATAAACAAATGCAACACGCTTTTACATCGTTAAAATAATATTCCACAACAACTACATCTGGTATTAATTAAAAGCCAGGCATCTGGGCACACCCATGTGGATTTCTTTTTTCTATTAAATCATTTGAAGTGGAAAGACCCTCTTTTAACCCAGATCTTTGGAGGTGGAAGCATCGCCTTCAATGTGGACCACACCTTCTGCTGATAGCCTATGTAAAGATATGGAAGAATGAAATATGTATTCATTCTTTCAGCTCTGTTTCTCCAAAGGATATACATACATACACCTGGGTAATACATACACTGGCATTCATAATTGTTCTGTGTTCTGGAATATCTTGCACATATTAGGGCTTCAGTGAATATCAATCAGTCTAGTATATTTGCTATGAGACCATTTTGCCAAATATGATATTACATTTAGAAAATCATGTGTGATAAGATGTATTTATATCCACCAAGTCATTATTTACTTGGATTATCAGTTTTATTTCTATTATAAGTCCTTAACTTGTAAATTCAGACAACCCTATATATAAATAGAAATACATGTTAATGGTATTTAACATGTATTACAACTAAACACACAACTTCATGATAGTGCAAACACTGCAAACAAAACTACAACACACAACTAAACTATTCTGGGAAGAAAATTGTGTCATATTATATAATACTTAATATCTTTTTCACATAAGTGATCATAGAACTTTACCTTATTTTTCACTGGGCTTAGTTTTATAACAGGTTTCTTCCTATAAACAATGCCAAGCTTAAAATTAGGGCATAATTGGGTAGCAAGAAAAAAATATGAAATAGGAAGACTTTGTTTTGACTTTAAGCTCCATGAACCTGGATTTTCTTCTTATAATTCAGTCAGAACTTACAGCAAGAGAAATCAGCTATCTCATAAACTGACAAATTTGAAAGACTTGAAAAAAAATACTATCCCATTCACTCTTTTCATTCTGAAAGTATAGACTTTTGCTTTTAAAAAAAAAAAAGGTTAGTTAACATTCTAACATTGCAGGAGTTCATTTAAATGTAAAGACTTTGAGTCCAGTTAATTTTAGTGTGTGATTTTTTTACAATTTGTATAAATAATTTTTTAAAAAATAATATTATAGTTGCATATATTGACTTCATTAAAGTTTTAAATAAAGTAAAAAGAATTCTTTTTTTTTTTTTTTTTTTTTTTTTTTTTGGTTTTTCAAGACAGGGTTTCTCTGTGTAGCTCTAGCTGTCCTGGAACTCACTCTGTAGCCCAAGCTGGCCTCAAACTTAGAGAATCTACCTGCCTCTGCCTCCCGAGTGCTGGGATTTAAGGTGTGTGCCACCATCACCCAGAGAGCGTTTTGTTTACAAGTGTTAATTTCAGCATAGTAAATCTTGATGATAGTACAAACCCTGCAAACAAAATCTCTCAGAGACTCTAAACAATCTTTAAGACTACAAAGAAGTATCGAGATCTTAAATCCTGAAAAATACTGCCTTAGTAAAATGTTCATAAATGGCCAAAGATGAATAGTCAGTTTAGTTTTACTTTCTTAAAATAATCAAACATAATTTTGTGGGGTTTTTTGTTATTTTTATTACAATCTGATATTTAAGAGTTGTACATATTTATAGTGAGCATGCAATGTGTTGGTTTGTGAATACTTTGCATGGTGGAATTCCCATAGTAACTACAAAGAAAATAGCTATAGAAAATACACCAAAATAAATGAGGAAGCAATTTAACCACTTCACTAGCTGCATGTGTACATGTGTGTGCACATGAATGTGTATGTGTGTGTGTGTGTGTGTGTGTGTGTGTAAGATGAAACTGTAATAAATATTTTTTAAAGTTATGGACCATATAGAAAATGAGTAACAAACTTACAAAATTAATTCCTTCCCGTGTATAATGACTTTAAAAGCCAATGGATTAATTCTCTTGTCCAAAGGCAGAACCCATGGCTGTTAGAGTAGTTCAGTAGTAGAATTTCTGCCTAGCCTGGACTTGTTAGGTCTTGAGTTCTACCTACAGTGCTATAAAGAGAACAGAGATTAATAGAACCCACAAAACTGCATTTTATCAACAGAGACTTGCTTTAGACCCAAAACACAAATAGGTTGAGAATAAAAAGTTGGAAAAGAATATTTCGTGTACAAAGTATACAAAATCACTTTATAAACATGGTATACAAAATTAGAGGCATTTATTCTAATATAAAAGAAATATAATAACAATATATCAATAGACATTTGCAGAACACTATACCTACCCATGCAACATACAAAATCTTCAAACATACATGCAGGATACTTTCATTGTAAACAATGCCCGAGATAAACAACTTTCCTAGCAGAAAGGTCTAGTTGAGTTCCTGATTATCAGTGACCCATGGCCACTTGGGTTGACTGAAGAGAGACCCTGCAGGGTGTTTTAAGGCTTTCTTGAGTGGAAGAGTGAGTAGAACAGTCCTGATGTCCTGGAGCTTTGGAGAAGCTCTTTATTATAACACAAAAGGCAATTTTAGCAGTCAATCCCCCCATACCAAAACCCATTATCTGAGAAATCATTACCTAAGCAATTCTCAGCCAAACCAGACTTCCTTCTGATTTACCAGGTATGTCCCCAGACTAAGGTATGCAAAGTCTCCGTGAATCCTTCAGGAAAAGCAACTCCATGAAACCTCAGATAACTATGGTCACTGATTATTTACCAAAGGTTACTTCAAAGCCTAGGTACCATCATCCAGAATCTGTGCAGTTACAATGGTTCTGTTGAATCTCTTACATCTTGACCCCATTGCTTTAAGGCCTTCAACAAGCAAGACTGTCATGTTAATGTTAATCTCGTCAATAGAGAATAAGACTACTCCCACAATTTAAAGCCAGATTTGATGTAAGTTTTAATTAAAGACTGACCAGATGGATGGGCTCTAGCTAGGTCCATACCCAGATTCCTGGGAAATGGCCCAGAATCAAGTAATACAAGGGCTTAAGAAGGAAAACCCATAACTCATTGCATTTCCCATTAGCTCCAATCAGGGGCAAGTATCTATCTCATAGCAACTCACAACTTCCTTTAACTCCAGTTCCAGAAGATCTGACACCCTCTTCTGGCCTCCACTGGCCTGTACACTCCTGATATGCATAAACCCATGCAAACATAGACACACACATACAAATAGAAACATTTTTTAAAACTAGCATGTAATAAACATAGACTATTAATACATTTTTAAATATTAATAATAGTTATCCCCAAAGACTAGTTATATATTCAATTTCATTATAATTACCTTGTTGGGCTCACTTTTTTTCTACAGTCCTTTTAAAGTCAGAAAAAATATGTAAATACTTTTTATGTTATGATAAACTCTAATTATGGATTCAGCCCCAATGGCTGAACTCTGTGACTGAGTCCATGTGAAATTCATTACCCCAGTATGACAGCTAATTTGTTATCAAGCCAGCTCATGAATAAGCCTGCCTGACTTACTCCATTGTGTTCCACACAATTGAGCACTTGATTACACACTATATGGTGTGCTGTTTGGCTTCTTTACTGTTTTTGCATCTGCTAGTATCCCTGAATCCAGGAAACACAAGGAACACCCATTCTACTGCAGGCCCTGTATCATGCTACTTTCTGTTTGCTTTGTATTTCATCATCACAGCAACTTTAACATACTTGGGAGTCACAACCAATTTTCAGAGGTCGTAAAAGGTTAAGTGACTTGCTCAAACTCAGAGTGGCAGAACTGAAATCTAATCATAGGTCTCATATTTCCAGGCCTGCATGGTTGTTTCACTAAATAGCTTTTGTACTCGGAGAGAATAAATGTTACATCCTTCACTTATTACTCTCACCTAAGATGGCCAGAGCACTTAGCACAATGTTCTGTAGGTTATTTAATTTCTTAATGGAGGTTACCATATGGAAGTAGTGTCATGACCTCGCTACTTCCCAATCTATGCATAAAACTGAGCAACACTTTTCAAATTCTCAATTTTTCATTGCTTTTCTAATATAAATAATAACTCGTAGGTTTATCTTGAAAACTTACCAGTGCATTGGGTATATGGCAGATGCAAAAGGAAGTATTGTATGATAAATGAAAGCCATACCCATGGTACATGAGGCTGCTGGAAGACAATTGTATTAGGGACACTTACAAGAAGTAAATTGGAGAAAGCATGCAGTTTTCCATGTTGTTATCAGCAACTCGTAGAGGTATGAGGAGGCCATGACATGTGTCATGTGCTACAAGACTAGAATTCCTGATATTCAGATAGGACAAATAACATAATCCAGAGAGCAGGTATGATGCCGGCTTGTATGTCAGCTGACTCTGCAGTTACCTGCACCGGTTATTATCATTGGGAGACTTTGGGAAAAGAGGAGACTGTCACGGTGAAGGAAGATGCTAGAGCTACTTAGCACATCTAGATCTTGGCCAGGTTCTGTTTGGTAAAGACCCAGATTATCCAGTGAGGATAGCATTCCTCACTGGGAAAGATTTAAACCTTTACATTTAAAAAAACAAACAAATAAGTAAACCTTGACATTTATGTGACATGAAATAAATAGTTTACTAAACTTTTCTGTTCTTACTGTATAAAATGAGCAGGTTCTGGCATCCAAAAGTTCTGTGTGACTTTCCAATCTAGAGTAATTGGGTTCGCTACCAACATGCTCTCCTGGGCCCTTGAATCGCTATCACGGCTTCAAGTGTTTGTGTTCCTGGCTGGCTCATCATTCAAGGAAAGTCTCCCTCAGATTGCTCCAATTATTTTCACCTATGAATTCTTCATATTCAGTACAAATCATAGAGGAAAATTCAACGAATATTTATTTAAAATAAATATGTGGATGAATGGGTCTCCAGCAGCTCTTATATTCATGCTTCAATCATATCCTGATTCAACAAGGCTTATGGTGGCTTAGGCAGCCTCTCAGGACATTTAAAACAGTTCTTGGCAGCTGCCTGCAATTCTACTACACACTTGCCGTTCCTGTCCCTGCTCCTCAAAATTTTCCCAGCCTGAAGTTTTATCCAGTACCAGTGTCTAGACAAACAGCATTTATACATGGAAGCCTGACCGTCCACCAGTCTGTAACATTAATCTTTTCACTTTACATGCTATAGTCCGGGTCTTCACCTCCCCCTAAGAGCTGAAGCCTATTGGACTTTAGGTTAATGACGCTTTGTCCTTGAAAGAGATTGTGGGGCCCCACCCTGTTGCATTTTGTCTCTCTCTCTTCTTGGAGATGTGGTGTTCCCTGCCATAATACGCTTCCTCATCACAAGTCCCAGAGTAATGAGGAAAACCTATGCTAGGCTGAAACCTCCAAAACTGGGAGCTGAAATAAACCTTTTTGTAAATAAATGTTCTCGGGCATTGTGCTAACATGATAGAAAGCTGACTGACAACACAGTAGGTCTTCATAGTGTCTTAGCTGACCCCCATGCCACTGATCCTCAAAGGTCACTGGGTTCTCAAACAGTCTCTTGGTTGTCATTTTTTAACCCCTGAGTTCATTCCAGGATCAAACTTCTACTGAGGTACTTGATTTCATTTTGTTCCTATTGATCCCTCCTGTTTTGAACCCTGCCCTGTTAGCTAAATCCAGCTCCTTTACTACAGAATTACTGTCCACCTGCTCAGCCATCCTCCCCTCAATATCCATGCCCTCTCAGCTGGGATCCATCCCCACTGACCTGAAGAAATGCAACTGTCTTCTGTTAGAATAGTCAAAGCTAAAATCCACATATGAGTGAGTACATACCTCTGTCAGATGTGGGGTTAGTGGGTATCTTTTCCCAGTCTGTGGGCTGCCATTTTGTCTTGTTGACTGTGTCCTTTGCCTTACAGAAGCTTCTCTGTTTCAGGATGTCCCATTTATTGTCAATCTCAGTCTGTGCTACTGGTGTTTTGTTCAAGAAGCAATCTCCTGAGCCAATTTATTCAAGGGTACCTTCCACTTTCTAAGAGGTTCAGTGTGGCTCTGTTTATGTTGAGGTCTTTGATCCATTTGGACTTAAGTTTTTTGCATGGCTATAGATATGGATCTATCTGCAGTCTTCTACACAACAGTATCCAGTTATGCCAGCACCATTTGTTGAAGATGCTTTCTTTTTTCCATTGTATAAATTTAGCTTCTTTGTCAAAGATCAAGTGTTCATAGATGTGTGGGTTAATATCAGAGTTTTCAATTTGATTCCATTGGTCCACCTGTCTGTTTTTGTGCCAATACCAAGCTGTTTTCAGGACTAAAGCCCTATAATACAGTTTGAAGTCAGAGACAGTGATGCCCTCCAGAAGTTCCTTTATTGTACAGGGTTGTTTTGACTGTCCTGGATCTTTTGTTTTTCCATATAACGTTGAGGATTGTTCTTTCAAGGTCTGTAAAGAATTGTGCCAGGATTACACGATATGTACTCACTCATATATGAATTTTAGAGCAAAGGATTACCAGCCTTTTCACACAGCCAGAAAAGCTAGGAAACAAGGAGGACCCTAAGAGAGACATTCATGGTCCCCTGGAGAAGGGGAAAGGGCCAAGATCTCCAGAGCAAATTGGGAGCATGGAGAGAGAGGAGGGGGAGTTAGGAGAAAAAGAAGGAGAGAAGAGGAGGAGAGAGGTGGCTGTGAGGGAACAGGAAGATTGAGACAGGGAAAGACTAAAGAAGAACAAGAAAAGAAATATCATAATAGAGAGAGCTATTATAAATTTAAGGAGAAATCTGACACTAGGGAAATGCCCAGAGATCAACAAGTATGAACCCAATTAACAATCTATGCAATAGTAGAGAGGCTACCTTTAATGCCCTTTGACAAAATGAGATTGACAACTACTTTATATGCCATCCTAGAGCCTTCATCTAGTAGCTGATGGAAGCAGAAGCAGAAGCAGACACCCACAGCTCAACACTAGCCAAACTCATGGAATCCAGTTACAGAGAAAGGGGAGTGATGAGCAAACGGGTCAAGACCAGGCTGGAGAAACCCATAGAATCAGCTGACCTGAACAAGGGGGAGCTCATGGACCCCAGTTTGATAGCTGGGAAACCAGCATAGGACCGACCCAGACACCCTGAATGGGCCTCTAGTAATGGTTCAGTATTTACCCCCAGTGTGCAAATGCATTGCACATAGAGGGATACTTTCTCAGCCTAGACACATGGGGGAGGGCCTAGGCTTTGCCTTAAATTATATGACAGACTTTGAAGACTTCCCATGGAAGACCTCACCCTCTCTGGGGAGCAGGAAGGGGATGGGCTAGGGTTTGGTGAGAGTGATAAGGGAGGATAGGAGAGTGAGGGAACTAGAATTGACATGTAAAACAACCTTGTTTCAAATTTAAATTCAAAAAGGAAGAAAAAAATAAGGAATAGTCAAAGCTGACTATCTCCTGATGCCTCACTGGGATTGGGCCAAGCCTTCATGATTCAGGCAAGCATGAGATGCTGGTCCATCTATCTGCCTCTCACTCCCTACATCCTCCCTATAGGCTGGGAACAAGGCTGTCTGCCCTTATCAATTCCAAGAACAGCCATGTCTATCCCAGGATAAGCAGCTTGATTTCATTGGACTTCACAAAGCCAAGGATGGTTTTGAGTGTCTGACAGTAGCTTTCACTTCCTTCCTCATCTTTAAAATTCTATTCCAAACCCTGCTATAATGGAAACTTAGCAGACACTGTTTTGTGTACCACAATGTAAATATCTATTTGTACATTAATATTTGTGACTTAACTTCCAAACTCCATGTCAAAGCTACTTTTCCATTAAATAGTTTCTTAAATGACTCCTGTTGCTCAAACTTGTGAATTTGATTGGCGTTCTGGACTGAAAACTTCTATAACAAGGGGAAAGTTTGCAAATATGTGGCAGCCATTTCCTTTTTATCAGACCAGTTCTCAGTTCCTAATTCTTCTGCAGTGTCACCAGACCCCTTTCAGGTTAGCTGCTAGGTACAACAGGAACATATTTTCTGCTATTATTTCTATCAGAAAAAATATTTTTCAACTGTGTACTTTTTCATGTGATTTCTCCATAGGTAATCTGTTTTTCCTTCTCCTGAAGCACTTTGGCCCATAGTGTTTTGCTGTGAAACTTAGCACAGGTAAGGTTACACCATCCCAATTTACTTAGGATAGAAGAAATTTCCCAACCTAGAACATTCCATTCTAAAGCCAGGATAGTCCCAGGCAATCAGGAGAGCTGACTAACTTGGGTCTATAATTTATGAGAAATAAGTAAACAAAAGAACATCAAAAGTTGCCATAAAACCAAGTGCAAAGGGGAAGTAAAATCCTAAAATAATAACAGAAAGTAAACTCTAATGGTAGAAATGAAGACTAGGACCATGTCAAGTTCACTCAGAATCCAGCATCATCAACCCTAGTGGTCTAGCTCTCAGGCCTGGAGAAAAGGGAAATTTAAGAGTATGAAAGTAAAGCCGGGCATTGGTGGCACACACCTTAAATCCCAGTAGAGGTAGGTGGATCTCTGTGAGTTTGAGGCCAGCCTGGTCTATATAGCAAGTTCCAAAACAGGTTCCAAAACAATACAGAGAAACTCTGTCTGGAAAAACCAAAAATGTGTGTGTGTGTGTGTGTGTGTGTGTGTGTGTGTGTGTGTGTGTGTGTGTGTGTGTGCGCGCGCGCGTGCGTGTGTGTGTGTGTACGCGCGCGCGTGCGTGTGTGTGTGTGTGTGTGTGTGCGTGCGTGTGTTAAAAAACAACTTAGAAGGTGTGCTGGTTTGAATAAGAATGGCCCCATGGACTCATATATTTTGGTAGATGGTTTAGGATTAGGAGGTGAGGCCTTGTTGGAGGTGGTATGTCCTAGGGAGTGAGGTTTCAAAAGCTCATGCCATTCCCAGTTAGCTGTTTTTCTGCGTCATGCTTATAAGATGAGATGAAAGCTCTCTGTTACTGCCCCACAACCATGTGTGCCTGTGTGCCTGCCTGCCTTCCTGCCACCTCACTTGCTGCCATGATGATCTAACAATCTAAAACTGTAAGCAATCCCTCAGTCAAATACTTTATTTTATAAGCTGCCTTGGTCATGGTGTCTTTTCGCAGCAATAGAACAGTGTCTAAGAGAGGGGGTGAATTTGAGTAAATTGACTCCACTTGCCAGTTGGCACCTTCAGAAGTGATGAGCTTTTAGGAACACTATGGATGGATGCATATTAGCTGCCTTAGGTAGAAATGTCAACATAGTCGTTGGCAGTTGTCTGTCTAAGGCCTAGAAAAAAACTATCCCATGTTGAGGCTTCATGTCAGGGATCAAAGTTAGGGGCTGGGAAGAATATTCGGATAAGAAGGTGGCTCTAATCACACAGAGAGAAGGTGGCTCTAACCACACAGAGAGAAGAGAGCTGGAAGGGGGGAAAAAAGAGTGACAGTTGCTTCAGTAGAATATTGTGGCATGATGCCAAAATCTCGAGATGAGCCACGGCTCTCAAGAGCAGTAGAGGACAGCATTTGTACCATCAGTAGAATATTGTAACATGATGCCAAAATCTGGAGATGAGCAATGGCTCACAAGAGTAGCAGAGGACAGCATTTGGACCAGCACTTGTAACACAGGTTTCTCCAGCACTAAAAGGGAGAAGAGGGGAGACCTTTTATGAATGCAAAACAGCCCTGGTAACGAAATTGGCACCATGTTATCTTCAGAAATAAGTGTTGGTGGTTGTCATTCTTCCCCCATTAGCAGCAAAACCAAGAAGTTCAAATTCCTTTTCCTACTACCCTCAGTTGTGAGTAAATAAAGAAAATCATCACATATGTCTGAGCAATCTGAGAAATTGAAGCCTGTCACATCTCCATGGTTCCATGGTATTCAATTCCACCTCCTTTACCATGTGTGTTCTCCATATTAGTTCCAAATATGTCCTTCAGATCAGAATGATTTCTATTTTCCACCTGTGAATTATGGAAACTGGAAAGATCATTCCATAAAAATAGTAACACCAAAGACCTTGAATATCACTCATCATGAAATTGTCCTTTCAAAAAGGAATCTTGGCATCTGTCTTGCAACTGTCATTCTCAACACGTAACTGTATCTTTACTCCTGTTCTCAGCAAAAGCTAGAAAGTTTTTCCTATAGTTTTTGCATAATTTCCAAGACAGCACTTTAAAACATTCTATTTTGGAAAATTGCGTGCCTTTTAATATATTTTAAAGGATGAATTTCAATGAATCAGGCTACCTTGCACAAATCTTGTAACATAGGAAGGTATCGGTTTGGCTCACACTTAGGCCAGAATTATGATTTGTGTTGGCAAGAAATTGGAATTTCCTTTTAACCAGGAATGGATTAAAATTTCCTATCTAGAAAACACACTCACAATGCCACTCTGTTCTGAGTCAGGCCTATGCAGGTGTAACTTGGCAGGATCTGAAAGGCAGAATAAAAGCAGACATTGTTATAATTGAAATCATTTTATTCTGATTGTAGAGTTGCTAAAATACTCAAACAATAAAGACCAGATCTAATACAATGCATAAGTATCTTCATCAAGACACACTGATTCCTTAGCAAAATATTGAAGTTTGAATCCCATATGTTACCCCAATTAATTTCCTTCATCCTGCCTCAGCTGAGCTGTACATTGAGGCTCACAATTCTTCTCTTACTTTATGTTTTGACAACTCTCCAGAAATTGGTTTTCAACATAGAGCTGTACACATACAATTCAAGTCCTGAGATGTATTTCCCTTGATAAAGTATCAGCTTTTATCATGATCTTCTTCCTTCCACAGCATTCCCCCACCTCACCCCACCCCACCCCCAGGGGAAAATGTGCTGTCAGTCAATCATTATTGGAGAAAACACCATGCATTCTATATGGTAGGAAGTGTCTACACAGAGTGTAAAGAAAATGCTGTTTCATCTCTCTATTAGCATAAAGTGAGTAAATCTGACTGGGAAGGTGGCAGGTTAATAACATACAACAGAGGTTGTAGCATGAAGGCATCTCAATACAATCCATCCTAGCCCCTCTTCTTGTAAATAAAGCTGTACTGGGACACAGCCACATTCATGTTTCCCAATGAGAGTAGTTTTTACTGCCTGTGACTCCTGTCATACCCAGTGGTACTGTGGGAAAATTGCTGGAATGACTATAGACTCTATAAAACCTTTTAATCAACCAAGTCTTTCTTCCCACTGAAATTGATATGACCACAGGATCTTTCTCAGTATTCATCCCAAATTGCTACCCTTTGCCTGGACTAAGAAACTGAGTCATGAAGGACCACAGATAGGAGATAAATTCCCCATAAGCTAGATAACATAAAGTCTAAATCCAGGTCCTCTGACTATTCATTTTCTTATGTCTCTGTAGAGTGAGATGCACTGTCTACATAGGTTTTCTTTTCTAAAATAGATAACAGGAATTATTTTATTCTCCCTTACTGATACCCTTCAGGCTGCTGTGACAAAACTCTACTGACCAAATGCCTTTTAGACAACAGAGATTTATTGCTCACATTTATGGAAGTTAGAAAATCCAGTCAAAGCTCTAGTAGAACTGAAGTCTGGTGAGGGCCTGTCTCAGCTCATAGTACCTTTTTGCTGTGTCTTCTTATGGAATAAAAGAAAGGATGCCTCTCTCTGGCTTCTTTCATGAGGGCACTAATCATATTCCTGGGGGATCCATCCCATAACCTAATCTTCTCCCAATGGCCTCACATCTTCATACCTGTACATTAATGACTGTGTCTTGACACCTTGATTTTGAGGGCGATAAACATTTACTCTGTGGTGTCTCCCACCTTCCAAGAGTCCCTAGAACTTGGAAACTATTCCATTAATCACTGAACTGAACCATTTCTAGGAACTGCTAAGACCTTTTTAATCATTAGTGAAGGAAAAAGTCACCTTCTATAGCAACCTTAGACTGTCTAATGAATCTCATTATTTATTTTTTCTATCCTTTTTTTCAGCTTCAAAACAATTTCATCTTCGTCCTGCTCTGTCATTGGAGAAAGGTCATCATCCCAGTATCCTCTCGCTAATTAGCTACCTTGCTGCAAATACTTCATGTACTTAAGGCATTGGACATTGATGCTTCCTAGCCAATGTTGAAAAGAGTACCATTGTACTTTCTTTTTTTACCACCTCCTTTCCTTTGAAAATATCCACAAAAAAAAATCTATTCAGGAGACACAATTAATAGTCAAGTCTTAAACTCAGACTTCTTCAGTAGATATTTATTCTTCTCTAACCAAATGAGAAAGCAAATCACTTAACAAAAGCATTTAAAAGCATCATGGAATACCCACAATATGGAATACCCACAATTATTTATCTTCCACTTAATTACTGCTTAATGACATCTTATTAATAGATGGAAATTGTTCTACCTTGGAAATGAAAAACTCAGACCTCTGTCCTATCAATGAGGGCTTTCTATATATATATATATATATATATATATATTATTTGTGTGTGTGTGTGTGTGTGTGTGTGTGTGTGTGTGTATCTGTGTGTATGTGTGTGTGTGTGTGTGTGTGTGTGTGTGTGTGTGTGTGTGCCAGCCCTCAATGGAAAAGCAATTTTACTTCAGCTCCAAAAGTGTAAATCAACGGTTTTATGCCTTTGATGCTGAGTTCTGCAGTGAAGTATTTTGCTGGTGTGGAAGTATAAGCACCTGAATTGGAGAGTAATGAAGGTTACTAAAAGTCCCCAGAATTCCTAGCATCCCTGAATGTGTGCAATAACCACTGAAGAATAGATTCTGCTTCATAAAGCCTTTGTTCACAAGAAGGTGTGATGACAGACTATCATCATGTGATGGCAATGCATGAGTTATTCTTATTCCTTCATATTCTTTTTTTTATTTTATTGACATTTGCAAACCTCAAGCTTACGAATGTGAGATAAATTTCTAGCAGGCAGTAAATGGCACCAGAAAACCACTAATGTTTCCAGGCTTTGAAATGCTGAGGTTTTGAGCATTTCAACTTGAAACAACACAGACACCAGAATTCGTTTTTTAAAGTTCCAGGACATCTCTTTACAAGACACCTACTACGAATATACATGATTACCTAGTAGAAACTTAAGCATAACTGACCTATCTGTTGGTATCATTTTCACATTTCTTAAAAGGAACAGAAAAAGAAGCAACCACCTGCCCAGACAAAAGCACTCTTCAAACATCTGAGTTGGTTTTGTAGTTGAGGGAAGGGGTGTTTTGTTGTAATGAGAGGGACAGTATATTGTTATTGAACATTCTTGTTGGGAGTTCTGTTGTTGTTGTTAGGGGGCATGTTTTGTTGTTTTGTTATTGTACTTTTGTTATTGTTTCTGACATGTTATCAGATATACTAAAATTCTTGAATCTGAAATCCTCTTATGATTGCAGAACAGTGGTGTCCCTGAAAAGGCATTTGACATTAGATGGCAAATCACAAGCTAGTCTTGGACTCTAAGACTTGTTGAAGGTCACAGAAGAGACTGCAAAGCAAAAAATCCAGCTTCTTAGGCATTTCTGTCTGCAAACTTTAAGAGTCAACCCTCTATTTAGTATCTGGTGGCTAATGAGCACAGACACACAAACTGTAGCAGGTGAACTCCATACTCTAGCAAATTACTGATCCACTGACATAGGTGGGATCTGAGACCGGGGTCCTGCTTAAGTATCCAGTATTCTGCGCATCACCTGGTTAGAAATAGAAATTTAGAAAAAAAGGCAGTCATGACTCTTTATAAGTCATTTACATACTACGCCTGTCTATCCCAAGTGGATAGGTTGTGAGCTTTTCTTGAATGTTCTCCATTAGTTAGAGAAAGGTGGGTATGGAGGGGCCTCCAGTCTCAACCTCCATCTGGGCTGTTGTTGATGATGGTTATTGGTGGTGGTTGAGGTGATGTTGTTGCTGCTAATGATGATGATCTTAATATCTCTCTCCATTCCCTACTCAACTGCTTTAACATCTTAGGCAAAAGAAGGTAAACTCTTGCAGCCTCTTTTAACCTTTCCTAGAAGATCCCCCTAACTGAAGTCCATGGTCCCAAAAGTTTCATTTCTTTAGTTACTAGCTGGTTTTCTTAACCAGACCTGCAACTGTAAATCAGTATGTATCAGGACTCAGGTTGTAAATTTAGGAGTGTAAATCTCTCTTCAGCTCCAAGGATATTTTAACAGCTATCTCTTTTTAAATTCCCAAAATTAAACTGCTTTTGTTGTTGTTTGGTTTGGTTTCTTTTAGTTTGTTGGGGGGGTTGTTTTGTTTTTCAAGACAGGGCTTCTCTGTGTAGCCCTGGCTGTCCTGGGACTCTCTCTGTAGGCCAGGCTGACCTTGAACTTACAACACTCCGCCTGCCTCTTCCTCCCAAATACTGGGATTAAAGGCTGTGCCACCAATGTCCAGCTCTGAAAATCAGACTGTTATTCTTCCTTTGTCTTCTCAATTTTCTCCACAAAGAGATTGATCAATTACTTTTTAAAATTTAGGCTCAGGTACATTCTCAGGACATGGCAGAGTGCAGATTGTTTGCCAAATTATCATGCAAATGCCCTCTGACTCAGTTGTTAATAAAGATTTCAGTCCCCTCTGAAACACCTCACATTATTCTCAGTGCTGCTGTCTTCCAGGCTCCTACTAGAGTGGTCCATTGAGTTCTATTTATGGTTTCAACTGTTCTTCTAGTTTCACATTCCAAATTCTTCCACATCGCCAAGGAGGAGTGGTCAGATTCTCCATAGCAACACCCCACTTTAGGTACCAACTTCTTTATTAATAATTTGCCTTTTGCTGTGGTGATAAAATACCTTGACCAAAAGAAACTTAAGGGGAAAAAAGACTTATTTTGGCTGGTTGATGGTGGTGCATGCCTTTACTCCCAGCACTCAGGAGGCAGAGGCAGGTGGATCTCTTTGAGTTTGAGACCAACCTGGTCTACAATAGCTAGTTCCAGGACAGGCTCCAAAGGCACAGAGAAACCCTGTCTCGAAAAAAAAAAAGAGGGGGGGTTTATTTTGGCTTATGGCTTCAGTCAATAATAGCCTGGAAGGCATAGCATGGCTATAAAAGCAAGAAGATGACTAATCACATTCAATCTGAACACAGGAACTAGAAAGTGGGGCAAAGCTATACACTCTCAAAGCCACTTCCAGTGATGTACTTCCTACAGCGCCCTCAATAGCACGACCAACTAGGCACCAAGTGTTCAAACACATGAGCCTGTTGGGGGGCATTTCTCACTCAAACTTCCACATTCACTGGCTATTATTTGGGAGGGGGCAGTATACAAAGTGGTGCATACCTAGCTGGAGAACCTAGAGTTCTTGAGGAAGATTCTGAGGAGTACATTATCTCTGGCTACTCCCTAGCTCTCTGACCCTCTTCTCAGCTTTCTCCACCACATGCTGCTGTCGTGATGCCCTGCCCAAGAATATGGAATAAAAGGAACATGGACTGAACCTTCTTAAACCACGAGACAAAACAAATCTCCCCTCCTTTAAGTCCTCCATGGCAGGGGGGTTGGTAAGAGCAACAGAAAAGTAGTAAATACAAGCAGAAACCATATAATGTTTAAAAAGGAAGAACTAAACCTTGTTCAACCAGGTTTTAGATCCTCCATTACAGCATCTTGTCAACTTCCCCACACTTCTGCATGACCTCATAGCACTCGCCTCTTTAAAACAATTAAACAGCAGTTGCACCTCTTTTGACTGTGTAGGGGATGACATACACCTACAGTATGTGAGGACAGGGATGAGGAAGGAGCTGCCAGAAAGGCAGGGAGGTTTCTGTATTCCAGGGGCTTTAAGCAAATAAGAGGATCTCCACAGTGGGCATGAACTCTCTGAATATGCAAAGATAAAAATGTTACTTCTTTTTGCTATTAAGTCAGAACATTTTACCCTTGACAATGAAAGTGCAGCGTCTCCATAGTTTGTGTTAAAACTTCAAGTATTTGTAAGTGAACTGATGCTCACTCACAGATAGAAAATGACAAACGGCAGGACAAGAAAGTGTTTCTGGTAACAATAATGTAACTGTGCAATCAAGGACCTGAGGCATAGATCAATAGACAAAGCCACATAATTCGTTTTAACCTCAGTCCTCTTCCTATTGTTAAAAAACCAGATAGTTCAAAAGATGCAGTTAAACCTGAGGGGTTTTTTAAATTGTTATTATGAGCCTAGCCTTTAATAGCTGAGACATCTTTCTAGCCCTAAACCTGATGATTCCTTAAACAAAGGAAACTGATCAATTTCCTCTTTTTTTCTACCATCAAACTGGCAAGCATGACTCATTCAGTTGAGATAAACGTATAATTAGGAAATGGGCCTGAATGGTTAATGGAGTCTGAGGCAGCTCTATAGCCAGCTGAGATTATAAAAATCACACTTCTCTCACTGGATTGTAATGCCAAGCAGTCTATGAGAAAGGTGGAAATGTTAATGAAGAAGACTGAAATGATGCTGTGCAATAGTGGAAACAGTTTTTTAAACATTTTTAGTCTTAACTGCTGATATCAGTATCTTACCAGATAGTTTCCATATACATATATATTTCCTCTTCTATAAGTTGCCCCTGTAGATATTTTGCCCATTTTTTCAGATCACTTATTTTTCTTATATAATATCTAATAACCATGTGGCATTACTATTATATGTGTAAAAAGTTTTTTCTTCTAATTTATCACTTATAATCTTTATTTTATTTTCACATTAGATATCTGCTGATGAATACACATTTTGCTATTTACATGTAATTTACACATAATGCTTCAGTCTTTTTCTCTGGTGACTTAAGTCCTTTCTTACTCAAAGATCACAGAGATGATTGGTCTCTTTTATTTGCTTCTGAGTATTTTAAGTATTGACTTTCAGAATTCTGCCTGAGATTCATGTCTGGGTCAGGTCACTTTCTGTGAAAGTATATTCAAGTCTACATCACCCTCTTACTTCCCAGGGGACTCTTGCAGTACCATGCATAGTGATGCTTAGTACCCAGTGGTGTCTCTGTCACAAGTCAGATTTCCAAACACACTTGGGTCTGGTTTTGAACTTCAATTCTGTGCTATCAATGTGTTATATACCCAGGGCCAAAATCATACTATTTCCATCATGGTAGCTTTAATTAATTCTTGCTTCCAGTCTGGCCAGGCTTGCTATCCCTAACACCCCCACCAACACCACTGTCTGATTCATCTTCCTAAGGGAGTATCTTCACTTTTCTGAACTCTTTAATCTTTCATACAAACTTTGGAGTCAGTTTTTCAAAATCTTCAGAAACCCCAATAGGTATGGTTTTCTGCTAACTTTTCTCTGTTGATCCTATATATCGTTTGAGGGAGAACTGATTACTTCTATAAAAACAATATATCTTTGTATGTGTACACATTCTCTGTAAGTCTCTCAAGAAAATTATTTCTCTTTTGTTAGAATTATTTCTGGGACCCCACACACTTGTTGCTATTATACGGGACACCATCATTTTCATTGTATTTCTTAACTCTTTGAAAGTTCCACACAAAAATAAAATTTGCCTGTTTAAGATGTTTATCTTATGCCTAGACAGGCTTTAGTTTCAAGGCCTTCCTTGCAATTGGTTGTAGCCATATGTTTGAGTTCTGGCAAATGAATATAGAGAAAAGTAGAATAAGCCACTTTCAACCTATCTCATATAAACTCCCCATGAGGTCTCTTGTACTTTCTCCTTGTCTGCTGGCCGGAGTTTGATACTCAGTATTGTCTTAGAAATCTTATGTTCAAACCATCTGTTACCCTGGGCCTTTGTATTGTACAGGGCCTCCATATGCCTGCCTACCAATTAGGAACACCTGTGTTAGACTATTTATTTAAACAAAAAGTAAACTTAGATTGTCTGGAGCCATCGACATTTTAAAGGTTATAACAATTACATAGTTCAAGTCATCTATACTTTCACCAATGTGTGTTTAACATTTATATATAGAAATATGATTTAAAATCTCACTATGGCTGCACTTTTTTTCATTTCTCATCACAATGCATACATTTTGTTTCATGGATTCAAAGTTGTACTGTTAGGAACATTAAAATGAGTTGTTACATCTACTTAATGATCTGAAACTTTTATCAGTGAAGACTGCCTTTGTCTCTAGAAATGCTTTGTATCTCCTTTAAGAAGTACTTAGTCAGCCAGGCAGTGGTGACATATGCCTTTAATCCCAGAACTCAGGAGGCAGAGGCATGTGAGTTTGAGGTGAGCTTGGTCTACAAAGCTACACAGAGAAACCCTGTCTCAAATATTTAGAAAAAAAAGTACTTAGTCTATGTTTTTGTTTGTTTGCTTTCTGTTGTTGGGATTGACACCATGACCCAAAGTAACCTGTGGGGGGGAATCACAGTCAAGCAAAGTAGGTACCTTGAGGCAGGAACTCAAGTAGAGACCCAAGGGAAACACTCCTTAGACTCCTTAGTGGATTGTTCCCCATATCTTCATCAGCCTGCTTTCTTATACAATTCAGGACCACTATCCCAGGGATGGGACTTCTCACAATGGGTAAGGACCTCCCACATCAATAATTAGTCAAGAAAAAGGTACACATACTAGAAAAAGACTTTCAGTCCAACTGTATGGAGCATTTTCTTAAGGTTCCCTCATCTCAGTTGACTTACATCAATTCCTTCTAGCCTTTTTTAGACAGACAAAAGATTTTAATACTGTTATCCCATATATCCCATATTTTTCCTTCTACAATTTTGGAAATTGTCTCACTATATTTCTTTTTAACTAATTATCCTAAAGATTTTAATATTCTTGATTAAATTTGCAAGGTCCAAATATAATCAATACTAAATAAGATCAGAACCTTAGAACATTTTTTATTCCAAATACCACCTTCTCAATTGTTGTCCAAGATTTTATTTCTATTTTTTCCAATAATTATAATATTTCATGCAAACTTTGGAAAGATTCAACATCTCCATTGCTCATGTCCTCATGAAATTCTTTGGGAAATCCTTTGTGTACTTGAAATTTTCTAAGAGTCTAGATCTTAGGTGACTACACAGCACCAACTGGGGTGATGGATAACCTTTTTAGCATGATGATATCACAACATACACACATAACACTATTCACCTTAAGTATATAGCATTCCTATTTGCCAATGATTCCTCAAAAATATGGAAAAAGTGAAAACTAAAAAAGCAAAACACCCAGTGAAATGTAGAACCATAGCCTAAACTAAATTAATACTATTTGTGAATGACTATTTATGAATGAATATTAACAGAGAAATCACTTCAGCTCTTCTCAGACAGCAGAATACTAACCACTAGGCATGTCTCTCAAGCACACAACCAGTCCAATATTACTGATATGAAGCCTCTTGTTCACACTGAGTACACTCCTTTCTTTGAGTTAAGCAGTTGTCACAGCTGAATGACAATTATACTAGTAGCTTCCATCCTGAAACACCTCCAATCCTCTTGGCTGCTGGTATGTTTCCTTGAGCTCTTGAAATTGCAGTATTAAACAAAATTGTGTTCTCTGTGCCTTAAGGAGCTTATTCCAAAAGAGCTCATTCAACTAGTTGTCTTTCTGAGCACAGACTTTAGCTAGCTCTTTCTCTTTCCAAAAGGTAAAAATCTTTGTTCTTTGATACAATGGTTTTTAATGCAGTTTTTACATCACCATTTTTGTGCTACAACAGCTACTTGTCAGATTACTTAATTCTCATCGTTCAAATATTCAAAACATTTCAGAGCAAACTGTAGAAGTCAGAAAACAGATAGGCTAAGGGATGAGGCTCAGTACAAGAGTGCTTGCCTTGAATACACAAGGCCCTGCACAATCTCCAGCACTACCAAGTAAATAAATAAACAGGTAGAAGCACCTACAAACAGGTCTTTGCCCACAACAAATTGTTCAGTGTACCTGCGTGTTCAGATATATTTTTAATATTTATTTTTATTTTATGTGCATGAATATTTGGCCTGCACATATATGTTTTATCATATGTAAGCCTAGTGCCCAAAAGCCCAGAAGACAGCATTTGATGCCCTGAAGCTAGAGTTACAGGCAGCAGTGAGCTGCTGTGTGGGGACTGGGATTGAAACCCAGGTCTTCTGTAAGCTCTTAAACACTGAGCCATCTCTCCAGCAACTAAATGTGTTTAACTATAAGTCAAAGTACAAAATTCTCAAACAGCATGCTTCAAAACTAGAATTTGGCAATAATTGGTTTTTTAGAGTTTTACATTATAGTCATTCTGTAAAATCTAAACATATTCCAAATATTTAGACATTTCTAATCAAGTATTCTGATAGTTTTAGGATTTATTGGGAATCAAACATAGAAGTATGGTATGTATATTTTGTTAATTAATGAATGTGTAAGTAATTGTCCTAAGTAATTATCAGCCTAACTAGTAGAACAAATTTTAAAAGGTAATTTGACTTTAATTTCATTCAAACAATGTGACAAACAGAATCGTATCTCTGACATTTATTCTCTTGTTCTCTCATCTAGTTCCCCTGTGGCTTTGAAGAAATAATAAATGGCGCTTTTTTTTTTTTTTTGCACTCTGAATTTTTTATCTGAGTAAGGTGGCAATAGTCCACTCTGTCAATGAAGTAGTCTTGCTTTTGCTATCATGGACAGTAATTCCAAAGTTGCACAGCTTAAAGGAAAGTGGCTGAGTATTCAGTACATGTTGCTCTTTGTCCTTGATGGCTGCAGTCTGCTAAAACCCCACCATGATGAGCATCCATAGTCAGGGAGCGTGGAAACTAGAGTTTCGGAAATTTCACTCTAGCTCTAAAAACTTTTCTGTCTAGAAAATCCCCTCTGTTGTTTCTATTATTTCTATTGGCCAAGTCAATTTGCATACTCATACCCAATTTAAGTCTCCAGACTTTACTTAGACAATGAATAGAATTATTGGTGAGCATCATTGATGACTAGAATGAACAGTTGGCTTCCATGTATACTATCTCGAATATTCCATGTTACCTTTCAAATATGAGCACCCTTCAGTGTCTGTGTCTTAGATGTATCTCTCACTATATGAAAGACTTGTCTTCCAACCTGTAGAGCAGTAGTTCTCAACCTTCCTAATGCTACAACCCTTCAATTCTCTTCCTCATGTTGTGGTAGCTCCCTGACCCCAAGCATAAAATTATTTCATTGCTACTTCATAACTGTAAATTTACTACTTATAAATTGTAATGTAAATATCTGGTATTCAGAATATCTGGTATGTGTGACCCCTGTGAAAGTGTCAATTGACCCCCAAAAGGTCATGACCCACAGGTTGAGAACTGCCGCTCTAGAATGTTTCTGCACTTCTTTAGACACCATAATCTATCTATTCAGTCTAATATCTTGTCCATAATGTTGAACTTCTATTGAAATAAAATAAAATTCATACAGCATCGGCATTTGATCATAAACCTGCTGTTATGTTTGAGGGAAGCAGTCACAAACAGTTTGGCACAGTCGTATTGTTTACTATCTAAAAGTACCAGTTAAAAATTCAGAGGACTTGTGGAACAGGGCACACCCATCTTAGAAATCAGAATTCAAACTGGGCCAAAATGGATTACTGATATCACAGGGAGAATTGTCAGCACAGCCTCCTAAGCCTCCATGGCTTAACATTATTTTTATGTTTTTATAATCTAAAGAGAAGGTCAAAGTATTACTCTAGGGAGTAAATTATATTTCATTCATGGAAGGCTATTTTTAAATGTTAGAGTAATTCACTTGGAGAGGATAAGAGCACAAATATACTGATTGAGCTATGGAATCTGGGATCACACATAGAAAAAGATCACTCCTCAGCCACTTTACAATCATTGAGGAGAATAATCAGAGATGTCATGTGGACTAGTCACAGAGTTTGAACTCAGCCGTATGCTCTGCCTTCTTCATCTTCATTTCTTATCGATTCCATTTGTTTTCCTATTATTGTTTGTGTGGCTCCGTTCAGCTGTGAACCAGCCTAAGCCATGAAAATCCCAAGCTATGAATGAAAGTCTATGGTTCGGTAGACAGTGAATCCTCCCCGTGCAATATAAATAGAGACAACGCATCACTGAGAAAACACTCAGGACTGTGTTTCAAATAGCCTTGTTTTATTTTGAGAATGTAGATTTTATTTGGAAATTTAAATGTCCTTACTCAAACACTTGAAAACTAAAAATTAACAATAGGACAAGATACACATGCAGATGCTGGAGAAGAAACGGCTGAAGAAGAGATGGGTATGTCTGCCAGGAAGCTTGCGGACAAGGGTGAAGGAGAACATTCCAAATGGAGACAACCACCTTGGGGTGGTAACAGAGATAGAAGGGAATCTGAAAGTTCTCCCAGGAAGTGCAAACTGAAGGGCAGCAAGCCAGTGGTACATGTTCATCTTCGACCGCTATCAACCATTTAAATTTAGTCAAGGATTTGGGAGCTAAGAGTCCACAACCCAGTGGTGGAGTGCAGGCTTATCAGGCACAAGGTCCTGGGTTTACTCCCAAATACAGGCATAGGCACAGGCACACACACACACACACACACACACACACACACACACACACACACACACACACACACAAGTTGGATGTGACTTTATTTCAACAGTAAAGGACACCACTAAAAGCTGTATGGCATAATCAGCTTCATTGCTATCTTACTATAAAAACACCATGCACTGGGGTCTGCAAGCATCCAATTAGGCAGCACTCTCCCCATTCACTGGGGTCTGTGAGCAGGCCATCTTACCGGTAGCAGGCATTGTTATACAACTGACTTCATAGTCATACACAACTTGCCTGATTACTGCGAGTGTTCCATTCATAACATCTGTGTTGAGATGTTTTCAGCACCACAGCTCTGCCCACTGCTCATTTCACTCAGTGCTCCCTCCGTGTGTTTGGTAAACATAATACTGTCTGCATCACTTTCATTTATTTGACATCTATTGTTTTGTTGGAAACTTTTAAAGTTTGAGTTGCTAAACAGTGAAAAACCATATGAATCCTAATAGTGAGTATATTCTTAAACATAAAGTTCATAGTAGTTAAAAAGGGAAGCAATGCATAGCCACATTACAGAGTAACTAATTAGAGAAAACAGTTTACTAACACATGGTAAGTTAACCAGTAGTATATCAATGTTAACTGTTTTAACAACTATAACTACCAAGACAATGGTAAGATAACCAATAATAACCGCATGCTAACTATTTTAACAACTATTGACTACTAGAAAATTCAGTTATCGTATCAGAATCATGAACTCTCTCTAGCATAAAATGGATATCCATTTGGCTTTCAGTGATGCACAGAACTATGTCCAATTTAAGTATGATGACAGCATCTATTTACTTTTTAGATGGTGTATACTGCTTTGAGCAAGTTTTATCAATTGAAAAGGACAGATGATAAAAGTCCCTTTATCAAGCTTTTGGAAGCAGAACCATTGACAGCTAGGGCTATATTGTTGCTGTGGGGCTGTCCTGTACATTCTAAGTCTACTACTAGACACCAATAAAAACCCTATTATTGTGACAATGAACTTTCTTAAGAGATTGGGAAGAAGGCTTATTCCCTCAACTGCTTGCCACACAAGCATTCGGGCCTGAATTCAGATCCTCAAGACCCGCATAAAAACCAAGTGTAGTTATGTCATCTCTATAACCCCCACCCTGGGGTTAAGGTGAGGTGCAGAGTCAGAAGAAACACTTGATGTACAGCTAGTCTAGACAATGGTGACCACCATGTTCAATGAGAGACTGCCTAAAAAATAATAATACCATAGACAATAATAGAGGGAGACATTAATGCTGACCTCTGGCCTCTTTACATGCACATATATTTCCCTTCCCACCCACCCTCCAGATGAATAAACACACATGAACACACTATACACAAACACCCTCTCTTTGGGCATTGCCAAATGTCCTTCGGTTTCTGCAAACCACTGGCTTGAAACAGAAGTCTAGAGCTAAGTGCCTCTTGAAGGTCACACAGTAAAGGACAAAATCAAAGCAAATCTGTCTGATTACTCAACCCTTCTTACTTGACTGCAACACTATATTTTGCTGAAATGTAGTGAGCTTTAATCAAGAAGGTTATCATTTAAGTCTTGACTACCTAATTCGGGGTATTCATACATTTTCTTTTATACAATAGTATCTCACATTAAAGAGAATTACTCATTCTGAGATAATTGTTCATTTATTAAGGAGAAAAATATAAATCTCAATTTTGAAGTATTATTCTCAAATATGAGTAAATTTGCCTATGTAGTTCTTTAATAAGAAAGAGAGGTATTTATTTACATATTTTGCTACTTGCATAGCTGATTTATTGTATACTTTTATATTTTGTTCAAGTTTTAAACCCCATGAGCCACCTTCTCCAATGACAGTGTGTTGTAAATTCCTGGGGTATTCTGCACTGGCCATCAAATATATGTCTCAACAAAGTTTAGAGGGACAAAGACCTTAGTCTTGATAATAATCACAATCATATGTAGCATGTAAGTTTCCGCCAGCCCGCCCGCCGCTGGTCTGGCGTCCTGGCCCCCAATAACACGCAGGAGACTCTATATTTGATACAATCCTGTTGGCCAGTTACCATTACTGTTTATGGGCTAGCTCTGCCTTAATTATTAACACATTTCTACTTATCTAAGTATTTCCACGTGGTCGTCTTATCGGGGAGCCGCGCGGCAGGCTTCCTGCTTCTTCCCGGGCTACATCTCGACTCCACCCCACTACCTCCTCCTTCCTCCTTCTGGGCGCCTAGCCCCGCCTATCTTGTTTCCCATTGGCCACAGGGCTTTATTAACCAGTATGAGAAACATACATACAGAACAACATCTCCCATCAATCATAAGTCTGTCTTTAATTCTAATTAACAATATTTTCCAAAAGATACGTCATTGACAGCATCATCAACAAAGGTGCTGGTCAAACTGGGTAGTCACAAAGAAAAGAGTGCAAATAGATCCATACTCATCACTCTGCACATACTCAACTCCAAATGGATCAAGGATCTCAACATGAGGTCAGATACATTGAATATAATAGAAGAGCGAGTGGGGAACAGCCTTGAACTTATTAGCTAAGATCAACAATCAATATAACTAAACAGCTTCTGTACAGCAAAGGCCACCATCATGTGGACAAAGCAGTGACCTACAGAATGGAAAAATATTTTTACCAACTATGCATCCAACACTGGTCTAATATCTCAAATGTATAAAGAACTCAAAAACTATATATAATGAAAACAAATAACCCAGTTTTAAAAAAATAGGGTAGAGGTCAAAAGAGGAAACCCAAATGATTGAGAAACACTTTTAAAGAAATGCTTAACATCCACAAATGTTGGAGAAATATAAAACAAAACAACTTTCAGATTCATCTTATACCCATCAGAATGGCCCAGATCATTAAGATAAATGATATCTCATGATGTGGTGGGAAAGCAAACTTGTACAGCCACTATGGAAATCAGTGTAAAAGTTCCTCAGAAACTTTACAATGAAGTATTACTCAGCCATTTTTAAAAAATGAATAGTAAGTAAATTGATAGAACTAGAAAAAAATTATCCTGAGTGAGGTAACACAGAAAGACAAATATGGTATGCCTTTGCTTACATGTGGGTGTTACATTAAGTCACTGATAAGCAAACTACAGTCCAAATAACCACAGAGGTTAGGTATATAGTACAGGACTGGGAGGCAGGGGAGTTGGGTCTCCCTAGGAAGGAGAAATAGAATAGTTATATAGAAATGGATGAGAAGGGAGGGACTAGAATGGAAGGATCAAACAGGGAGGGTGAAGAAAGAGGGGAGAATGTAAAAGACTATGGGGAGGGACAAGTAAAATTCAGGACTATTTGAAGGGCAGTATGGAAATCTAATATAGTAGACACTTCATAGTGTGTGTGTGTGTGTGTGTGTGTGTGTGTGTGCGCGCGCGCGCGTGCGTGCATGTGTATATGATTTAATGATTTAAATGGAATTGTCAAATAACAAAAGAGACAAAACTCCAATTCGCCATCCCTTTGTCACCAAATGAGGCTTTCAATACCGGAAATGGGTTACATCTAATGGAGTTCTTGGCCAAAGGTGACTCATAGTACCCCTAAACAACCAGGCTGTTGCCCAGGCTATCTGGTGGCTCTCCGCAAACTGACATTAAGGCCTTGTTGCTAAGACAACACCTACACAATTCACTGGACAAGAAGAAGCTGAGCTCATTCGAACCACTACAGCAGATGTTAGCTACAAATCTGTAGCGTTTAACATTGAATGCTGGTAAAGACCAGAAAGCTAGAGAGGGCATTAAATGGGGTGGGGAGGAAAGAAGTTAAGACGCCTTATGGGAGAGGTAATAGAAGAACACATACAACGTGAAAGTAGAGGAGAAGAAAACTGGGAGGAGCTGGAAAAGTTTAAGCAGAGAGGTCTGCAGGAGAATAAGCAGAAGAAGCAGGGAGGAGGGGAAGGTAAGCAAAACTAACGAAAAAGTCAGGTGGAAACCTGCTATTTTATGAGCTTATTTAAAAATATGAGACAGAGGAAGAGAGCCCAGAAGCCATACGTTACTAAACAAAACTTCTAGTGCCAGGTGTGGGACAGCTCCCTACAAGCTGTTGTTTGTGAAGTCCACATGCACTACCAGGACAACACAAGATATCGCCATTGCTTTGGACCACCCACCAGGACTTGATGGTGAGATTCTATTGCTTAAGACAATGTACACTTTGGCCACAGGACATAAAAAATAATTAAACAGGAAGCTGAACCAGGAGCTAACTAATAACTGATTATTAGTTAGGTTTCATAGTGCCAGAAGGTGCTATTCAGGCTGTTAGAGGATGAAAGTGATCAACAGTCTTACGCATCCTGAGTCCTTCAAGTTACAAGTGATCTCCCAGACAACATGTGCCCTCTGGTGTAACAGTGGCATGATTATCGTGGAAATAACCAACAACTGTTTGATTGGACTTGATATGCAAGGTTAACAGAAGGTTAACTCGTGTCTGTTTCTATAACCTTACAAAGAACCCACGGTTTTGGAGGTCTTGGTCCCTGGAGGAGGCCACTACTAATATTTTGACAGTCATACTGTCAAACTACCTTCTAAGTACTCATATTTATAATCATAGATGATTGTTGTATTCAGCCTTCATCCAAGAAGCTTACTTCAGGAGATAGCAGTTAATGCAGAAACCTGGAACTAGCTGAAGTATTGCTAAAAAGTAATGGTGTGAGGCGAAAAGGACTAAGATTCATTACATAGATGCATGAAACTGTCAAACAATAAAGAAAAACAATACTTTAATTCTGCATCGATCTCTAACCTTGGGCCAGTCACTGAAATTCACAAACCTCCATTTTGCATCCTGTAAGGTAAGCATATTTACAAAAAAATCTCCAATAAATTTGGAGCAATAAAATAGGCAAGATTGGGCCTGGCATTGGTGACTCACGCCTTTAATCCCAGTACTTGGGAGGCAGAGGCAGGCGGATATCTGTGAGTTTGAGGCCAGCCTGGTCTACAGAGTGAGTTCCAGGACAGGCTCCAAAGCAATACAGAGGGGAAAAAATGTCAAGGTTGGTGAATGAGGGACAATATTTAAGATAAACAGTAGATGGGAGGTACAAACTAGAACATAGTGGATGACATCTTTTATTGGCTATTAAGGTCCCAGACACTGAGGTAGAGGTGTGCATTTTTTGTTGTGCATTATGTTGATGATGTTGGTGGGGAATTGAGACTTTAGAGAGATTTAAAAAAAAATCACCAAGGTATCTATCTACCTATGAAGTGAGAACAGGTAGATTTAATCCAGGTTGTGCAATTCTCAAGCAATGCTTTAAACTCTGCCCTGCTCTTGGGATCACTCATTTTGCTGTCAGAGTTCTTCTTAACTAGTCACTCTTCTGGAATTTTTTTTTTTCCTTTGAGAACAAACATGGTTCTCTGTGACTCCTGATAAAATTCAATTCCTGGCTCTGTGGGCAGCCATTCACTCCATTTCCGTTCCTGCTGGCTTCTGTAAATTAGCCTCTGGTAATTATCTATGTAGGAAGCAGCAGGCAGAGAGTACAGAACAATGTAACCGTTGGTCAGATTCCAGTGTGGGAATTTAGCATTCCTGAGTCATAAATCAACCGGCCCAACTTAAGGCTATGTTTCTCGAGCTTGAAAAAACTAGGCAGAACGTCCCTAGCTATCAGCAAATACGCTCCCTACACCTCACACAGTAAAAGCTTCTTCCACAGGAAAGAACTGGGAGTTCGCACCTTGCGCTCAAAGGCAATCGATTCCCATCGGACCAGGTGGTGAGCACATTTCAGCAGCACGAGTTGTTGCTTGAGGATGTCTTGTCTCCATTTGTAACACATATTGAGGGTTGGAAATGCAGCCCTCAAAAGCCTCGCTTTAAATGACCCAGGAGTCAGGATATAAATACGAGACCCAGAGAAAAGCTTCCTAATGGACTCATGGTGATACTTCACGGAATTCCAGAACTGAGAAACAGCGAGGGTTCTGTTTCTGTTGTTTACTGCATTGTTTTCTCGAACCCAGGGCAAATGGGAGATGTATAACTAAAATGATCCAAGACCTGTGGGCAGAGGCTCTGTGAATGTAAAGCCTAAAATGAGTATGATACAGCCCGTCAATGTGAAAGTCTTCTGACCACCAGCTTACTCCATGGCGAATTGGAAACATCCAGATCACAGTTCCCATTTTGTCTCTTGAAAACACTGAATCCTAGATATCCAGAACTCAGAGGTTAGATGGGCCCAGAGGGAGGAAAGAAAATACTGCTCTTCTAAATACAGCAGGGCCTCTCCCCAAAGAGCACAATGCTCCCAGCCTCAGCACTGAAACGGCTCAGGACTCCCGTAGAGATAGGTGTCTCATACTCACCTAGACAAAGACAGGGGAGAAAGGACAAGTGGCAGTCATCGTGGAAACCGCATGACCCTAAAGACACTATTTATTTCACCACTGTTCCTAGGCCCACTGCTGTGGTGATAAACTATTCCAACCAAAAGCAGCTTAGGGGAGAAAGGGTTGGTATTATTTCCTGATTCCCTTTTACAGGCCATCACTGCCACTGCGGGGAAGTCAGGTCAGCTGGAGTGTGATACCACATCTTCAGTCAGGAGCAAAAAGAAAGGAACGCAGGCATGTCTAACACTCAGACAGCTTTCTCTCCTCTTCTACAGTCCACAGGCCCAAACCCAGGAGTGGTGACCCCCACTTTCGCTCTGGTTCTTCGCATACTAATTAAGGCAATCCAGCCAAACCCCACAGGCCAACCTAATCTAGACAATGCCTCATGGAGACTTCCTCTCCAGGTACGTCCAGGCTGTGTCCAGTTGACAATTTAACAATCACATCTGACCACAATGGTCTCTTTAAAGAGAATGAAAAATAGGAGACCATATGCACCAAACCTCCTCTGAGACCTGAGATCAGACCCTAAAAGCAGTGAACAGAAAATATGACCCTTTGGCCTAAGTATGAATAAAACAGACTTAAATAAAACAGAACCTAAATGGAACAAAAATAGTTACAATTTTCTAATGAGGGTATGATATTATTTATTAACATTTCAAATTAACCCAGTCTCTTATATTCCAGAACAATAATGGAATTATTATTACATTGACAGGTAAGCAAGGGAAAGTATTGACCTAAATAGGGGTCACACGTTGTGAAGTTGGTGAGCAGAATCATGGACACAGCCAACAACCCACATTTTCATCTCAAAATAGCTTCATGGGTAACTGTTCACCTGCAATATGAAGAAACATATGAAGAGTGATTAGAAAAGTGGTACCCCAAGGACAGCCACCTATCATGGCTTAATAAGGATCAGGAGAAACAAATGGGCCCAATAGATGTTTATCCAGGGAGAAATAACTTACAACATAGACAGATGAACACCAGCAGGTTCCTGGTCCCAAGGATGCCTCTGGATGCTCTCCTGTCCCCGTGATGCAAGCAAGAGTGCTCCTGGGCTCCTCCTCAGACCTAGTTCCCCCAGATAACTTCCGCCCCTGTCTCCTCCCCCAATGGGCGTGGTCAGTGCCACAGATGCGGACAAAGTGAATAATCTCACTACAGCCATCCACTAGGACTAGCAAAAAAAAAAAAAAAAAAAAAAAAAAAGACCAAAAAAACTAAGAGCTAGAAAATCAATAGACCTCCAAAGCTGCAAAATAAAGGGTATAATATCGGAACATGGTCCTGGAGCAGAGTTTTATGAGAATTCTAGATGTTTGTAAGAACACTCCAAGAAAATAAGACAAGAGTTTTATGAACTCAGTTTCTTCTAAACATGGAATTATTCTTGGAATGTGTTTTCGTGTTCCTCCCAGGTGTAGCAAAGAGAATGGGATTTACTTCATGTTACTTATTAATGCTTGCTGATAGTAATCAATTGTTTACCTATCCTTTATATGCCTCTATGGAAAGACATGTTTTTGCCACATGCTACTTATCTTTTTTTAATCTTACCTTTTTTATTTAAATTTTTTTTATTTTACAGACAAACCCCAGTTTCCCCTCCCTCCCCTTCTCCCATCCCTCCACTTTCTCCCCTTCCCCTTCTCCCATCCCTCCACTTTCTCCCCTTCCAGCAACCCCGCCCCCCATCCACTCCTCAGAGAAGGTAAGGCTTTTATTGGAGAATCAACAAAGTCTGGCATACCAAGTTGAGGCAGGACCAAGCCCCTCCACCTGTATCGAGGCTGAGCAAGGTATCCCACCCTAGGAAATGGATTCCAAAAAATGGTCCCAGGATAGGTTCCACAGCCAGCCAGCCCCTACCCTACCCCAACAAATCAAGCCACATAACTGTCACCAACTTTCAGAAGGCCTAGTTTAGTCTCATGCAGGTTCATAGCTGTCAGTCCATAGTCCCTGAGCTCCCATTAGCTCGGGTCAGCTGTCTCTGTGGTTTTCCCCATTGCGGTCTTGACCGCCCTCCTTGTTCATATTATCCCTCCTCCCTCTCTTCAACTGAACTCCAGGAGCTCAGCCCAGTGCCGGGCTGTGGCTCACTGCATTTGCTGCCATTAGTTACTGGATACAGGTTCTATGATGACAATTAGGGTAGTCACTTATTTGATTATAGGGGAGGCCAGTTCAGGCACCCTCTCCACTATTGCTAGGAGTCTTAGCTGTGATCATCCTTGTGGATTCCAGGGAGTTTCTCTAGCACCAAGTGTTAGTATTCAGGTATCTGTACTGGCCTTCCCTTGGGGTTCTGACAGGATATGCATTCAGCTGCAGCCACTAAAAGCACCACCTGTGCACATTCACTATGTTCCCTTTTAAAAGGGTTCTACCCACCTCCTCCCTCCCTCCCCCTCCCATCCCCCTCTCTCTCTCCCTCCCCCTCCCTTCCCCCTCTCCCTCTTCCTTCCCCTCCCTTCCCCCTCTCCTTCTCCCTCCCCCTCTCCCTCTTCCTCCCCCTCTCCTTCTCCCTCCCTTCCTCCTCTCCCTCCCCCTCTCCTCTCCCTCTCTCTCTCTCCCTCTCCTTCCCCCTCTCCCTCTCTCTCTCTCCCTCTCCCTCTCCTCTCTCTCCCTCTTCTTCTCCCTTCCCCTCCCCCTCCCCCTCCCTTCCCTCCACCTCTTCCCCTACCCCCACTCCCGCTCCTGCTCCAGCTCCCCCTCCTCCTCCCCCTCTTCCCCTCTCCCTTCCTCTACCCCTTTTTCCTCTCTCCTGTTGCTCCTGTCTCCCCCTTCCATTTTCCTTTTTTTTATTATTTTTTTATTTTTATTTTTTTAATTTAAATTACAAACTGTCTTATTTTATATATCACTCCCATTCTCCCATGCCTCCTACTGTCCCCCATCCCATCCCTCTCTTGTTCCATAGAAAGGGTGAGGCCTTCCATGGGAGATCATCAAAGTCTGTCACATTATTTGGAGCAGGGCCTAGGCCCTCCCCCATGTGTCTAGGCTGACAGAGTACCCCTCTATGGGGAATGGACTCCCAATGTCCATTAGTACACTAGATATAAATGCTGTCCATTACCAGGGCCCCATAGAGTGCTCAGGCCTCCTAACTGTCACCCACATGCAGGGGGTCTGGGTCAGTCCTATGCTGGTTTCCAAGCTATCAGTCTGGGGTCCACAAGCTCCCCCTTGTTCAGGTCAACTGTTTCTGTGGGTTTCTCCACCCTGATCTTAACCCCTACATGGTCTCCCAGAGAAGGGGAAAGGGACAAGATCTCCTGAGAAAATTGGAAGCACTGGAGGAGGGGAGAGGGAGTTAGAAGAAAGAGAAGAAGAGAAGATGAAGGGGAAAGAAAACATGAGGGAGCAGGAAGATTGAGTCAGGGAAAAAATGGAGGAAAGCAAGAAAAGAGATACCATAATAGAGGGAGCCATCATAGGTTTAGAGAGAAATCTGGCACGAGGGAAATGTGCAGAGATCTACAAGGATGAACACAACTAACAATCTGAGCAATAGTGGAGAGACTACCTTAAATACCCTTTCCCTATGAGATTGATGACTACCTTATATGCCATCCTAGAGCCCTCATCCAGTAGCTGATGGAAACAGAAGAACCACAGCTAAGCACTAAGCCAAATTCCTGTAATGCAGCTGTAGAGAGGGAGGAGTGATGAGCAAAGGGGTTAAAACCTGTCATATGACATCTTTCTCTCTCACACTGCTTTTTTTTTTAATTACAACACAGGTTTCTACCTAACCCCATAATGGCTCCTGCTATCTTTCATTACTGTCCCCCTCTGTCCCTCCCACAACCAAACCATCTAGAGCTCTCATGTTTCCATCTCCCATCCCCTTCCTTCTACCCTCCACCCCCCAGTTTACTCAAGAGATCTTAAAATACTTTCTGTTCCTGGGGTTCTCCTTGTGTGGCCCTCTTAGGGTCCCCTTTTTATCTCAGTTCTCTGGGGTTGTGGAATGTAGCCTAGTTTAAGAATGAGTACATACCATGTTTATCTTTCTGGGTCTGGGTTACTTCACTCAGACTTCTATCCATTTGCCTGCAAATTTCAAGATATCATTGTATAGTCTATTGTGTAAATGTACCTTTTTTATATAATTTTGGTTTTCTTGAGACAGGGTTTCACTGTGTAACAGTTCTGGCCTGAAATTCATTTGGTAGACCCAGTTAGCCTCAAATTCGCTGAGATCTGCCTGTCTCTACCTCCCAAGTGCTGGGATTAAAGGTGTGCACGCTACCACCCAGCTCTACCACAACGTCTTTATCCATTCTTCAGTTGAGGAGCATCTAGGTTGTTTCCAGGGTGTGGCTATTACAAAAAATGCTGCTATGAACAAAGTTGTGAAATGTCCTTGTGGTGTGATTGTGCATCCTTTGGGTGTATGACATCATGATGTATACAGCTTTATCTCATGAACTTTACTCTTCTGACCTTTCTTAACCCTCACTATCAACTATCTAAGGCTCTGAATAAAGTTGGTTATTTCATGAGACTTCAGTCCACCTCATTTATGGATTCCATTCTCCCAGGTCCCACTGCCTCTAAAGCAGTAATAGTATAGCCCTAAGGTTGTGTTCAATAGGGTGTATCATGACTGTGAGGGCATCATTGTTCTACTTACTAGCTGAGCTCTGTGTTTGTGTCATGGGAAGAAAGAAGCAGGGCAGAATGAGTGAGCAACAAGTCTAGACATCCAGCTGCTGGACTGCTCATCCTGGACTTGCAGGGTGCTCTGTGTAAATGTCTAAGGCATCAAAAGGGTTAGCAGGGGTCTATGATACCTCTTGGAAGAAAGCCAATATGTACACATTAGCTCCTAGAGGGGCATTTAACTATAAACCAACAAATATGTATATGTTAGCTCCTAGGGAAAATCTATACATAAACCAAGGACAGAGTGAGGGCAGAGACTATCTCCGTATACTACCATGTTGCTATAGAATAGATCTGTAGGGGTTTGAGCAAATTTGACAGGGAAAAAAAAAAAAGCAAAGGGTGCTGAGAAAAAGTAAAGCAAGACCATAAAATATATTTTCCTTTGTAAGGACTGAGATAAGAGCAGGTATTTGAAAGTCATCCACTACAGGATTCAGGAGGCAACTTCAGTAATTGTTGGATTCTCAAGTTTAAATTTTTGATTTCTGCCATAAGACAAGAAACACAGCTACTCTCTGAAAATGACAGTTCATAATAAAAAGATTTTAAATGTGGTGAAATAGTAAAAATGAATGAAGTTTTGAAATGAAAGTAAAAAAGGAGACTCAAATAGAAGAGATGGGTATGTAGGGCTGTAGTGGACCACTCAGAATTCAGAAATGTTATCTACTCACTAATTTTCCATGATTGTTGTTATTTTCCCGTCTTTAGAGGAAAATGTGTGTGTGCATTCTGGAGTACATACCAATTACTGTCTTGGGACACAGACATATTCTGTTTAAGTAAACACTTCCAAATAATTTCCAAAGTGGATCTACCAATTACATTCCCATTACAAGAGTTCTGTTATCCCTATCCTTGACAACACTTGACCTAAATGGACTTCTTCAATTTAGCAATTCTAATATGTGTGTTAGTAACATTTGACATTTTAATCTGTGTTTTTCTCTGATGGCTAGAGTTGTACCTTGACTATGGTGGATGTCCTCCAAATGCCCATGTTTTAAAGGTGTGGCAGTGTCAGGCTGGACTGTAGAAATTTAAGAGGTGGAACCTCTTAAGAAGTCTTTAGGTCACTGGAGACATGCATTTAAGGGAGCACAAGGAATTCAGGTCTCTCAGTTGCTCTGTGTCCTAGTTCATAATATGAATAAAGGGAGGAATTGCCCATCTTGACATACTCAAGGTACTCTATTAAAGTTACACTCAGAAGCTAATCTAAGACACAGTTCTGCACAGGTGTGCCTGGAAGCTTGTCTCCTTGGTTAATCTAGATCATGTCAAGTTATCACATGAAGTTCTCACTGATCATCTCAGGTATATTAGCAACTTCATCCTCTCAGATGTATTCCTGTCATGTTAACAATCTCTACTGGTATTGGTCACACTACATCTAACACCCAGTAGATATCCACTGCTCTCTCCTCACAATCATCCCAGGATTTTCAACTGTGCTCTCCTGGTGTTGAGCCTTTTGTTTTCTGTATCCTGCGCTCTTCTCCTTCTTTATGTCTTGATGGTGACTCTACCAAGTACTAGCAAGAAGTTTGCAAGAAACATAAGTTTGAGTCCTTGTGTGTCATGCATCATATAACATCGCTTTCATGTTTAATGAATATACAGAGAAGTGTGTCAAAATAACTTCATCAATACTAAAACACCATGTACTGGACTAGAATACACAGGCATCTACCACATCCCTGGCTTGGTCCTGGAAACCTGACCATGATGGTGAGGGAATGAAGAAAGGACCGACAACACATAGACATTAATACAGAAAACCTGGGGTCAGGTGGACCATGCACACTCTAATGGAACAGCATTCAGCGACCCAGAATCTTATCACATTATGTACAGCATAGACTAGAAGAGTCTCAGTAGAGTATCTATATTTGAGCAGTCTCAGGCTGTAAATATCAGGAGAAGGAAGCTGAAGCTGCTAGTTGGTGCACACACATCCAATAATTAACACTTCCACCAGAGGAAGGGTTGCCATCCCTCTCAACCTCACCCCCCCCCAGGCAGGGGTGAGGGGAGCTTTGCCAAATTCTAATGAGCCATATTCTTGCTGATAGCACATATTTGCTCTTTACACATTCACTAATGCTTCCTTAGCTTCTCACAGTAAACAACTGATAGAATACCCACAATGGCTCCCTGGTCCATTTGATAAATACTATTATAAAAAAAAAGAGAGCTACTAGAGCTCCTGGGTCTCCCTCTTCTTGCCAAAACATTAAACTAAAAATCGGTGTCTTAGAGTTTCTATTGATGTGATAAAACATCATAACTGAAAAGCAAATTGGGAAGGAAACAATTTATTTGGCTTACACTTACACATTGTAGACCATCACTGAAGGAAGTCAGGACAAGAACTCAAACAGGACAGGAACCTGGAGGCAGGCACTGATACAGAGGCCATGGAGGGATGCTGCTTACTAGATTGCTCCTAATGACTTGTTCAGCCTTCTTTTTTATAGAATCCAGGATCACCAGCCCAGGGATGGCACCACTCACAATGGGTTGAGCCCTCTCTCATCAGTCACTAGTGAAGAAAGCGCCCTATAGCCCAATCTTATGGAAGCATTTTCTCAATTTGGTTTCCCTCCTTTCAGGTAACTCTGGCGTGTCAAGTTGACATAAAACTAGCCAGCACAACTAGTAGCATGTATTTACATAAAAGGATAGACTTAATGCTACCATTAACAACTTGAAAGATATAGGACTGGGAACTCCTGTCTTATGGCCATTTGAATTGCCACTTGATGTATGCCAGAAGACAACTGGAGCATTGAGATAGCAGTAAATCACTGATAACTCAATCAGGTGATGACTCTAATTGGAGAGGCTATGCACATGTGGCCCTTTATTTAAATCAAATCACAGTTTAAAAAGCAACAAAATTACCACTAGTCTATCCCCAAGACTAAGGATACTACAAGTATTTCTGTGCATTTGGCAGGTCAGAAGCACAACTATCCAAAATTTTGACACAATGACACTTCACATCTCTAAACACAATGTGTTTTCTACCCACTTGATAGGTGCCACAACCTGGGTTAACTAAAATATATTATCTGAACAAATGAAGCCACAGAAGAATACATGATACAAAATTCAATGCACATAAAGCCAACAGCTGGGGAGTGAAGAGATGGCTCTGTGCATAAGGACATGTGTTTGATCCTTAGCATACACAAAGATCTAAAAGCCAGCGTGGTCCACAGTTCCAGCACTGGAAAGATGAAGGGAAGATGGAGACAGGTGTATCTCAGGACCTTAATGAACTAGGCTCACCAACATAGCAAAAATAGTGAGTTGCAAGTTCAGTCTGAGACTCTATCTCAAAACATAGGCAGAGGGGCTGGAGAGATGTCTCCACAATTAAGAGTACTTGCTGCTCTTCCAGAAGCTCTGGGTTCAGTTTCTAGAACCCACATCCCCTGTGTCAAAACTGCCTATATTCCCACCTCCAGAGAATCCAATATCCTCTTCTGACCTCCACAGACACTTACATACATGTGGCATGCACTCCAACAGACACACACAGATATACATACATATCTTTTTTTAAAAAAATTAAGTGGAAAACAATAGAAGAACTCAATAAATGTGTGTGACACACACTCCACACACCTGCACATGTACTCACATGCACACATCATCTACTCACATATATAAAATTTAAAAATTGACCAACTATCTATACTAATGGAAATCAAGGCAGGGGCTGCCTAGACCTGGGAAAGTTGATGGACTGCCTGCAGGGACCTCCAGAGAGTTGGATAGACAGATGAAAATCTCCATATGCTGGTAACTTTGGAAAGCATATGCATGTATAAATGTACCAAAATGTATCAGACTGACCACAAAATGACTGCTTTTAAATTTACATTATTCGTGTTATTATCAACACATAACAACTGTACATTTATGAGTTACTAGTAATGCCACTGTACATGGAGATATCATGCAATGCTCAAAGCAGAATTCAAACTGTTATCATTTCTCCAAGCGAAAATAGTGACAATCCTTTTTTCCACCTTTTTTTTTAAATAGACAGTATCTCACCATCATTGATAACAGTAGTTCTCAACCTTCCTAACACTACAGCCCTTTAATACAGTTCTTCATGTTGTGATACCCCCACCCATAAAATTAGTTTTGTAATTACTTCTTAACTGTAATTTTGCTGCTGTGATGAATGGTAATGTAAGTATCTGTGTTTTCTGATGGTCTTAGGTGACCCCTCTGAAAAAGTCATTCAACCCCCACAAAGGGGTCACAACCCACAGGTTGAGAACCACTGACCTATAAATCTCTACTGTCCAAAGGAACACCAGAACTTATTTCTGCAAACCACAACTTAGAATCAATGGGTTGACATTTCCCCACCTCTGCCTCTCAACTTCCCCATCTTCAGGTAACCATCACACTACTCTCAATCTCTGTGGAAGCAAGTAGTATCTGTCACTCAGTGCTTGACTCTCATTTTTTTTTCTAAACATAATGACCTCCTCCAGTTCCAACCATGTTGCCACATCCATCTTACTTTTATGACATATTTCAATAAAGATTATTTATTTAAAAATCAAAGTACAAAATGGAAGAAATAAACAAGTGTACAATAAAATAGAACACTTTTTTCACATCTAGGAAGAGTGAGAAAGAGACTATTATGATAAGGACATGAAAAGTATACATCTAGAAACAGTACAGCATGTCCATTATGCCCAACAAAACACAAGTAATGAGGAGATAAAAGTTCACTTTTCAAATTTGTGGAATATATTATTTAAATTTTTATGATAAAAGTTTTTTATTGCTCACAAGTATAAAAATGATTAAATTTGTCCAAGCAATACAGTATTATGAATTGTCTTCAAAGTAGAGATTTTGATAAAAAGGTTTATTTCTAGTAATCTAGAGTAAAAGAAAGAAATATGTTTAAACAGTTAGAAATGGGCATAGATTAATCTTAAGTAATAATGAACCTTGGGTATTATAAGTTATTATATCAAGTAACTACTGAATATGTATGATTATTTGAGTAAAATGGCCCCCATAAACTCATAGGGAGTGGCACTATTAGGTGTGGCCTTGTTGGAGTAGGTGTGGCTTTATTGAAGGAAGGTTGTCACTGGGGGGCAGGCTTTGAGGTCTGAAATTCTCAAGCCAGGTCTAGGGTGACATTCATGTATGCTGCCTAGGGATCAAGATGTAGGACTCTCGCCTCCTTCTCCAGCTCCAGCCTGCCTGCATGATGCCATGCCTCCCATCATGATGATAATGGACTAGCCACCTGAAACTGTAGGGAGCTGCGATAATTTTTTCTTTTATAAGAGTTGCTGTGGTCCTGGTGTCTCTTCACAGCAATAGAAATCCTAACTAAGACAATATGAATATGAAAAATGTTAACACAAGTATTATGCCTAAATCAAACTACAAAAAAAAAGATACTTTTAACATGTATATAGAGGTACAAGAACTAATAATGGACCTTTTGAAATCTCTATCTCTATAATGGTTCCATCACACAAACACACACACACACACACACACACACACACACACACACACACACCAGCAGAAGTGTTACTTTTGGTGAGGCAGCTTTTTTCAGCCCGAAGGTCCTGCAGAACAAAAAGGCTGTGAGCTGTGGATAAGCCTGTATTCCTGGCAGAAGTAGACGAAGTTGTGTTAGTGCTGTATATCTGCACCAAATACCTGTGACAGGGAGCTCGTGGGCACTGGACCAACCATCAGAGAGCCTAAATGGGACTGGCCCTCTGCGTGTGTGTGACAATCATGTAGGTGCTCATTTGTTTTAAATTCATAATATATTGGCAATTAAGAAAAGTGTTTCCTGGAGTTTTGTGGGCTGCTTAGAAAGTGACTGCAGATGGAGGTGGGGAGGGGTTTACATTGTCTTCACTAGGGTTACTATTGCTGTGATAAAACACCATGACCAAAGCAATGAGGGGAGCAGAGGGTTTAATTCATCTTATAGCTGTGTAGTCCATCAGGCAGGAAAGTCAGGGCAGAAACTTGAGGCAGTGACCAGGAGGCAGGAGCTGATGCGGGGACCTGGAGGATGCCGCTTACTGGCTTGCTCCTCGTGGCTTTTTCAAGCTGCTTTATTATATACCTCGAGGCCACCCCTTCAGGGGTGTCGCTGCCTACAATGAGCCAGGCTCTCTTACATTAATTGCTAACCAAGAAAAGGCACCACAGACTTGTCTACAGGCCAATCTTATGGAGGCATTTTCTGAACTGAGAGTCCCTCTTCTCAGAGAACTCTAGCTTGTGTCAAGTTGATTTATAAATGAGCAACTACCAGGAGACATGTGAACCCTCAATTTAGCCACTTGTCTGGAATTCTTGAGGTTCAGATTTGCAGCTAGCATCTGAAATAAGGACAGCCTAGTGAGACAGTGGAGCCCTTGCCCTATAGCATCTTACCTATTTGCAGGTAGTATCCGATTTGGTTCAAATTGTAGACACCCATCTGGTATGAAAGAGGAACCTACATATCTGGTCACATGAGAGTTGTGTGTTATGAATGGGAAAGTAGGAAAAGATAGTTTGGGTTTTCTACCTCTTATAGATCTTCTTGGATTGGTAGTCTCAAAGGCCAAAGTCTGTCCTCAGGGACAATATTAAATTCATTGCAAACAGCTAAAATAATAAATCTTACTGTGAAATCAGATGGCAGGCTTCTCTTCGAATTAGTAGATAGAGGAAGACTGGCCCAGCAAAAATGGTCAGTCTGGGTGTGGTTGTACATACCTTTAACCCTGGCATTCAGGAGGCAGAGGCAGGTGAATCTCTGTGAGTTCCAGAACAGCCTACAGAGTGAGTTCCAGGATACGCAGAAGTACATAGAGCCTATTTTTAAAAAAATAAAAAAGGAATGGTTCTCAACCTATAGGTCAAGACCCTTTAGGAGAGTCAAATGCCCCTTTCACAGAGGTCACCTAAGACAATTGAAAACACAGGTGCTTACATCCAATTCATGATAGCAGGATTATAGTTATGAAGTAGCAACAAAAATAATTTTATGGTTGAGGATTACCACAACCTTAGGACCATGTTAAAGGGTCACAGTGTTACGAAGGTTAAGAACCACAGCATAAATTCATTGTCAGGAATAAGCTGCCTTCTCTCCATCATTGCCAATGACCAGAACATTTACTACAATGTGTAGTCTCCTCTGCTCTTCTGGTAAAAGCTCCTTTGTTGCCTGAGGCAGAGGAGATATGAGCTGGCAGAGATTCAGGCTATAGTCAGTTTGCACCACTGAGCAACAAAAAGCCTAGAGTATACTTTCTATTTCTTGGAGCTGCAAAGCGTCACTAATAGAATTTGCCAACACAGGGATCCACCTAATGCTTTAAACCCTCTAATCTCTGAAAGCCAGTCATGTGAACAGAGTCTAAAACACTACACTGAGAGGCTAAGGAGAACTGATTGTGGTTTGGGTCAGTCTGCAACATCTACCTTTAAATGTACTAATAACCAGTTGGCGGCCACACTGCATCAAAGCTATTTTTCCCAGATTATTATCCATCCCATTTTTAAGTGTTAAATTCTAATTAGGGATCTAGAAGGGTGGCTCAGTCAGTAAAATGTTTGCCACATAATCACAAGGTCTTAGGTTTGGATACTCAGCACGCATGTGCACATACACACACACACACACACACACACACACACACACACACACACACAGAGAGAGATGTGAGGTGTGGCAGTGCATGTCTATATTTCCATAACTGGAAAGTTGGAAGCAGGAGGAACTCTAGAGTTAGCTGGCCATGAAATTCAGATGAATCAATGAACTACAGATTTATGGAGAGACCTTGTCTCAAAGCATAAAGTAAAAAGTAACTGAAGAAGATTTTACACCAGTTTTTGGTCTCCACAAACGTGCACACACATGCACGTGCACCTGTACACACAAGTACATGTCCACACAATCGAGCATGACACACACAGACACGCCAAGAAAGATATCTGGTTATATCCACTTTCAAATGTGAACATAGTTATAAAAAGAAAAGGCCACAGTAGAGTGATTTCTCCACTCAGGGAAGCTTACCACTGGTCCCAAAGAGTACTACAGCATTAAGATGCCAGAGGTTCAGAACTATGTCTGTCCCATGATATCAAAAAATGACTAATGAACTTGGAGCAACTCTAAGCCCAGATAGACAAGAAGCACCCCAACCAAAGAAAACATAAGTTTGTAGAGCCATCAAATCGATTGACTGGGCATCCAACCAAGGACAGACAGGGAATCGGTCAAGCCAGCCCCCTTTACAAGAATAAGTCAAAACGGTGATAAGTATGGATAAAATCCAAATCCTTGATCCTGATAGGAAATATAAATATCTTATATTAATACACTTGAAAATCAAGGTGTTGGGCCTTTAAACAGTAACCTCAAATGATCAACAGAGGAGTGTTTATCATTGAGGTCACATAGGCATGTCCGATAACCTTTCTTCTTTGGTAGCACTGGACTTGACCTAAGCAAGTAGAAGGAAATGAGCGATGGAAGCATGGCCTCAGGAAACCAGACAATGTGCTGAGATAAGAATCTAAAGTTCTTAATATTGGATACTCTCCAATAATGATAAGATAAACCATCTCACTGAAGTCTTGTGGGAATGAGGTAATCAAAATTATGCTATGGTCTATTATGCATAGAATGATGAACAGATGTTTTCCATCCCCTCTGAGGAGCCAGCAAGCAGGAGAGGGCACATGCTGTGGCATAAAGTGTGCGACAGCATTTCTGTAACTCTAACTGCATTAGCCTCCCCTACCGAGTCAGTCTCTTGTGGCGGGAACAGGATTAGCTTTTTTAACAAGTATTGTAAGCGAGTCAAATGAAAGTGGCCCATGAAGCACGGAGCATAAAAATAAGCCCAATGGAAGAGCTTCCTAGATGCTGGAGGGTGTAGGATTTACTGCATCTTAGTGACTGTTGCAAATAGGACAGGGATGTTTTCCTAAAACCTGGATACAAAGTCCTAGAAACAGAATGAAGGGGGTTTTGAGGCAAACAGACTCTCATCAGTTATTTGCTGTTTGTTGTCTACATTACTAGGAAGCTAACAAATCAATTGTAAGAGGAGAGTGTGTTGGGGGTGCTAGGTTCAAAGGTCACTTGGTTCCATTGTGGACCTGCAATGAGATGGGACATCGTGGAAGGAGCACATGGATTGAACAAAACTACTCACTTCATATCAACCAGAAAGCAGAGTTGGGAAAAGGACAATAGGAGAGGAGAAGAAAGGGAGAAGGAGAGATTGAGAAAGAATGAGAGCAAATGAGAGGGTGAGGAAATGTTCAAGAGAACATCTCCAGTGACCTGCTTTCCCTAACTTGGTACTTCCTCCTGGTTCTCACCTCCTCCCATTACCCCATCAAGCTAGGACTCCATCAATAGGCCAGACCACAGGTGAGCACAGAGCCCTCTTGATCCAAGTGCCTTCTGAAGGCCCCATCTCTCAACATCTCTGCCCTGAAAAGAAAATCTTCCACATTAGACCTGGGGGGGGGGGAAGGTGTCCAAACTATAGTGACTTTTGCTTCTTAGTTTGTGTTGTTCTTCTGTCATACAGTACATCCCAATGGCAGTTCCTCCTCCCTTCACTCCTCCCAGTCACCACCACCCTCATGTCTTCCCTCTCCTCTAGATCACTCCTCCTCCATTTCCCTTCAGAAAAGAGCAGGCCTCCCAGGGATATACAGGGAACATTGTATTACCAGATACAGTAAACCTAGGCACAAGCCCTATTATCAAGGCTGGACAAGGCGACCCAGAAGGAAGATAAGGTTCCCAAGGGCAGGTGAAAGAGTCAGAAATACCCCCACTCCCACTATTAGGAATACCACAAAAAACACCAAACTAACACCTGTAACAGTGCAGATGCACCCAGGCTTCCTGATTGCTGTTTTAGTCTTTGGGGCCCCGTATGAGCCCTGCTTAGTTGATTCTGTGGGCCATATTCTCCTGGTGTCCTGGAGCCCTCTGGCTTTGCAGGGTTCACTAAGCTCCAAAGGGAGGGAGCTGATAGAGAGCTCCAATTCTTATTATAGCTCTCGGAGCAAACTACTTCATCTCCCAAGCTCTCACTTGCTTTGTTGAAGTTCACTTGCTTGTAGCTGTGGGAACAGTGTCTATTTCCCTGCCAGTTATCAGCCAGAGATTGTTTTCATCTCCTCAAAGATGCTCACATTTCTCATCACACATTCTCTTTTTTCTTCAAGTCAATAGCTAAGAAATTCTCATTTCAGTTATTTTCTTCATTCACCATGACCCATATTCAAAGGGTTCATGTTATTAGCTGAGACCCAACAGTACAATCTATTTTGAGGTCAACTGCCTAAGAAATTTAATTACATCTTTAAAAAAAAAAAAAAGTCAAGTAGTGGCTACACAGTGATTAATTGAACAATTGGGGGGAGGGAATTATGGATGCATCACAGTCTATGAAATTTAGGGACCATATTAGATTTCTCCTTACCACGCCCTTCCATACATCAGCAAACTCCTAATGTTCTATAATTTTACGATGTACAAAAAAAATCTTTACTCATCATTTCACTTTTCTTTCTAATTTCATATTGCTAGAAAAAAAAAACTGTTAGGCAGATTACAGTTCTACCTCTGAAATGTTTATACCTACTCAGCAAACAACTGCAAGAGAGCCTCTTTGTCTCAAAATTGTCCTCCTTCTGTTTCTACAATTTTGCACAGACCTCGTCAAAGCGTCACTGGTTTATTTGCAAAGACCTCTGAGACTCAGCAATCCTACCACCATTTCACTCCAACTTCTAGGGAGTCCTTTTTCTTGTGAGTTTGTTGAAGTGGCTCCAGTCCGTGTCCACTGAAGGGATGTGACTGGTTTAACCTTATCAAGGTGGTCCCTCTACCCTCACCACAGCTAACTAGGTAAATCAAGCATAAGCCACTGTGTAAGGACAGTTCCTTAGTCCAAAGGCATTGATCCAGAAGTGAAGACATGGCCCACTACAGGCCATTTAGTCTTTGAAAAATACCTGGCTACACAGAACAACCCTACACTCAAAACTACCCTTTGTACCCCAGTCTGATAGCTGGGAAACCAGCATAGGACTGACCAAGACCCGCCCCCCCCCCAGATGTGGGTGTTAGATAGGAGGACTAGGCAGTCTATGGGGCCTCTAATAATGGATCAGTGTTTATCTCTAGTCACATGGGGGAGGGCCTAGGCCCTGCCCCAAATGATATGACAGACCTTGAAGACTCCTCATGGAAGGCCTCACCCTCCCTGGAGAGCAGAAAGGAAATGGGTTGGGGTTTGGTGGGGCTGATAGGGAAGGATGGGAGTATGAGGGAACTGGGATTGACATGTAAAACAACCTTGTTTCAAATTTAAATAAATGAAAGGGGTGAAGCCCGCTCTTCTGAGAGAATCAACAAAGATAAGGTGGTACCAGCAAAGACTCATGCTGCTCTATGAAACATGCAAGGATCAGACAGGGTTACAGCCATTCTCCTTCAGCCTCTCTAACTGCCTTCCAGAAGAGAAAAAAATTAATCACTAGAAAAAAAAATGGCATTGTTAGATTTTCACCTTCTCATTCTATTTTATATATACTACACATTACATTCTATCTAAACTACAAGATATCAAAAAGAATTGTCTGTAAGTTGGAAAAGCACACAAGTAAGAGTACAAATACTGAAATTTTCAAAAAACAAAGTTTAAAGTAGTAGCGCTGGTATATTCAACTTAGCAAGACAAGAGGGGAGATAATGTAACTGAAAACTAGCTCGGGTCAAATAGAATTTTGAAACTGAACAATGAGACTTAGACCTTACACCAAATTTTACAGACTCAAGTAAAATTACCTTCCAAGGGTGAAAAATCCAATAAACCCGTGTTCAAACAAAAGTGAGATAATATCGATGGCCACACAAGCCAGAAGGGAAATTGAGAAAGACCTTAGGATGGATTAGTAAAACATAAAACAAATAGGATACTTAAGTAGTTGCTACAAACTTTACCTGGCTAAATATCCCATATAAGAGATAAGAATTGAAACACTTGGGAAATAAATAAATAAATAAATAAATAAATAAATAAATAAATAAATAAAAATAAAAGTTATCTCTTTTTTCCTTATAAGTAACATAAATAAAATAGAAAGACACAGGAGTTTTCACCAATGTGATGATTAATTTTGTCAGCTTGGCTGGACTACAGAGCCCCGATATTTAGTCAGACATTCTGGCATTTTCGTGGGTGTTTTTAGATAAGATTAATATCTAAATCAGCAGACTCTTTTTACACCAAATCATTGCCCAATTAGCTGAGGATCTCAAGAGAACAAAGGGCAGAACATCCGCACCATGGTAAAGGGAACTGTGCAGCAGACGGCCTTTGTGTTTGAACTATAGTACCTTACCTGACGTTTCCTCTTATTGTCATAGGATGCCCTGAGGAAACCAATGGAGAGGAGACAGCGTTTACTGTGCACAGTTACAAAATACAGTTCATTGTGGGGATGAGAAGTTAGGGTTGCAGGGCTGAGAGGCAGCTGGTCACACTGCAGCCACAGTCAGGAAGCAGAGAGAGGCGAATTCTAGTCCTCTGTTGGCTTTCACTTTTTTATTCCATCCAGGACAGAGGACCCTGGCATGGTGCCACACACACACACACACACACACACACACACAATTAAGGTGGGTCCTCCTACCCCATCTAATTTAAGCTAGATAATTCCTTACAAATGTGCCTGGAGGCTCATCTTCTGGGTGATTCTAGATCCTGTCAAGTCCACAATGTTAACTAACACAGGTAATATCAGTTCTTGAGTACCAACCTTCCGGTCTAGGCTAGATAGATATTCCAAAATCACAGGAGGCCATTTCCTTAAAATAATATATCTATCTTACCTGTCATAGACAAGTAGACAGACAGGTGATAAATAGAAACATTATGTATATATATAATATTACATTATAGTTATAATGTTGCTCTGCAATTTGAGTAACAGATAATTTAAATAGATATTTTAACATACATATAGACAGTTGTTTTGCTTTTAGGGCTAAGTGGTTAAGAGCACTGACTGCCCTTCCAGAGGTCCTGAGTTCAACTCCTAGCAACTACATGGTGGCGCTCATCTATTTATAGTGAGATCT